>CM077285.1:65727470-65777470 GCA_039654925.1 Anguilla pacifica | reverse complement strand
CATCCAGGCCATCTCTGCAGCAACCAGCCAGCACTGCCCTCAAACCAATCAATCAATCAACCAATCATTCAATTAATCAATCAATCAATCAAATTTTATTTATATAGCGCTCATTACAAAGCATGCACTTCAGTTTACCCTAGCCTAAATTTCCACAAAATAATCCACAGGTGAATATAGCAAGAAAAAACACTCCCTGGATAGCATATAGGGATAATCCCCTGGAGTGGGCCATGGTGATTTGGGGTAACCCCCCTTCCTCCACTGGCTGGCTGAGTGTGCAGTTTCATCGGGGCAAACGTGGGTTGAGTCATTTTTTCAGCCCATCTTACTGGTTGAGGACTGGTTGTGGGAAGGCATATGGAGGTGGTGTTGGGCGGGGCTGGAATGGGGGATGGGGGGGGAACAGGGGGACACAGCGGACTCAGAGGGGGCTTGGAATGTGAGCCAGCCACCCCATCAGTGGGGGTGGGACCAAAAACAAGAACAGGGAGTTTGGGAAGCAGGCAAAGACACAGAGTAGAGATGGAAACATCTGATCCTGCCAAGTTTCCTACATACCACACCCCCCCCCCCTCCCCTCCACCCCCCAAAGCCTGTTCAGACCCAAAGCAGTGAGGTAATGCTGAACAGTGCTGATAGAACAGCCAGAGCTGGCTCACTACTGCCCCCCCACTGTCACTCAAGGTTTCACACTGGATGAACATACAGTGGAAACCACAAAGCCGCCACCAATCCCATCTCTCCTGGAAGAGTCTCGCCAGTGTTTGTGCATTTTTTAGATAATGACAGACCCATCACTGTACCCTGCTAAATCTGCTTCATTGTTTCGCAGGGAATGTGCTCCCATTGGATTACAGGGAAGACATAATTCAAGTTGTCTTCCTGTTACCAATGCAGAGAGTCTCTGAATCTCTCCCTCAAAATGCTGGCTACGGTGATGCATCGTGCTTTATAAAACTTCTCTGTGATGCCTGTCAGTGTCACTATTGTTTATGTTTATATCTAGTGAGGAAAAACTGGATTTTATCCTCAAAGGACAGGTGTTTAATGAGATAAGAGTTGAAGTGGCTTGTTAGGGTATGGAGCAGCAAAACTCATGCCTGCACCTCCCACAATGCCCACAACACACACACACGCACACACACACACATGCAAACATACACACATGCATGCACGCATGCTCACTCACTCACTCACTCACAGAGTGACGCAGCCGTGGCTCAGACAGGTGGGTGTGGGCACAAATCCCAGGTAAGAGTCTGCTGCTATGGAGCACTGGTGAGTAAGGTACTTTATGAAAGCATGCTACCACACTGGACTTCTTCTTGTGTATGTGTACTAGGGTAAGGGCAGATCTTTACAGCAAATGATCCATGACGTCCACAATCTGTCTCCTAGCATATTGTGGTTAAGCAAGGTACTTAGCCTACATTGCTTCAGGTAATAAACAGCTGCATAAATGGATTGTATGTAAAGTCATTTGCGTAAGTATCTCCAGAATGCATCATCCATTCACTTATACTACCAGTCAATCAATCAAACTGTACACATTGCAGTACATCAACCCCACAGGTCTGGACCTTTGATGATTGGGCTTTATAAAATAGATCCTTCACCCTAGGAGAGGTCTGTTTTTTTCTTTTTTTGTTTGTTTGTTTGTTTGCCACTCGGGGGAAAGTTATTCTGATTTCTCTCTGTTGTGAACCCAGGGATGAGCTTTGAACTAAGCCAGATGGCAGAGATGTTTGCTTTAGTATGCAACTGCATCAGTTACCACTAATACTAGTACCGTGTCAGTAAGTACACAACATTAAATTAAATGTAGCTTGCCAGCAAAGCAAGCAAAAAATATTTTTTTAAAAATTGGAAGTAAACTACAATTTACATAAAACATCTAAACCCGCAGTCTTATTCCTTGTTCCCTGGACAATCCGGTCATACGTTAGCCTCAGCCCACGAATGTTTCGAATGAGTATCAATTTTAAGTATGTTGATCGTTGATATGTGTTTTTACATGTAGCCTACCTTTCGCTCCTATAGCCGTACCGAGTCCGACAAGCCACGCACCTCACGGAGACCTGCAAAATCCGCTCTCTAGTGGACGCTCATTCAATTGCTAAGGAAGTTCACTTCAGTTCGTTTCCGGGTTACCGAAGTGTGCAGTGTGTGTTCCCACGTGAGTCCGAAAGTGAGTACAATATATTTGGGATTTTAGCAAATCGAACTGAATGTACAGTCGTATGCTTTTAAAAGTTAATTATCTGCCATTGCGTCCAGTGATTATTATTCGATAATATACCATGGCTCCACTGCAAATGCACATTTGTAGATATATAGCTAACTTGCTAGATCCTTGGTTCCCGTTCATGCGCTCCTAGACTTCAGACATAATGCTTTCTTGCAGACGTCTTCACACTGGACCTTGACATCTATTTTACATATTTCGCCAGGTAGCTTGCTACTAAAATAAGATGTTGCTTATTGTAGCTAGCTATCTGATCTATTGGCGACGTGTTTTTATTAAAAGATTTAGTTTGTGGCATGCGTATGCAGGATTGCCCGGCTACGTTGTTAGCTAGTTCTGCGTCTGTTAGCCAGTAGAAACTCAAGCCTATGACTTCGAGAAAGCCTCTGTACAATTTTCTCTTAAATTTTTTGTATGTTTTCTGATGCCCATTTATTCTTGTATACACATGACATCACAGTTTATTGAATATTCCACGTACTTTTTTAAATATACAATTTGTAAGTGCATGCAGTCTGTGACAATTAAGGCTAATCATATTAGTCATCCGTGCTGCAGATGGTTAAGCCAGAAACCTGTATGGAGGTGACCCAGGAGAAGAAGGCCAAGAAGAAAAGCAAGGGTGTGCCAGATGACAGGGGAGAGACTGAAAGTCAAGCAAAGAGCAAAAAGGTGAAGAAGAAGAAGAAGAATGCTGCAGCTGCTACTGATGTCACCAATGGCAAGGATGTCAGTGCAGGAAAAGAGGAAGTGAGCATCAAGGTTAATAAGAGTAAGAAAAAGAAAACAACAGAGGAGGCCTCAGGTGAGGGGGGCCAGGACTCCACCAGCGTCACAAACGGTAAGAGCAAAAAGACGACTACTGGGGGAAAGAAGAAGAAGAAGAATTTGGAAGGGGCGGAACCAGAGCCCGTTTCTGAAGTCATTGTTGGAGATGGTAAGAAAACTGGAAACAAAGGGGATGGGCAGAAGAAGCTGTCGAGCGCTGCTGTGAGTGTTTACACTGCTGAGAAAAGGGGAGAAGAGGAGGAGGAGGAGAAGAAGAAAAAGAAGAGAAAGAGGAAGACCCCGGAAGCGGACAGCTCTGGGGCTGAAGCAGGTAACGGAGGACAGGAGGGGAACGTTCCGGAAGATGTGGGCCGCGTCGAGGTGCAGGAGAATGGCGCTGAGGGCACTCCAAACAAAAGGAGGAAGAAGGCCACGGTGAAAAAAGATGGCGCGCTCAATGAAGGGAACGCAGAAGAAACGGGGGGAGAGGCGGACGAGAAGAAAAAGAGAAAGAAGAGCTTGAAGGCGGCCGCTGTGCAAACGAGTGTCAGCGCGGAGGCAAGCGCTGAGGAGACGGGCGCGGGCGAGAGCGAAGGACAACATTCCAAGAAGGAGAAGAGAAGGAAGAAGAAGAAGGAGAAAGGGAAGGGTGTTGTGGCCAGAGAAGGGGCTGTGGAGGCGGGACCGGATGCTGACGCCATTGTGGCCAATAAGGCAGAGGCAGCGGAGTTTGAGCAAGAAAAAGGAGTGAAGAAAAATAAAAAGAAGGCACCCAGTGGAGAGGCAGGCGTCAGCCCTGACACTGGGGCCTGCAATGGACAGAACGAGGAAGCGGCCCAGACAGAGGAGGTGCTGGAAAAAAAGAAGAAAAAGAAGAAGGGAACGGCTCCTGGGGCTAATGCGGACGCCAGCGGAGAAGAGGCAGGGAATGGCGTGAAGACTCAGAAAAAGAAAAAAGAGAAAGAGATGATTACGGCCGAAGGGGAGAATGGCACGGATGTCGATGTGAAAGGGAAGCAGGACGAAGAGGAGAAAAAGATGAAGAAGAAGAAGAGGAAGGCCCTGGTAGAGGTTGGGGAGGAGGAGGCTGTGGCCAAAGATTTGAACAGCCAGGAAAGTGAGGGGGAACCAAAGAAGAAGAAGAAGAAGAAAAAAAAGGCAGATTTGGTTCACGGTGAGGAGCAGTCTGGAACAGAGGAAGCCACCGCACCCCTGCGGAAGAAAGAAAAGGAGAGAACAGAGGAAAAGAAAAAGAAGAAGACTGAGGGGCAGGAGGAGTGTGTCCAGGAAGTGAACGGAGAGGTGGAGGAAAAGAAGGGGGCAGCAGAGGAGGGGGAGAGAGCCGTGACCCCTGCTCTAAACGGCGTGAAAGGGAAAAAAAAGAAAATTACCACCAAGGGGGGGAGCCCATCGGAGGAGGAGGCCGGGGCGGGAGCGGCCGAGGAGAGCGAGACACCACTGAAGAAGAATAAGAGGAAAGGACAGGGGGAAGAGGGGGAGGGAACACGGAAACTGAAGAAGAAGAAAAAAGAGAGCGAGGAAGGGGAACCTGAGGAGGAGAAGAAAGTCACTCGGGTGAAAAGTGACCCGGAGGAGAAAGCGGTGAGTTGGATTTGACGTCTTTGTGCTGGTATGGGGCCCCTTGTTGCCATAGTTCCTCCAGAGCCTTCCTTCGCTATGGCGGTCAGTCTGTGAATGAGTGAGTGGGTGGGTGAGATGTTTCCTTAAGTTGTGTTTCATGCTTCCCCGCAGGTTGAAGTGGTGTTTGTCTCTGAGAAAATGGGCAATATGGACGAGGTGACAATTGACCAGGTACAGATCACTGGCACATTCACTGATGTCATGCCCCCCCCCCCCAAGCCTTATTTATCACCTGTAAATCCCAGATTTCATTTGTTGTGCTACCTAAAAATAAGATTTCTCAATCCACCTTCATTATGGACCTATCTATCGCCACCGACACCATTCTGGCTGTGATATTGACTGCAGAGCACACACACAGGATGCACGGATAATAGAGTGGACTGTAATAATGTGTGAGTGCTGTGGTCCTTAGGTGAGGAGACAGGCTCTACAGATGGATATCGACAATGAGTCACGTCCCAAAGCCTCAAACGGTTCACTGGTAAGAGCATGTTGCACACCCATAACACTGCATTAACTGTTGGTTATATTACATGTTTTTCTTTTAAGTAATTTTTTAACCTGAGTAGTGCTCTGTTTTTGCGACCATTTTTCTTTTCTAACCCAACTCAGAGTCTTGGCCAGTGGAGCACCGCCCAGTTTGAGAGTGCCGGCCAACAGCAGAAGTTCCTGCGACTGATGGGCGGGTTCAAGAAGGGTGGCCAGCCAATGGGGTCAAGCGGGGGGAAGGCAAACATGGCACTGGGGAAGGAAGGGCAGGACTTTTTGCAGAGGGGCCTCCTGGCAGAATTTGAGCGCGCTCAGGACCGGAGGATGAATTTCCAAAACAAAGGGGCGGGGCTGGGCTTCTCCCCTCCGTCCAATAAGAAGTTTTCCATCGACGCCAACGCTCGCCACTCCGTCCGTTTTGACGACTGAGGCAGCGGAAGTGCAGCTGACGAGCAGGCTAGCCGGCTGGGAGGCTCCCGATAGACACACAGGCTGAAGCTGTCCCACTGCCACCACAGCGGAGTGGAGTACAGCTGAATAAAATGGCACACAGCCACGGGAAACTGGCCACAGGACCCCCCCCCCCCCACAGCCCAGAAGCAAGGCTTCAGGGTCATCTTTCGGCACGTCTGGTGGGAGCACAACCTCACCTCATTTTCGGAAGTGTTGGACCCTTTCATTTGGCTGCTGCTGGAGGAGTGAGCCCCTGAGATTGCAGTCTTCCACATTCACCCATGAATGTGTTCAGCGAGCAGCTCCTGCAATCATGGCATTTTACCATAAGGACCATTCGAGAGGGCAAACAGTTCAGGAAATTCATTGTGGATGATTTTTGAGCAGGGTGAACAATCCTGTTGAATTTTCCACAATTTATTTTTGATAATTTATTGATTTGTGTATGTATGTCTGTTGTTGCCCTAAATGGAGAGGCCCTTGATAAATAAATGCCTTACAATGTCCCTGATCTGTCATACTCTGTTCTGTAGCTTGACAAGTCTAATTGAAAGTATTCGAGTGCTTGCATGCGTGTGTACAAAAATCAACGCATACCTCACCACTCGGTCACATACAAGACAAGGCAGTTTGGTTCAATTGAAAGGTGGAAATCATCAAAGTAAAGCTCTATCAACAGAACATCAAGCTACCTTTAAAAAATCAATATGTGGCAATGACACGGTTGTTTGATCTGAACGTCTGGATTGTGGACAGGTTGTATCCTGCCGCAGTGCAAATATTTTAAAACACTTTGTTAAAGTGTTTTGCACAAGTAGTTCAGAATGTTTTTTGAATGTAAAATTAATGACCGAATGCCAAAAAATCTGGTCTGTTTTAATGTATTAGCAAGTACGCAGAATATTTAGAAAAGCAACTTCATGTTCATCTGGTCAATTGTGGAATAACAAATTATTATTAATACCGGATAAATACATGCATTGCATATAGTATCTGGCCTGGTCCTATATATGGTACATGGGGAGTTCTTAGTGTAATCGTATGTATTCATGATACATTTAATGAAGCAAGATTGCGATTTGTGATATTTTATGCCAAATCGTAGCACTCCTTTGAACCGAATGCCAATAACGGTAATCGTCAGTAGAGGGCAAAATGGTTTGTATTCGCCGCTGCACGTTCTGTTTGTTATTGTGATATCTTTTGAAGCCACAAGGCGGCAACCCATTACCAAAGACACTTCCCATAAGCATAAAGTATCTATGACTATTTTTACAAGACCGTAATAGCTATAGTTGTCCCGGACAACGATGAACACCAGCATGCATAAACCGCCAACTGTATAGTGTAAAACTATACAGTTATATTCACGTGAATACATTCGGTATGTACATCACTTGAAATGCAAACATGAAAATGTGTATGCATTCAGTATAATGACGCAATTTACTGATTTTCAGTGCCAAAATTATATTTTTATACTTGACAGCTACCATTTCCACAGTAAGTGACTGGATCCACAATAAGTGTCTGTGTTTGCAATAGATCGTGTAGCGAGTACTATCACGATTTACTATTGATATATTAGCAGATAGTACAAAAGCACAAATTGCCGTAAGTGCGAAATAATACTCACCAACAATTCCATCTTTTAAAACTCAATTTCCCAAGAGCCATCAAATGCGGAACATCCCACTGAAGGGGTGGGGAGTCATATGACAGGAGCAAAATGGCTGCCGTCCAGTGGTAATTGCATTTTTTTCCTAAATAAAACTATTTTATTTCTTAGTTATGGAGACGATTTTATTCAGGAAGAACATACGACAGCTAGCGTACATAATGATTGTGCATTGATGGTGCATTGAAAAGCGTATCGTAATTGGCAAATGGATAATCTACTAATAGATCATACTGTTGCAAAGCTAGTTAACCAGTCAGCAACATGTAAATAGATCAAAGCTGTGTTTTCCATTGCCTTTCTATCCGTGTTGTAAAACTTATTTGTTATTGTATGTGTACAAGCAATGTCTAAAGATCAGTGGCAGTTACTCAATATCTGCGTTCTCAAGTTCGCATCTGTGGCCTGCAGCCCCATTGCTTTTGTATGACAAGTAGCTGTTGTTTGTTGCTTTACTAGGCACTCTAGTGTACGAAACTATGAGGCAGAACTGCAAGGCTGTCGCCTTGAATCCGTGCCCGTGGAGTTCGGTGATTACCACCCGCTTAAGCCCATCACTGTGAGTTCCGTTCTGTGCTACACACACTCTCCGTTAGCCGGCACTGATGTTATTGAGTCGTCAACTTCAAGTTAACAATTGCCCAAATTGATCTTAAGTCATATCTGCTCATGCTGTTAGCTGTTTTCTGAATAACTTTATTAGACCAGTTCAAGATGCGGTTTCTCTGTATCAGTTATTATCAAGTTTGTGTAGCCTCTGCTGGTTTTCGTTCCAACCACAATTGCAATTCCAGAATTTTTACAAGCTGTGTTTTTCTGAATTTTCTTAATCATGTGCATTTCATGTTTACTGGTCTTATTTATTATTATTATTATTATTATTTACCCTTTTAAGACACATTATGTCAGAAATTGCTATGCATGTCATGAAAAATAAAAATCCCATGTCCATATTGTGCTTGTTGTGCTATATACCAAACAATTACTTACAAAGAGGTAACTGTTTTTTTATACTAATCAAATTAAAGACTGGGCTGAATCAATAGGGCCGTAATTAGGTTATTGTACACATGTTTAAGGTCTTTCATCAGGATCAACCTTTTGACATAGAACCACTGCTCTATGTCCATAGATCAGTGTCCAAAACAGAAACAAAATTTGTGGTTCCGTCCAAATCTGCCACTTCCCACTGGTGGCATATTTAACTCCTCTGTCATTCGATTGTAGAAGCAATGCAATGTTTAGTAGAAGGAAACTGTGCCGCTGAGCCTCTGTAACGTGCGTGTTTTCGATTCGTTAGCATCTCCTGGTGTGATTCCCCGCCCCCTTTCTCTCCCTCCCGCAGGTGACGGAGTCAAAGTCGCGGCGAGGAGGACGCAAAGGCAGCACTTCCTCCTCCTCTTCCTCCTCCAGCTCGGCCGCTCCGGACCCGCTCAGCTCCATGCTGGACGGCACCGACCCGCTGTCCATGTTCGCGGCGGCTTCTGCCGGAGAGGCGCCCGCCGCCCCGCACGGAGCCGGCTCTGGGGTGAGGCGCGCGGACGCTGGCGGCTCCCTCAGCGGAGGGGAGCGGGAATGGGGTCAGGGACGAACACAAGGGGTCAATGCGTAATTTGGAATTCCAGGAATGACACAGTGATAGCATGATAATGATGACGATGATGATGATGTCAGGGGCACCACCAGGGATTTTGGGCCACATGAAAAGATCTCAAAATGGGCTCACCACCCTAGAATATCCTATGTTCTAATAATATTTTTTGAGGGCCCCTGCCCTTGGAATTGTTCCTCGACCCCCTTATGGTACACCTTATGATGGTGATGATGGTGATGATATCCTTGTTAAAGTGGTAAATGTGTCTGGTGGTGCCCATGGCGACACTGCCCTTGTCCTCTGTCAGTCTGAGCTGACACTCAGCACCTCAGGCTCAGGAGGTTACTGGAGGGTCCTGTCTGAGATTGGACATGATTGACAGCAGGAGCTGAGTTTGTGGGTGACTCCGTCTCTCTCTCTCTCCTTCTGTGACCGTGTCCTTTCTCAGGAGGCGGGGAGGAAGCGGAAGGAGAAGGAGGAGGAGGCAGGAGTGGGCCTGGACTTCGAACCCTGGTCTGCCAAGAGAGGAGAGATCCTGGCCAGGTTCACCACCACAGAGAAGCTCTCCATCGTTAGTATCAAACATCCCACATAAGGGTGTTCAACACACAATACAAAAAATACACATCCCACATAAGGGTGTTCAACACACAACACAAAAAACACACAGACACATGCGCGTGTGCACACACACACACACACACATACAAACACACACATTCACACACACACACACGCACAGTAGAGGGCTTTCATGTGAATGTATTGGTTTTATAATGACCGTCTCTCATCTTGCTCTCTCTCTCTCAGAACCTCTTCATGGGCTCAGATAAAGGTAGGTGTTTTTGTATCGGCTCTGTGGGATGCGCGGGTGCCGTTTGTGCTTTCAGTGTGATGGCCCTGCAGAGCTCCAGAGTGCCCTGTGCTCACGCGGCTGACTGTGGCTTTCAGGGAAGGCCCCGAGCCCAGGCTCAGCCGTGTCGGAGAAGGTCCGGACCCGCCTGGAGGAGCTGGACGACCTGGAGGAGGTGGGTGTGTCCCCCAGTATTCTCTCTGTCTCTCTGCTGTACATAAGTATGAGTACACATATTAATTATCATCTGAACGTGTGTACTTGTTTAGATTTACTAATCTGTTCTTGTACAGTACATGCCCCTGTAAGTAATGCTGTACACATGACTGTTTGCTTTTTGTGTTTACTCTAAAGAATAGTAATAATAATGACATTTTGAAATGTGCATTTGTATTGACACTGTTCTCAGTCTATGATTCACAGGTGTCCATGGATTTGTGTATTTATTGTGTGCCTCTGTGCGTGTGTGTCTGCACGTGCATGTGTTTGTGTGTGTGTGTGTGTGTGTGTGTGTGTCCTGGGACAGGGCTCCCAGAGGGAGATGCTGAACCTTTCCCAGCAGGACTATGTGAATCGCATAGAGGAGCTCAATCAGTCACTGAAGGAGGCCTGGGCCTCCGACCAGAAGGTCAGAGCGCTGAAGATCGTCATCCAGGTGTGTTTGTGTGTGTGTGTGTGTGATTACAACATATTCTATATCCTCTAAAACAGGAGTGGGCCCCCAGTTAGCATGACTCAGTTGCCTAATTAGCTGTGTACACTCACATTGGTTCACACAAAATTAGACTACAGTAAAGTATTTTGTTAAATGACTGGGCCAATGCTGATGCTTTACTGTGTGTGTGTGTGTGTGTGTGTGTGTGTATTTCTATCCCAGTGCTCCAAGCTGCTCTCTGACACGGCTGTGATTCAGTTCTACCCCAGCAAGTTCGTCCTCATCACAGATATCCTGGATACTTTCGGTGAGTGCAGAGGCCCCCGTGTTCTCTGGTGGGACCTCTGACTGTGTGTGTGTTCTCTGGTGGGACCTCTGACTGTGTGTGTGTTCTCTGGTGGGATCTCTGACTGTGTGTGTTCTCCAGTGGGATGTCTGGCTGTGCGTGTGTTCTCCAGTGGGACGTCTGGTTGTGTGTGTGACGGATGAGAGCACTCTGCTGTGTCTGAGTTTGGTGTTTTTGGTCTGGACAGGGCGCCTGGTATACGAGCGGATCTGGTCCATGTGCTCTGACTCTCGGCTCCTGCCAGGTGAGGCTCCCCCACCCTGTGTGCCTGTTCAGGTCTGGTGTTGCATCTGCTTATCAGCTCATTCTTACCCCCAGCAGCTTACAAAAGTAACTGCATGACAGCAGCAACACTACAGAAGGGGGATCTGGTTCTTCTTCTCACGCTGGAACAGTGAACCAGTGCAGGGATTGGTCAGATCAGTTTCTGTCCTCAGCTCTCTCAGCTGTTCCTTTGTCTGCCCCCCACCCCCCACCCCCCCCCCCCCCCCCCCCACAACCTCCCCAGACTCCTTCTCTGCGGATGACGTGAACGACACGGCCAAGGAGACCTGCCTCAACTGGTTCTTCAAGATCGCCTCCATTCGAGAGCTTATTCCCCGACTGTGTCCTTTACCGCCTGCAGCCTGAGCTGGCCTGAACTTCACACACACGTACACATGTGCACACACACGCACACACACACATGCACGCACTTCACACACATCTGTAGACACACACACGTGCACACACTTCACGCTCACACACCACGCGCACATCTACAGACGCACACACACGCACACACAGACACACACACATACATGCACACGCTTCACACGCACATCTGTAGACACACACACGTGCGCACACTTCACGCTCACACACCACGCGCACATCTACAGACGCACACAGACATACACCCACACACACACATCTACAGACACCCACACTGACAGGGTTATTTTGTGTCAGAGTGTGTGGTGTCTCACATGCTTAAAAGCACATATTTACAGGCATGCTGTTATGGAACAGGAGTGGTTCAGGTTTAAACCCCTGGGTGTGGCTTTTTCCTTGACCGCAAGCACAGGTATGTGGAGGCTGCAATCCTTAAGTGCAACCGCTTTCTCTCCAAGACGTGAGTATCGCTGTCTCTCCATTTGTCCGTCTCCGTGTCTCTGCTGTGTTGGGTCTATAGTGCATCCACCATCTCAAAGCCAGGAATGATCCAGAATGAAAACCAAATACGCCCTCCTCCTCCTCCCCCCCCTCCTCCTCCTCCTCCATCCTCCACCCTGTGCTCCCTCTCCCCCTCTCTGTCCCAATATCAGCAGCTTTATCCATCTGCTCTGTTTCTGAGTGAAACACTCAACCATTAATCAGACACATGAAAGTGTATCTCCAGGCTGTTCTCCAGAGGAAGCGGGCGATTTGCTTCCTGGTTTTGTGTCTTTGCACTGGCGGATCCAGTTACGGTGTTAAAAATGAGGAAAAACAATCTGAGAAAAGTCACAGTGGAGCAGATTCCACACATTCTGGTCTGATCCTTTTTACCTCTACCTTTACCTCTTTTGGTTGGTTCATTTCATTAGTTCTTTATCCTTGTTCAGGTGAATCCGAGTAATGTCCTTTAACACATGCTGAATGAACAGCTTTTGAAGATGAGGTCTCTCACTGTCTGTCTCCTCTCCTCTCAGTGGGATTCAGGAGACTCTCCCGCGCCTCACGGCCATGATTCGGGGCATAGGGGACCCCCTGGTGGCAGTGTACGCCCGAGCGTACCTCTGCCGGGTGAGTCTGGACTCTCTCAATCACCACCGTGCACTCGCCCATCCCCTCTCTCTGTCTCTCCCTCTCCCTCCCCCCCCCTCTCTCTCTCTCTCAGCAGCAAAAGTGATGCAAGCTTGTAATGACTAGCGGTGAGACATTATTACAGCAATTGTTTTTGAAAGAATAAACATTTCAGATTTTCTGGTTGCATTTTTTGTCTGAACCTTTAAGAATCCGCTGGCTAATGCTTGTTTGCTTGTTTCCGGTCCCAGCCCCAGTAATGACAGCGTGTAGTGAGAGCGTGTTGTTTCAGCGTGTAGTGAGAGCGTGTAGTGAGCGTGTTGTGAGAGCGTGTAGTGAGAGCGTGTAGTGAGAGCGTGTAGTAAGCGTGTAGTGAGAGCGTGTTGTTTCAGCATGTAGTGAGAGCGTGTAGTGAGAGTGTGTAGTGAGAGCGTGTAGTAAGCGTGTAGTGAGAGCGTGTAGTGAGAGCGTGTAGTGAGAGCGTGTTGTTTCAGCATGTAGTGAGAGCGTGTAGTAACAGCGTGTAGTGAGAGCGTGTAGTGAGCGTGTAGTGAGAGCTTGTAGTGACAGCGTGTTGTGAGAGCGTGTAGTGAGCGTGTAGTGAGAGCTTGTAGTGACAGCGTGTTGTGAGAGCGTGTAGTGAGAGTGTGTAGTGAGAGCGTGTTGTTTCAGCATGTTGTGAGAGCGTGTAGTAACAGCGTGTAGTGAGAGCGTGTAGTGAGCGTGTAGTGAGAGCTTGTAGTGACAGCGTGTTGTGAGAGCGTGTAGTGAGAGCGTGTAGTGAGAGTGTGTAGTGAGAGCGTGTTGTTTCAGCATGTTGTGAGAGCGTGTTGTTTCAGCATGTAGTGAGAGCGTGTAGTAACAGCGTGTAGTAAGCATGTGAGGTCATAGCCTCCCTCTCTCTACTCCCTGTGTCCAGGTGGGCATGGAGGTGGCTCCGCACCTGAAGGACAGCCTCAATAAGAACTTCTTCGACCTGCTGGGCTCCTTCCGGCAGATCCACGGGGACAGCGTGCAGAACCAGCTGGTCCTGCAGAGGGTGGAGATCCCGGTCTACCTCACCCTCTACTCCCCTGCCATACACTGGATCCTGCAGTGTGTGTCCTACAAAGCCCCGGAGGTTTCTATACCGCCACACACACACGCAAGCACTCACACACACACACACAAGCTCACACACACACACACACACACACGCACACACACACACACACGTGCGCACACACACGCGCACACACACACACACGCGCGCACACACACACACGCATGCGCACACACACACATATACATGCATGCGCGCACACCTGCACTTTCCCACCCTGTGCCCCACACCGCGCTCTCTTTTTGTTTTAAAGAGCCCCTGAGGAGACCCCCTCGACCCTACAGTCGTGAACCATCTACCCAATATTCAACATCCCTGTATTAAATATTCTCCCAGTATCCAACATCCCTGTGTTCAACATTCTCCCAGTATCCAACATCTCTGTGTTCAACATTCTCCCAGTATCCAGCATCCCTGTGTTCAACATTCTCCCAGTATCCAACATCCCTGTATTCAACATTCTCCCAGTATCCAACATCCCTCTATTCAACATTCTCCCAGTATCCAACATCCCTGTATTCAACATTCTCCCAGAATCCAACATCACTCTATTCAACATTCTCCCAGTATCCAACATCCCTGTATTCAACATTCTCCCAGAATCCAACATCACTCTATTCAACATTCTCCCAGTATCCAACATCCCTCTGTTCAACATTCTCCCAGTATCCAACATCCCTCTATTCAACATTCTCCCAGTATCCAACATCCCTGTATTCAACATTCTCCCAGAATCCAACATCACTCTATTCAACATTCTCCCAGTATCCAACGTCCCTCTATTCAACATTCTCCCAGTATCCAACATCCCTGTATTCAACATTCTCTCAGTATCCAACATGAACATTTTCTCCCAAAGTCTCACTTCCTGCTGCACTATAGAGTGTGTCATACAGAGCTCTAGCAGTGTCACCCCTCATCCCTCCACACTCCACCTAGTACCCCAGCTCATACCCCTTTGACCTTTAGCCTCTGACCTTTGTGCATTGCCTCTGTAGGCCCTGCTGACAGAGATGATGGAGCGCTGCAAGCAGATAGGGAACAAGTAAGTCCTCTCCACCAGGGGGAGCCATTCACTGCTCATATTGCCTAAGAACATATCGACAGGCAAGGACAGTGGACCTCAAAACGGGCAGAGCCTTCCCGTGTCACCAGTGTCTAACAGATTTGAACCAATCATTGTGTTTGGCTGAGTAGAGCAAAGTTTTGTGATTCATTCTTAGATGTTCAGCTATTTCCCAGCCTGCGGCATTACCCTTATGAGGCTAATGCCTGACCCTCCCAGCACAACCTACAAGTGGCCAGTTTCTAATTAGTTTCACTGCAGTTTGAAAAGCTATCACACATTAATTGTGAGGTGTGGGTCGTGTGTCTTCCCACAGTGCCTTGCTGCTGAACTCGGTGATGTGGGCCTTTCGGGCGGAGTTTGTGGCAGCGAGGGCCACTGACTTCATCGGCATGATCAAGGACTGTGACGAGGCTGGGTTCCCCAAGGTGAGAGGTCACCATCCCGTCAGTCAGCGTTCACTCATTCACTCTCCCTCTCCCTCTCTCTCTCTCACTCTCTCTCTCTCGCTCTCTCTCACTCTCCCCCCTCTCTTTTTCTCATTTTTAACTGTTGAGCTGCACTGACAGATCTTTCCAGCGATACAGTTAGTTGCATGAGTGAAAGTGTGTATTTACTTTGTCATTTACCCTGTAGACATTACTTAGACAAGGTGACTTTGCAGCAATATGTGTATAGTAGAATAAGCACCTGATAACATTTTAACTGTATGAAATGCTCAGGATAACAAGTTAGCAATTTAAATAAATTCTCAAAATATGGAGCCCTGTCCTGCTGCCAGTTAAGTCTCAGTGTCCTTTGGATAGAAGTAGCTTAGACATTCCCTACTGCCAGTTTACTTCCCTGAGAATATTTACCCTGCCCCTCCCTCTCCCTCCCTCTCCCTCCCTCTCCCTCTCTCTCCCTCCCACATCTCTCCCCCCCCCCCCTTCCCTTTCTCTCTCAGCACCTGTTGTTTGGGTCTCTGGGTCGCAGTCTGGCCTGTGCAGACCCCCCAGAGAGTGAGAGGCTGTCTATCCTCAACGAGGCCTGGAAGGTGATCACCAAAGTGCGCAGCCCACAGGTACGCCCCCAACCGCACCACAAACCGCCACCTGAACCACACCCCAAACCACACCCCCCAACCGCACCACAAACCACCACCTGAACCACACCCTAACCACACCCCCCAACCGCACCACAAACCACCACCTGAACCACACCCTAACCACACCCCCCAACCACACCACAAACCGGCACCTGAACCACTCCCTAACCACACCCCCAACCGCACCACAAACCGGCACCTGAACCACACCCTAACCACACCCCCCAACCGCACCACAAACCGCCACCTGAACCACACCCTAACCACACCCCCCAACCGCACCACAAACCACCACCTGAACCACACCCCCCAACCGCACCACAAACCACCACCTGAACCACACCCTAACCACACCCCCCAACCGCACCACAAACCGCCACCTGAACCACACCCTAACCACACCCCCCAACCGCACCACAAACCACCACCTGAACCGCACCGTAACCACACCCCCCAACCGCACCACAAACCGGCACCTGAACCACACCCTAACCACACCCCCCAACCGCACCCCCTGCTGCCACCTGAACCACACCCTAACCACACCCCCCAACCGCACCACAAACCGGCACCTGAACCACACCCTAACCACACCCCCCAACCGCACCACAAACCACCACCTGAACCACACCCTAACCACACCCCCCAACCGCACCACAAACCGCCACCTGAACCACACCCTAACCACACCCCCCAACCGCACCACAAACCGCCACCTGAACCACACCCTAACCACACCCCCCAACCGCACCACAAACCACCACCTGAACCGCACGCCCCAAACGCCACCTGAACCACACCCTGAATCGCATACCAACCGCACCGCCTGCTGCCACCTGAACCACACCCCAAACCACACCCTGGACTGCACCTCAGCTTGAACCCTGATCTACTAACTGTGACCTAGAACTTTGGGGAAAGTTTCACTTCTTGGATTACAAATAAAGAGTGACCAGAGTGCTGTGGGTTGCTAAGGGGGTAGACATGTTGCAGAGAGTCCTCTATTAAATGTGTTTTGCCCTGATGCCCAGCCTGAACCACAGAAACGCTTTACTGAGTCTTTACTGAGCTTTACTCTCGCTGCAGGACTACATCAACTGTGCCGAGATCTGGGTGGAGTTCACCTGTCGTCATTTCACTGTGAGTGTTTCAGGAGCTGGAGTAACAATACTCACTTTAACACTGGTGTATATGACGAAGGGGAACTCACTCCAGTGCGTCTGTTCCTCTCTTCCTGTCGCACTCTCAGAAGCGTGAGGTGAACACCGTGCTCTCTGACATCATCAAACACATGACCCCGGACCGGGCCTTCGAGGAAGCCTACCCACAGGTAAACGGCGCGCGTTGATTGGGCTGGGGGTTGGAGTGTGGGATTGTGGGATGTGATGATGACCCACTTCCTGTTTCTCCTGCAGCTGCAGTCGGTCATAAGGAAGGTCCTCACCTACTTCCACGACTTCTCCGTGCTCTTCTCCATGGTGAGTGAAGGAGGGATGCGACGTCCGTCTTTTTTTCATCAGTCGTTCTCTCGCTTTCGGGCCTCCTCTGATTGGGCAGAGGTGGCAGGAACAGGGTTTAAGAGTGAGGGTTTTCACCCTTTTCTGATCCATGGACCCCTACCCAGGCACACACAGGAGATCTTCATCATAAGTCATTACTCAGGACCCCCATCCCAAGTTCAAAAGGATTATATTAAAAAATATGTTTTTTGGAACATTTTCTAAAAATCTGTATAGTCCTATAGTATATCAAGTTTGGCAAAGGGCCCCCTGCAGTGCCTTCAGGTACCCCCAGGGGTCTGCAGAGCCCCTGTTGAAACCCCAGAGGGCTGGACAGTCCCAGGCAGAGAGGCCAGGTGTGACAGCAGGCCTCTCTTCACCTGTTCTACCCCAGGAGAGGTTCCTGCCGTTCCTGGACATGTTCCAGAAGGACAGCGTCAGGGTGGAGGTGTGCCGCTCCATCATGGAGGTGTTCATAAAGTGAGCTCCGCCCCCCGCGTCCTGCGCTCTGTCTGTCTCTCTGTCTGTCTGTCAGCAGGTTGGTGGTGATCCTTCCTGAGACTCACGGTGCGTGTGTGTGTGTGTGTGTGTGTGCATGCATGCTCACTCTCAGGTACCAGCAGGAGCCCACGCGTGACCCGGTCATCCTGAACGCTCTACTGCACGTCTGCAAGACCATGCACGACTCGGTCAAGTGAGTGTTACAGTGGGAGGGGCTGTGTGTGCGTGTGTGTGTGTGTTTGTGTGTGTGTGTGTGAGTGAGAGAGTGTGTGTGTGTATGTTTGTGTGTGTGTGAGTGAAAGAGAGTGTGTGTGTGTGAGAGAGAGAGTGTGTGTGTGTCTGTGTGTGTGTGCGCACGCACGTGTGCGTGTATGTGTTTGTGTGTGTGTGTTTGTGTGTGAGAGAGAGAGAGTGTGTGTGTGTGTGTGTGTGTGTGCGTGCATCTGTGCGTGTATGTGTTTGTGTGTGTGTGTGTGTATGTGTATGTGTAAGTGTATGTGTATGTGTATGTGTGTGTGTGTGTGTGTTTGTGTGTGTGTTTGTGTGTGTGTGATTCTGACCCTGCTCTCTCTCTCTCTCTCTCTCTCTCTCTCTCAGTGCTCTAACTCTGGATGATGAGAAGAGGGCTCTGGCCCTGCTGATAAACGGCTTTATCCGCATGGTGAGTCACAGCAGAACCCCGCCTCCCCCCCAACGTCTCTGAGCCAATGAGACGCGTCCCTGCGGTAACGGTGACCTCTGACCTCCCTGCAGGTGTCCTTCGGCCGGGACTTTGAGCAGCAGCTGAGCTTCTGCGTGGAGGCCCGGGCCACCTTCTGCAACCTGGAGCCCGTGATGGTGCAGCTGATCCACGTGAGTTCTGCTAACCCCCCCCCGTCCCCCTCTCATCGGTGTGTTTACCCGCCTCACACCTACGCACGGGGCCTCGTGCACCATTTACACACCGCTGTGTGCTCACGGGGCACCTCCACACGTCAGCCCAGTGCACAGACGCCTCCATCTGCACACAGCTGCAATCACAGAGATGGTGGCACTTATAAGTCCATCGCCATGGTCATTGAGCAGGCTGCAGCTTCAGGGCTCAGAGAGTAAGGACGCTCACTGTACACCTGGGCAAAGCGCTTCGCAAATTCTAGCCGTGAAGTGGGCGGTAGTTAGAAAATGAAAGCGTCTCCTCGAATGCAGGCTTGCGTAACAGTAATGACCGTGCTCAGTGGGCAGCAGTGTAGTATAATGAGTAAGGAGTTCGTCTTGTAACCTAAAGGTCACAGGTTTGATTCCCAGGAAGTTGTGTGAGTCGCTCTGGACAAGAGCGTCTGCTAATTGCCTGTAATGTAATGGCTGCTGACTCTTGGCGTAATTGCGTGCTCTAATATGTGTAATTACTGTAATTACTTGTCATCTGCTCAGACGGTGAACCAGCTCGCCATGGAGACGCGGCGGGTGATGAGGGGCAGTCACTCCCGCAAGACGGCCGCCTTCGTCAGGGTCAGTCTCTCCTGGGGGAGGGGTGCGGCTGGTGACACGCCCCTAAAATGGGCAGAGCCCACTGTTGTGTGTTACCAGTGATATGAGTCGTCTTAGTGTGATCGTTGTGGAACACAGTCAATTGAGTGGTTCTTCTTTGTCAGTGATTGACAAAATATTGATGCTACGCCCCCTTTGGTATATTTGTCAGTGATTGACAGAATATGGGTGCTGCGCCCCCATAGGTCCATGAGTCAGTGAATGACAGAACATGGTTTCTGCACTCTCATTGGTTCATGAAGTCTCACTGGCACTCAGCACGAGTTGGGAGAAACATTGAGATTTTAGCAGACATTATGAAGTTATATCATTAGCGTGGTATTGCTGAGCCCTGGTTTAGACCTTTCTCATTCCCGCTCTTCCTGTCTCTCTCCCTCTTAAGGCCTGTGCTGCCTACAGCTTCATCACCATCCCGTCTCTCACCAGCATCTTCAGCCGGCTCAACCTCTACCTGCTGTCTGGGCAAGTGGCGCTGGCCAACCAGTGTCTCTCCCAGGGTGAGTTCACACTCCTGCACTTATGGAAGCAGGACCTGCAGGCCTAACGCTGTGCAAATGGTTCCACTGCTGTTTGAATGTGTTCGTGTGGTTTGCTCTCTCTCTTTATCCCTCCTCCTCTATTGCTTTCCTACCCTCTGTCTCTCTCTCACTTCTAACCTCTGTATCACCTTCTTTCTGTGAATTCCTCTCACTCATTTGCTTCTCTCCATTTTTTCTTTTCTCTATCATTCTGTCCCATTGTCACTCCCTACCTCTCTCTCTTCCTCTTTATTTAATTTTCAAAGTGCTTTATTGGCATGACAAATATAGGCACTTGTGTTGTCAAGGCAGAGCTTACAAAATACATCTATATACAATATGAATGCTAGATTATTCTCCCGCCCCCTCTCTCTCCCCCTCTCTCCCTTCCCTCCCTCTCTCTCCCTCTCTCGCTTTCTCCCCCTTCCCTCCCTCTCTCTCTCCCCTCCTCTCTCTCCCTCTCTCTCCCTCTCTCTCTCTCTCTCTCTCCCTCTCTCCCTCTCTCTCTCTCCCTCTCTCCCTCTCTCTCTCTCTCCCATCCCTCCCTCTCCCTCTCTCTCTCCCCTCCTCCCTCTCTCTCTCTCTCCCTCTCTCTCTCCCCTCCTCCCTCTCTCTCTCTCTCCCTCTCTCTCCCTCTCTCTCTCTCTCTCTCTCTCTCTCTCCCTTCCCTCCCCCTCCCTCCCTCTCTCTCCCTCCCTCTCTCTCTCTCCCCCCTCTCCCTCTCTCTCTCTCTCCCTCCCTGTCTCTCTCTCTCTCCCCCCCTCTCTCTCTCCCTCTCTCTCTCCCATCCTCCCTCTCTCTCTCTCTCTCTCCCTCTCTCTCTCAGCGGACGCATTCCTAAAAGCAGCGGTCAGCGTTTTGCCGGAGGTGCCTCGCAGCATCAGTGTTGAGGGAAAACTGCGCTCGTCAGAGGGCTTCCTGCTCGACTTCATCAACAACTTCCTGTCCACACTGCTGGTGGTGCCGGTTAGTCCCACCCCTTCCTGTTCCTCCCTCAAGCTCCTGTGACCTCTGGTCTGCATGGGTGTGGGAAGGGCTCATGTACATGTGTTACGTCCCTCCGCCTCAGGTGGGGGCGCTGGCCGTTTGGACACATGCGTGTGTCTTGTTAGTTAATTGAGAGCACCTGTGGCGGTGCCCTTTTAAGAAGCCTGGCGTCGGCTTCTCAGGAGTTGGGAGCTTTTCTCCTCACCTTTCGACCACGGCCGGGTCTTGATTTTATCTTGTGTTTTGCAGCTATTTTAGTATTCCTTATGGGTAATTAAATAGAGTTATTTGTTGTTTTTGGGAAGCCTTGGGTTTGGCTTCGTTATGTTTGCGGGTGTTGAGAGCAACCGTAACAACATGTCATTATAGATGATATTTTTATGTATGCCATCATGTCAGAAATGTATGTCCATTTTAATACTCGTGCTGGTTAAACTACAGGAAAGGCTGTACTTACTGATACTGTTCATATTGATACTCAGAGCAACTGACAAAGCATGCCTGCAGTGTAGCCACGGTATGCAAATCCTTCATCCTGTGTGTGTATGTGCGTGTCTGTGCGTGCGTGCGTGCGTGTGTATGTGCGTGTCTGTGTGTGTGTGCGTGCGTGCGTGCGTGCATGTGTGCGTGTGTGTGTGTGTGTGCGTGTCTCAGGACCACCCAGAGCAGGGTGTGCTGTACCTGGTGCGGGGGCTGCTCAACATGGTGCAGGACTACACCTGGGAAGAGAACAGCGATGCCAAGGTGCGCGTCTACATCAGCGCCCTGCCCATCCTAGCAGCCATGAGCCAGGAGAGCTACCTGTACTGCATCCCTAAAGGTACTCACACACACACCTGTACTGCATCCCTAAAGGTACTCACACACACACACACACACACACCTGTACTGCATCCCTAAAGGTACTCACACACACACCTGCACTGCATCCCTAAAGGTACTCACACACACACACACACACACACACACCTGTACTGCATCCCTAAAGGTACTCACACACACACCTGCACTGCATCCCTAAAGGTACTCACACACACACCTGCACTGCATCCCTAAAGGTACACACACACACACACACACCTGTACTGCATCCCTAAAGGTACTCACACACTCACACACACACACACACACACACACACACCTGTACTGCATCCCTAAAGGTACTCACACACACACACCTGTACTGCATCCCTAAAGGTACTCACACACACACACACACACACACACACCTGTACTGCATCCCTAAAGGTACTCTCACACACACACACACACACACACACACACACCTGTACTGCATCCCTAAAGGTACGCACACACACACACACACACACACCGACCTGTACTCCATCATTTGCTGGCTCTTCAGACAATACTTTCCCCTTTAGGGTGATACTGCACTTTTATTACAGACCAAAGCGCTTGTGCTCATTTAGCAAGTCGCTCTGGGACTGGCACTGATGCACTGTAATGCAAATGGATGACCCAAGTGTTAGCAGTTAATGAAAGACAGCTGATGAGCATTTTTCTCTCTCTCTCTCTTTCTCTCTCTCTCGCACTTCCTCTCAACTCTCAGTGGACTCCAATGAGACCCTGTACGGAGGGGACCCAAAGTTTGTAGCGGAGATCAACAAGTTGTGCGAGACCCTGATTGGTCAGGTGCTGGATCACCTGAAGACCTTGGGGAGAGATGAGGTGAGATTGCTGCACACACACACGCAACCTCGAGGAGAATTCATTTTGACACGTTCGCCAGACCATGCCAACGCACACACGCTAGTGAAATGATCGCGGACTGTTGTGGTAAAAAGCATAAATACAGGGTGTAGGCTGTAGGCTGACTGAAATGCCCTGAAGGGGAACGTTTCTGAAGCAGGCCTGGGTAGAGGAGGATGTTTGAACATTCAGCTTGTCACCCACAGTCTTGTCAAGGCGTATCCTTTCTCTTGTTTCTTAATGCAGCTACAGTGTGTACCTGTCAGGGTAATTAAGGGTCTGATCCCTGTCTCTCCGGGCCTGTGGCCGTAGGACAGACTGCTTCAGATGAACCTGTAGCTGTGTGTGCTGTTTATTTATGTTAGGTATCGCACACGGTTCCAAACAAGGAAAGAATGAATGTACTTTCCAGCCTCGTGCTGTTTGCACACGCGTCTCCCGTGACGTGTGTGCTTCTCTTTCACTTAGTTTGTTGCATGTGTACCTATCTCTGTACCTACCCTAACTGCTTGTGTGTGTGTGTGTGTGTATGCGTGTTTGTGTGTGTGCACGTGTGTGTGTTTTTGTGTGTGCATGCGTCTGTGTGCGTGTTTGTGTGTGCATGTGTTTGTGTGCGTGTGTGCATGCATGTGTGCGTGTGTTTCTGTGTGTGTTTCCGTGTGTATGTGTGTGTTTCAGGGCGTGCGCAGACAGGGTAGTTTGGCGTTCTCTCTGTTCGGCTGCCTGCTCGCTCATGGTGATTTGCGCAACAACAAACTCAACCAGCTGGCGGTCAACCTGTGGAACCTGAGCCACAAGCACGGCTACTGCGACACACGCACCTCGGTGAGAGAAGACACACACTCACACACACACACACACACACACACACTCTCACACTCACACACCAAATTCACCAACCCTGTGTGTGTCCTTCTGGCCAGGTCCGCACCCTGGAGTACATCAAACACCAGGGCCTGCAGCCCAACATGAGCCACATCTCAGAGATGGCTCAACGGCTCTCTCTGCAGTCCAGGGCCTGAACTGCATCTGCCCAGCCTGCACCCACAGGATGCCAGGCCTACAGGTCTAATCCCACATTCCGCCAGGACTATAGCTCCCATCCCACATCCCGCCAGGACTACAGCTCCCATCCCACATCCCGCCAGGACTACAGCTCCCATCCCACATCCCGCCAGGACTACAGCTCCCATCCCACATCCCGCTAGGACTACAGCTCCCATCCCACATCCCACCAGGACTACAGTTCCCATCCCACATCATGCCAGGACTACAGCTCCAATCCCACATCCCGCTAGGACTACAGCTCCCATCCTACATCCCACCAGGACTACAGCTCCCATCCCTCATCCCAGCAGGACCGCAGCTCCAATCCCAGCATCCTCCACAAACTCTCCCTTCAGCCGATTCCACGCAGGCATGCAACACTTAATCACGGTTACAGAGGACTGCCAGCGGCTCTTGATCAGTGTTTAGACCATATTGTTGTAGAGATGCACCGTCTTAGTCCCGCTGTCTGTTCAGTGTTTGTGTACTTGTGTATGCGTGATTTTTCTCAAATCAGTCTTTGTACAAATAAACCTCTCATCTCTAACACAAGTCAAAGGACGACTGGATGTCCAGGCATGATTTGACTTTGCTGGCTGTAATGGCATGCGTTTTACATGGCGCGTCTTCAGAGGAAGGCAGGAAGAAGCAGTAACATCCAAACCAGAGCAGCGGAGGACGTCGTGGATTTTAAGTTATTTTGTTAAATTCAGAGTGTGGGGCTCCTACCACTGTGTGCCTGGTCCAGTGCCCACAGCACAGGTGCCACTACAGTGAGGCTGTCATCAGGGAGAAATAGACCGTGGTCATTTAACAGTGTACAGGACCTGACAGGCCTGGAATCATCGGACCCTGTGCTCCAGAACCACAGTCTGTTATCTTTAGAAGTGGTACAATGACCAAGTGACCAATACATTTCTCTACTTTGCACTACTGCTGAGGTGCACAATGTATGCCATAGTACGAATGATTTGTGCTTTAAATTTTTTTTTTTTTGGAGGGGGTTTTGAAGAACTTGGAAAAAAATAGCTGTATTAAAAATATAAAATGTTAGCACAGGCCAGATACACAGTACATTAAAAATTGATTTCCCTCTTCCTGATTTCCTCTATTATTGCATATTTGTCATGCTGAATGTTTTCAGATCTTTAGACAAAATGTAATGTTACACAAAGGGTACCTGAGTAAAAAAACACTTGTTTAAAAAATGTATTCAATGAAAAAAGTTATCGAACACCCAATGGAAAAAGAAATTGACCCCCAATCAACCTAATTTAATTGATAATTAGATTCAGCTGACTGAAAACCGCCAGGCTTGATTGCAGCCAGCCCTGTTGAATCTAAACCTCACTCATATTGAACCTTACCGTAGTCACCACATAGTTTCTACAGGTACACTGTGCCACGATCAAAGGAAATTCCAGAAAAGATGAGGGGAAAAAAGTTGTTGAAATATATCAGCCTTGAAAGGGTTATAAAGCCATTCCTAAGGCTCTGGGACTCCACTGAATCACAGTGAGAGCCATTATCTCCAAATGGATGACACCTGCAACAGTGGTGAATCTTCCCAGGATTGGCCATTCAGCTAAAACTTCCTCAAGGGCACAGCGAAAACTCATCCAGGAAGTCACAAAAGATCCCAGAAGAACCCTCTAGGTCAGTGTTCATTACTCCACAATAAGAAAAAGACTGGGCAAAAATAGGATTCATGGGGAAGTAGCAAGAATGGAAACCACTACTAATCAAGAGAAACATCAATGCTCATCTCACATTTACAAAAATGCTCCCAAGCCTTTTTGGATAATGTTCTATGGATAGATTCAAAAGCGGAACTTTTTGAATGACATGGGTCCCATTATGTCTGGCGTAAAACAAATACAGTATTTCACTGTAAGAACATCTTAAGTGAAACGTGGTGATAGTGTGATGGTGTGTGGATGCTTTGCAGCCTCGGGACCTAATCGACTTGCTTTTATAGAAGGAACCATGAATTCTTGTCAGTACCAGAAAATTCATAAGGAGAATGTCAGGCCACCTGTATGTGAGCTGAAGCGTAATTAGGTTATGCAGAAAGACAATGATTCACGTCTGAATGGCTGAAAAGTAACTAAAGCTTTGGAGCGGCCCAGTCAAAGTCCAAACTTGAATCCAACCCAGATGCTGTGGAAGGACCTGAAACGAGCAGTTCATGCTCGAAAACCTACCAATTTGTCTGCATGAAATTATTTCTGCAAATAAGAATGGGCTAAAATTCCTCCACAGCGATGTGAAAGAGCAAATTATAGGAAGCATTTAGTTGCAGTTATTGCTGCTAAAGGTAGTGCAACCAGGTATTAAATTTAAGGGGGTAATTACTTTTTCAAATAGGTGATATAGGCGATAATTTTTAAAATGTGATTTGTGTTTGCTCACGTTCTGAATTCACCCTGTGGGCCAGTGTTACTCCAGACACAATACCCATCAGCAAACACCCGTCAGCCATAACATTTATTTCCTTATTTAGTAAATCATTTAACAAACAACCCCTTGGCATTCCAAATCAAGTAAACAAAAACAGAAAAAAAAGACCAACATGCTGGTTTGTAGGCTTTCGAGTCCCTTGGAACTCAAAGGGAAAAGATCACCCAGCACGCAGTCACTCTCCTCGTCAAGCACTCTGCGTGCACGGCTCCGATACACACAGGAATACATTCCAGGCTAACGTAAGGGTAATTAGCCTGTCCAGGCTCTGTTGGGGGTTGTCGATGCCGAAACCAAAATAGAAACATTTAAGGTGTTACACTCTTCTCATGAGACTTCAGTAGTGTCAGATAGTTTTATTGTGATGTCATTCTTATCTTGACCAATACAAACTCCAGGGTGCAGCTGGGTGTTCCGGACAAGGAGTCTCTGGTCCTAATGTGTTAAGGGCATGTCCTCAGACTTATTGTAGACAGTACAGTATTTACACACACACACACACACACACACACAAACCAACCTTCACCAGAACTTCTATTTTTAAAATCCACACTTTAAAACGGCATGTTTTGGAAGTGCACAAGCATAGGCCTCCCCCTCTGGAATACTGAATCTTTGCAGGACCGTTCCTTTGTCTTGCTGGATAAGGGGAATTTTTCATTACCTTTTACACCTCAGTATCAAACTGTGAGGCGCTCGCTTTCCATCTGAAAGAACCGAAAGTAAACGGAAACACAGGCGGTTTCTACCTGCTGGCCTGCGATATGAGGCCACAGCAAACAGAACGATTTTCTGCTCTCCTTGTGGGGCAGGTGTACGTCCCCTTAAGAAGCATAACGGAGTGAATGGGGGCAGGCAAATGACACCTTTCAATTCCATACTCTCAGCTCGCAACACAAAAAAAAAAAAAAAAACCAGGACCAGTCCTTAAGTGGACAATGCAGAAGGGGGAGACAAGTGTATGACAAGCGCAAGCGAGCAGCAACACTGGAATTCAGCTGCTTTCACAGGAGCATGCCACACACAATCGCTTAAATAAATGCTTATGTGACCCAGCAACACACCTGTACACACACACACACACACACACACCCTTACACACAGTAACGGAGCAGCAGTCAAGCCTGGCTACACTGTTGCAAGTTTAACTGCAATCAGACTTGTCTCCAAGTGAACCCATCCCTATGCAGTCCAGCACGCCCACCCTAAGTGTTCAAGATGTCAATGTACATTTACAAAGAGTATAAGTTATTACCACTACTATTATTAATACACCCACTGGAAGATGGCCCACAGGCCTGGTCTGTGTCGCCCCCGCCCCCCCCCCCCCCCCCCCAAAAAAAAACATGAAGCGGTGCGCTAACGGGACAGAGCGGGTCCGTGTGCCACGCCCAGATGCCCCCGGTGGCCACTGGAGCGCGGCGAGTGTGAAACGTCAAGCGATTGAAGAAGCAGCAGCAGACGCCGTGTGGAGCTCCTGCGTTTCGTCCCTGCAAGGTGAGAAGGAAAAGTCCGGAAAGAACTGACTGCAGCCGCCCACCCACGCCGCCCCTCTCTTTCCCGTTCGCAAACCAAACATACGACAGAACTAAAGAGTCCCAAAAAAAAAAAACAATGGAGAAACACGTAAAAATAGCCTGGAATAAAATATAATTATCATTCATTCAAAAAAAAAGAATAAGGTCTTTTTGTTTGAATTTCCTTTTTTCTTTTTTGTTCTGTTTTTTTTTTGGCATTCCGACCCGGCCCAGGCCAGGCGGTGCCGGGAGTGGGGGGGGGGTGGCTGTTTTTCGGGGAGGGGGGCTTCTGCTTTATGGTTCTGGGTTGGATGTGTGGGGACTGGCTGGGGGGACCGCTCGCCCTGCTGTGGGGGGGGGCCCTCTGTGGCCCCTGGCGCCTCCTCCTGGGCCCTCAGTCTAGCTCGATGGGACTGCTGTCCTCCTGCGCCTCCTCGCCCTCCTCCTCCTCTCCGGACCCCATCAGGCTGTTGAGGAGGTTTCCTGGGAGACGGAAGGAGGTCACTGAGAGGGCGAGCTGACAGACGCCCGGGGGCCACAAACACAGATTGTCAAGGGGTGTCCGATCTTATCTGAAAAGGGCTGGTGTGGGTGCTGGTTTCAGTTTTAGCCCGGCTGATTCTACTTATCAAGGTTTTGATTGAAGACCATGATCACTTAATTAGCTGAATCAGGTGTCTTAACGTTGGGCCAAAACAAAAACCTTAAAATCTTTGGACAAGATTGGACACCCCTTGTATAGACTACACAGATGACCGGCTCCTGTTCTCCTTCCGGTTGGCAACAGAAGTTTAATAAGGTGAGCAGACGCACTTACCCAATAAGCCGCCGTAGGAAGAGGACTGTTTGGGCGGCACTCCAAAGAAAAGCTGTCCTATCCTGTCCAGGTACTGATACGGGAACAAAGAGGGAGGGGAACATGTGGGGGAGGGAAGGAGAGTTGCTGAAAGTTCCTTAGAACGCTGTGCATCCACTCAGCAACATCAGCCAATGGGAGAGCGGCGCTGCCGGCTCACTCACCTCGTTATACATGGGGTCCCTCTTCAGCGACGGCTGATACTGCTCACACAACACTGTGAAGACTGTTAACTTCCCCCTGAAACACACACACACACACACGCACGCACGCACGCACAGGAAGCAAATCACACAGTGCCTGTCAGCAGCCAATCACAAAAATCCCTTTCAGGAGCTGCAGACAAAAACAACCATCGACTCTACGGATCAGTAACATATTACTGAATATGACTGAAGGAGGCCAGGTGCTGTGAAGAGCTCTGCACAGCCGATTGGGTACCGTGTGCCGTGAAGCTAAGGGCAGCGATGAGATTTCATTCATAACCTCACAGGCCCTTTCCTGAGGAACGCACTCAGAGCAGCAGAGATCTGTCCCAGCTGTGCAGTATGCATACTAGAGCCGCGGGTGAATGGAAGCACACTGACAGCCGGGGTCAGTGCCTGCTGGGTCAGTGCTTGCTGGGTCAGTGCCTGTGGGGTCAGTGCCTGCGGGGTCAGTGCCTGCTGGGTCGGTGCCTGCAGGGTCGGTGCCTGCGGGGTCAATGCCTGCGGGGTCAATGCCTGCGGGGTCAGTGCTTGCTGGGTCAGTGCCTGCGGGGTCAGTGCCTGCGGGGTCGGTGCCTGCGGGGTCAGTGCCTGCTGGGTCAGTGCCTGCACGGACAGTGCCTGTGCGGTCAGTGCCTGCTGGGTCAGTGCCTGCGGGGTCAGTGCCTGCCGGGTTCAGAGCCTGTGGGGTCAGTGCCAGCTGGATCAGTACCAGAGTCAGTGCCAGAGTCAGTGCCTGCTGGGTCAGTATTTATAAGACTGGTCTGTGGGCTGAGACATATCCGGAGCAGCAACATTAGCGGAGTCCAGGCTAGCGTTACACCAGACAGGAGAAACACGAGCACCGTGCGTACGACATGAGCCCTTCACTATCCCATGATGCACCACTCACCCGTCCACCGCCAGCAGCAGGAACCAGATGAAGTTGAGCAGGGGCTGAACAAACGGGGGGCCCTTCTCTATGGACGGGTGCTTCTGTGTGTAGGTACTGAACACCACCGACGCACTGCTTTTGTTCTTTAGACAGAGGAACCTGCACAGGGAGAGGGAGGGGGAGAGAGACCAAGGGGGGGCGGTAGAGTGAGAGACAGAAAGAACAGGAGAACAAGAGTGAATGAGCAAAAAAGAGAAAAAGCAAGGGTGAGAGAGCAAGAGAGTGAGAGAAAGACAGCAAGAGAAAGCAAGAGAGAGAGAGGGAAGTGAGAAAGAAAGAGACACAGAGTGAGAGAGAGAGGAAGGAAGGAAGGAAAGTAACAAAAAAATAATCAAAGTAAGGAGAGGAAGCAAATGAGAGGAGCAGAGAGCTGTGAGCAGAGTCACGAGGCCCCGCTGTAACACACACACACACACACACACACACACACACACACACACAGTAACACACACACACACACACACATTCACTGTAACACACACACACACACACACACACACACACACACACACACACACACACACACACATTCACTGTAACACACACACGCACACACACACACTGACAGGGCCACTCACTGTAACACACACACGCGCACACACACACACACACTGACAGGGCCACTCACTGTAACACACACACACGCACACGCATGCACACACACACACACAGGGCCACTCACTGTAACGCACACGCACACACACACACGCGCACAGGGCCACTCACTGTAACACGGCCTGCGCCACGAACATGTCCACCTCGCTGCGGAAGCCCCGCGCCGCCGAGTACTCCACCAGCATCTGGGCACAGCCCTCTCCGTCTGAGGAGTGCAGGAAGTGGTAGCGCGACTCGCTGTAGTTCTGCTCTGTGGGGCGGGGACAAACACCGCTTATAATAATAATAATAATTCATTTCACCTGTAGCCCTTTTTACAAAGCTCGGATACAAAACTGGGGAGATGTGATACAACTGTGTGTTTATAATAATGATAATAATAATGGGGTATGAATGCAGCTTTGACGCGTGTGATGTTATTCAGTAACATCAGCGAGCATCATCGCCGACCGTGTCACCCTCGCCCTCGTTCCCCCCTCCCCCCCCCAACCCCTCCCCCCACTTGTTTTCGGGTCATACCTTTCCACAACGTCACAGCCAGCAGCTGGTGCAGTTTGGGGTGTCCCAGTTTCCCAGAGCCCCCGGTGGACCACTTGAGCGCCCGGGACACGAAGGCCACCCGCTCGGGGGAGTTGGGGTCCATCAAGCTGAAAAGCTTGGCCAGGTGCTCTGCGGGACGTCCCAACCATACACACACACACACACACACAGGGTCAGAGAACCGCACACAACCACACACACAGAGGGTCAGAGAACTGCACAGCAACCGCACATGCACACTAATGATGGCCATAACCCCACTAATTGACCCACTGCTTCAAAAGGTAAATCAAGCACGATCCCTGAAACTCACACTGGTTTAATGTAACCAGATGTAGCTTTTGGCATTTAGCATCCATGCTTATCCAGAGCAACACAGATTATTTTTATCAGTGTAACAGACTTATACAGCTGCACAACTACAAAAGTAGATAAGGTTCAGAAACTTTCTCAAGGTTAAAATGGCTATGCCTCACCCGAGATTTTAACCTGCAACCTTTCAGCTACAAGTCTAATTTGCTAAACGTCACACCGCCCTGCTCCCAAAAGGCAGCCTGGTCCTATAAACCCAAAGGAACTGTATCCACACCCCCAGGGCAGCCACACCCACACCCCCAGGGCAGCCCCGCCCACACCCCCAGGGCAGCCCCACCCACACCCCCAGGGCAGCCCTGCCCACACCCCCAGGGCAGCCCCGCCCACACCCCAAGGGCAGCCCCGCCCACACCCCCAGGGCAGCCCCGCCCACAGCCCCAGGGCAGCCCCGCCCACACCCCCAGGTCAGCTCACCTAAAATGTCGTCCGCTACCTTGGCGTCGGACTGCTCGAGGGACTCCAGGACCAGCATGGAGAGGTCCGCCGCGCTGTTCTGCTGTGGGGGAGACGTGCGACGCAGCATTACAGCCAATCACATCCCAGTACCCCGCCCTATCCTCTGCACCACGGAAAGCACACTGCGCCATGCTGCAGAGCTGAACATGGATACTAATAATAATAATAATGATAACAATAATAACAACTATTATTATATTAATAACAACAATAGTAATAATAATAATACATTTCATCTACGTAGCCCTTCATACAAAGCTCAGATACAAACCTGGGGAGATGTGATACAACTGTGCACAACATGGAAATATTTTCATTAATATATGTATATTCGTATTGCTTCAATATGTGTTGAGAAGCTTGAGAAGAAGGATGCTACATTAATAACGCTTACAATTACATGTATTATTAATAATAACAATCATCATTGTTAGTAGTAGTAGCATTTGTAGTTGTAATAGTACCAGCACTAGTATTGCTGCTGTTGTTGTTATTCCCGTCATCAGTAAGTCAGATTAAACAGAAGAACCGCTCCTACCTGATTATAACTGAAGAAGAGCAGAGCCCCATTGTACATCAGCTCTCTGGCCTCCACATGCTTTGCCTGTGACATATACCTGCATGACAAGTGGAGAGGAGAGGGAAGGGGGCATCTGTCACAAGCCTGGCAATGCACATACATTCGCAAGCTGCGCCAACATACACTTCAGAGCTCAGCTAAAAGACAAGCTGCTCTGGAAACCAACAGGAAGACTACAGCGAGCGAGCAAAGTAAAATCTCTGATGGCAGAATGACCAGGGATCTAAAACACCAGTATCTGCAGGTTTAACTCCAGTCCAGGAGAGCTACAGTGTCTGCAGGTTAAACTCCAGGTCTTGAAACCAGGTGAGTGGACTCTTTTGTCCGCAGTGGTAACCACCCTGTTCCCTGAGATCTACCATCCTGTAGGTTTTCACTCCAACCCTAACACAGCACGTCTCATTCAACAGCTAGAGATCTGCATTGAGCTGCTAATTAGTAGAGTCAGGTGTGCCAAATGAAGGTTGAAATGAAAACAGAGGATGGTAGATCTCCAGGAACAGGGTTGGTTACCACTAGCTTAAATAAAGCACTTAAGTGCTGGAACACAAAGAACACTACCAGCGTACACTCCAGGAGGAGTCTGAAATCCTTGCATAAGGTAGAAATCATCTGCTACATGTTCTAATTCAGGAGGACTGTCTGCCACAAGTTCTACTTCAGGTGGACTGTCTGCTACAAGTTCTATTTCAGGTGGACTGTCTGCTACATGTTCTATTTCAGGTGGACTGTCTGCTACAAGTTCTACTTCAGGTGGACTGTCTGCTACAAGTTCTATTTCAGGTGGACTGTCTGCTACATGTTCTATTTCAGGGGGACTGTCTGCTACAAGTTCTACTTCAGGTGGACTGTCTGCTACAAGTTCTATTTCAGGTTGACTGTCGGAGCAGAGTCATTTCCAAGAGATCCGAGCTCAAAATTAAAAATTAAAATAAAAAACACGTCTTCTGATCTGGCTGCACTGTTTTTTGGGGTTTTTTGCACGCTTTACCACAGCTGAGACACAAAAAGGACGGAATGTTCCGGCACCGCTGTTCTCTATTATACAACCGCCATTTAACCGGGAAGTCCCATTGAGATATACAATCGCTTTCATAAAGGGACACCTGGTCAAGAGGACAACTTAATACATACAGAGAATGATTCAATAACAGGCATCAGTAATAGCCAATGACAACAAAGAGTGCCAAAGGTTCAAAAGAATAACATGCTTCCCATATTGCTTCCTGCACTCTCAAAAAGAATGTTTTAATATCCAACAAACTTTTTGTATTACTTTCAACACATCCTGTTCGGTGTGCAATTACTACTTTTGTGTGGCAAACACACAACACATGTTACAAAGGGAGACTTGATTAACACAGACTGTTCTGAAAGTAACACACACAATGTGCTGTCCTTACCTAAACATGCAGGTGTGTTACAAAAATGTGTTGCTCTTCACACATTTTACCACATCTATTTGGAAAGTGTGACTTCCCCTCGATTTACCTCTTGAAGCTCTCTAGAAAGAGTATTTCCCTAGAAGGAGTGTCTGCCAGGAAGTTGACAGCTTCCTTACCTACCTAAGTTCTGACTGTTGGGGTGCCGGATTTAATCAAGGACTGAAAGCGAGGATTATCAGAACTGTCTCAAATAATTTTGATGTACAAAAGATACAATGGTAGGGTACTGCTCTGTGAATGAAATGCATGCACACCGTTTCAGGATGAGGAACACCCACTCATGATAAACATGGCAGTGGCCCCAAGAGAACTCCATACACGTGTGAGCACAGGAAGTGTTTTCACCAGGGCTGTTCTAGAGCATGACTTGACACTAAAAAACAGACACTGAATGGCTTTTACACAGACACAACTCAGGCATGGATGGAATCCTGCAAAACAAAACCTCTCGGCCCAATCCCAAATAACACTTCAGCTGTAGACCCTCTGATTGCATTCAGCCAATCCAAAAGCATGAACAGACTCGCTCGCCTCTAAATTATGGCTCATCCCATTCACTGTAACCATGCCTGTTGATCGATGCACCACAAAAAAAAATGTCTGAAGGATTTCAATGTGAACACAAGTAAGGAAAAGCTTCACATTCACATTTCCCCAAGTCAAAGATTCACTCAGTATTTCAAGTTTCAATGTGGGAAGATTTTAAAAATCTAACATAACCCTTGATTGAAGGGTGAATGTTAGGACACATCTTGTCAGGAGTGAGCAGCTGGTCATCAGAGCAAATCTCTAGCAAAATACACAGCTGTAATAAGCAAAACAGTGCAAAGAAGTACTGTGTTCTGGTGCTGTGAGCACTAAAGACACACAGAAAGAGTAGACCGATAAGATCCAATTACACCATGCAAATAAAAAATTTCGGTGTGCGAATGACCGAAAGCTAAATTCCACTGTGGGGTGGATCTTTGATGGTAGCAAGACTGTTTACATGTTTTGCCATCTACACAAATTAAATAAAGTGTAGTTAAGTTAATGCCCTGAACTTGCCGTGCTTCAGGAGGCTTATCGATGTCCAACAAGCTAGGCATTTTAACAAGCTTATGGTAGGCTGAGATAACCTCTTAAATCGTCCACGTTTCAATCAGAAGTAGCCAGTTAATTCTTTCAGTGTATCAATCAAACGCCACACTCCTAGACAGTGCCACCTTGGTGGGGTACGGTTTAGTTAAGCATTTAAAACAATTAATTGCCATTTCCCAGGTTACAGTTATACTCCCGCAGCCAGAAAGTCAGCCAGTGAATATAATATCTAAGTCAATGTAACCTGGAAAATTCTTAATGCAAGAGTGCAAGCTACTCTAATGCTTTAGAAACTAATATGGTGGTAGTGTATTCAGCTGGCTTGCTGGCAGACAACGCGAAAGCTTTTAGAAAACGCTGCAATGACGCCCGATGTTACATTACAGTAACTAGCCACACTAAGTTATTTAGCAAGCAGAGAACTAGCCTTTGTAACTGACGTTATAGGCAACTAGACAATTTCCGAAAATTAAATCGGAAAAATGAATTGACTTAATATGTGGTGTGAATTCATTCCAGCTACCTAGCTAGCCTGAAATTCTATTCGCTTTCATCGTATCATATTTAGACGAGTGGTTGAGCTAGCCTATACGGCGCAGTAACCAGTGAACTATAACATTAATTTAGCGTACGCTGAGTAAAGAATTTCCTCATTGATTCGGTTACAATTTGCAAACTGGGCCTTGAACACTACAGTGCGTGGTCAGACACTATCTAACGGTTAGCCTGCTAGCCTACTGTTAACTGTAACTACCTAGTTTGCTTCAAAGCGTGCAATCAATCAGCTAGCTATAGCTACACAGCAAGCTGACTGGAAATGCGAGCTCGCTGATCCTACTGCCAGGGGACTTTTAACTTCAAACACGATGACCACAGTAACCTTGGTAGCTAAGATTATTATGATACCACAGTTATAACGTTAGCTACGTTTATTATCTCAACATCTGCATGTAGCACGCTAACGTTCGTCAAGCTAACAACAATTTCGGGCTAGAATCACTTCGGAAGCGGCCACACAACCACTGAGAGACAGTTAATGGTGAGTGACAGAGGGACAGAGCTATCCCAAATCGGAACTGGTTACAGGAGGCGGAGAATTAGCGGTAGTAAACCAATCACACTTAGAAAAATACCGGGCCAACGGAAGTTTGGTTGACAAGCAGAAAGATCTGGAAACATAGGCCACAGAGCCGCTAGAACATTTATTTTTTTATTCCCAGCTCATCAATTTAAGACTTACCTAAAGAATAAGGTCCGGTACATCTGATGCGCTTCATAGTAATCCCCCTTTTCCACACTAGCTCGCAGTTTCCCTTCAACCCGCTGTACTCCCCCGCGGTTCCTTGCGCTGGAGCACTTCAGAGCCTCCTGCTCCGACATCATTGTTTGTTCCAAGCTGCTCAGACCAACCACACCGCGTCACAGGGAAGAGTGAGCGTTCAGAAAACGGTTTTTAAAAATGAGCGGATGCTTCCTGCTTTCCGTAGTTCTCTCCAGTTTACTTTGGTGCTTCTGGAGGAGAGATTCTCCTTGGATGTTGTCACTGAAGTGTAAATCACCTGTAGCCTGTAACAGTAAAAAAATAATCTAATGAGGCGCTTGTAGTTCGTTCGCACAGGGACCGTTATCAATGGCGCCATAGATATGAATCTTTTTATATTCATGAAATGTATAGCTGTCATGCTGGAAATACCGGTGTTTGAAAGTTTTCAATGCAAACGAGTTGCACTATATATCAACGACTGCCATAGGCCATTATTTTGCATAATGTTTTGAACACATTTAATATCTTGGCACAAAATTTTCTGGTAGGCTATATCCGTCCAAAATTAAAGACAAGAGACTGGCAGGTGAGACCATCGCATTGAAACTAATTTTATACTGAAGGGCAGGCCAGGATATTCACATGCCAGGAAAGGTATAGGCAGCCTTTCTTTCTGACACCATTCTGCTAAATATCATTTTAATTGAATTTATTGCACGCATACATGTAATGCAGTCAATTACCTTTTTTAAATTTACTCAACTGTCAACAACATATTAATAAGGTTTGTTAGTGGAAATAACAGCAAGCAGCTGTCCATATGACTTCTATGGTAATATTTTGAATATTCAGACACGTGCATGTAAATGAGACAAGCTTAAGCTTCTCATGTAAGTATTTAAAGAGGTTTTGTTACATGTAACACTTTCAGTCGAACAGTATCACACCGTTTGCGCAGGGAAACATGTTGAACTAAGGACAAGGTGACTTTGCAATGTAATGAATGGCTTAGAACTATCAGAAAATCAATTTGATTTATCCATTCACTGAAAACATCTGTACAACATTTTAAACCAGGTTAGGGTTGTCAGTTCATGCTTGAATGGGAGACCTTTGGAAACGTTGCTGTTGAAAGTGTTGCCTTGCTCACCAGCCTTTTCTGAGTTCTTTCAGCAGAGTAACAGTATTGAAAGAGGCAACAGTGCCCCCTACTGGTTCACTAACACTACTGAACGAGGTGTTAGTGAACCAGTAGGGGGCACTGTTGCCTACGGATCAAATGGAATTCCAGCTCCCCTGCACTGCCGTATAAGGTGCAGCCCTTTGGGTGGGATGTTAAACCAAGGTCCAGGCCCACTGTGGACATTAAAGATCGCGTGGCATCTGGAGAGAGTAGGAGTGTTGATCTGTGTCTCCTGGTCAAATTCTAAATAAAATACAAAAAAAAAAAAAAAACTGCCTCTCTGCATCGACCACCAGACAAATCCTGTTGTAGTTCTTACCTATTTTTATTTCCCAGATTGTCTCTGCAAATCTTTCTGGTTACATTAAAATTAATAAACGTATATTTTCTGGAATTACATATTGGCAATAAAATGTGTTAGCATGTCTGCATGTATTAAAATCTAGACATCATAATGCAGTTGTTTCCATTTTAGCTCCGAACAAATGGTATCCGAAAGGCTACTGATGTCACGTTTATTCACAGCGAATCTTCATTATCACTTGCAGACAAATCAGAGAACTCGCACCCTGTTCTTGGTGTTGTTTTTTTTTTTTACTCCCGTGTTGTGCCAAGGCGTGGCAGCATGAGTCTATTTAAAAACGGATTGCTTCTGGCTCCAAATGATAACAGCTAAGCCAGGTTTTCTAAAATGGCAATTCAACGCTTTTCCTGGCCTAATCAAATCCGTCTCTGTATTCCGTAGAGTCGTTGCTGAGCTGTGTGGTGGTGGCACATATGGTAATTATTTTGGCTTCGTGATGCACTTAATTTGCGAAGTCTTAAAACTGCATTTTAAACGAACAAACACGCATATCAGTTACATTAAAAATCAGAAAGGACTGAATGTCAAATCCGAAAACGTATTCGGTAAAACTGCTTATACGAGGAGGCGGCTTTAAATTCCCATGTCTCTAGCCTCAGTGGCACAGCCTACCTGAGGACAGCACAAACAGTTTAACGAAGATTTTACTGTTTATGACCTCTGCTTTATTGTGTGAAGCACATTGTACTGCAACTTTTGTACAGAACGTGCTAAAAAAGTTGACTAAAGACTAAATGTTCAACTGCAACTACTGAATCTAATCAATTTCTTCTAATGTTGGTGTCTGAAGCTGGATTATATCTACTTCGCATTGTAAATAAACAGGTAAAAATAACCAAATAAAAGGCACATTTTACCAATCAAAGAGCAAGAAATCAAAACTGAGCGCCAGTGGCTCACAGGAAAACACATTCAATTAGAATATCTATCACCATTACAGAATACAATGTCTTTATTTTGTTTTTTAAAAAAAAGGCCACATCAAAAACAAGGTCTCAAAAATTAATTTTTTATTTCAACATATTCAATGGCAGTTTATTAATCTTATGCAAAGACAAAAATGAAAACGATATAAAAACAGTAACACCCTATATTGTCCCGCCCATAACAATTACAAAATAGTTTGAAAAGCCTCTTACAAAAATACATTGCATCAAGTCCTATCTTTTCTCATAACAGAAATAAATAGTTAAACACATCTTGTAAAGGGTCATACCAAAGAAACAAAAGGGCTTATTTAACCTTCTGATTGTCATCATCTTATAGTCCAATGTGTTCATTCAGACTGGATCTGTCCAGCACACCTTTCTGTAGTCATAGTGACACATCCTTCAGTATTACCAGTTTAAAAATTAAAATAAAAACACAATGAATGCAACACTGATATTAGCAGATTTCAAAAAACTATTAACAAAATATACAGCTCAGATTCCTGCGTGGTCTTTCTCTGGGAGAGATGGCAACACCGTTATGGTCCAAGTCAGACCTTTGGGGACAGCGGGCGCCAGGGTGCGGAGTCTGGATTCTAGGTGTGCAGAGCCATCTCTCTACATACACTGCAACGCGTGCTTCCAGCAGCCTGCACTGGTCCGGGTCAGAGGTCATAACCGTTAAAAGAAAAACAGTGGTGTAACCGATTAGTTCCGATGTGGCGTGTACCTGGAATGACGACGCATTCAAAGGCTGGCCGGATGGTTGTGTTAAATGCGTTATGGGCCCGTGTGGAGGGGCTGGATCTGACTGCAGCGCACTTGTTTGTACAAGCAAAGCTTGAGGAGAGTCCGAAGGAAAGCCACGATCCGTTCAGCGGTTCCTCAGGCTGGGAAGTGACGGCAGCAGAGTTCTCAACAGGACGGCAGCTGTGGACTGAGTTTGCATACACAGGAAGTGCAGGCCCGCTTCAGGGGGCAGACGAGTCCCCGCCCTCCGCTGCAGGCCATTGGTGGGAGAAGCGAAGGGGGCGGGCCCATTGATAGCATACGCGTGAATGTGATTAAAAGCGAGGGGTTTAAAAACAGAGGGGGGGGGGTGGCTGGAGGCAGGGTGGAGCTGGGGAGGGAAGGGCCCAGTGGCAGGGCTGAGGTGCAGCCACCGAGAGGGCGGCAGCGCATCCTGGCCAGACCCCCCCCCAAAACAGCAGGATCCAGGCTCTCCCACAGGAGCGTTTGGGTGCCACAAGTCAAGTGCCGGATTTGGAGAGCGACTTACAGTCACTCATTTAAAAAAGGAAAAAAAAAAAAAAAAAAAAGTGTCTTTATTTCAACATCATAAGACAGGTTTCAGTGACCTCCCCCCTCCCACTGAGCTGTCCGTCACTGGCCCCTCCCCTCGGGGAGAGGGGCGGTCGCCCGGCTCACGTGCGCTCGGGCTCCCCGTGCACACGGAAGCGGTACAGGCAGGTGTACTCCGGGTGGCCCCAGTTAGACAGCACGCGCATCTCAATGATCTGGTAGGGCTGCACATTCTGCACCTGAAGCACAGAGGAGCAGCACTGAGCCCAACTCACAGCTCACCACCAGCAGCAACATGAACACGGCCCTATGAGGCGTGCACGTACAAACCAGTAATCAGTACTAAGGCAAATGGCTGTGCACAACGAAGAAAAGGCAAACGTATTATCATAATATTATGCTAATTGGTTAAATCACTTTATGGATCACAAATAAGATGACTGCAGTGTAGGTTGATACAAACCTACACTGCAGCCTGCTTAGCTAAAGTCAGCTGCTATCATCAAACTAAGTGTAAGATTATGTAGTGGTCTGGACTTTAGGGCTGCAGTGGTGCAGTGCATTGTGGGTACCGTAATGGGGAAGGTCTGCAGGGAGTCGCCGTCCTCCTGGTAGGTGTACTGACCCAGCACTTCTCCCACCTCCTGGGCCTCATCCTCCAGACCCTGCAGACAGAGAGCAAGGCAGGGTCAGTCAGCACAGCTAGCAGCCCACAGTCAGACCCACATTCAGCACAGCCAAGCCCACAGTCAGCACAGCCAGCAGCCCACAGTCAGACCCACAGTCAGCAGTCCAGTCAGCACAGCCAGACCCACAGTCAGCACAGCCAGATCCATATTCAGCACAGCCAGACCCACAGTCAGCACAGCCAGCACAGCCAGCAGCCTGTTCCTGCTACATTCTCAGCTCTAAGGCTGTGCGTCTGGAGCCGTTCTCTCACCCCAGTCTCTGGCGGGTGGGTGCGGGATGGGGGAACAGGGGGGGACTTACATAAACGGTGAACTCGCGGGGGGCGCTGCTGATGTTGCCGGTAGGGGACAGGGATTTGGGGATGTGCTCTAGGGAGAAGGCTGTGGGCCGAACCCTCATAGACAGCCGGATCACCAGGTAGCCCTGGGAGCCTTTGAAAGCCCAGCAGTTCCCGGGGTGGACGTCAGGCTGAAGGGGAGGAGGGAGAGAAATAACCATTAAGGACATTCATTAAAGCTTCATAACGTACAGCACATTCATTCAGTGGAGTAACTTTTCTGCTCTTTGGAGCCTGTAATAATAATTTTTTTCTGAAAAGAGAGAGAGTCTGTGTGTGCGTGTGTGAAGCTGTGCGTGAGATATATGTTTAGACACACACACACACACACACACACAGGGCACGCTCACCTGTATGACGACGCGGGGTGACTGGGAGAAGTACCAGAGAGGCAGGCCGAAGAGGCTCATTAACGCCGTCTTAGTCTCGTACGTCTCTGAGCAGCGCGTGCTCAGGACACTTCCACCTGCGGACACACACACACACACACGCACACACGCACACACACATGTGCACGCACGCACGCACGCACACATGTGCACGCACGCACACACACGCACACACGCACACACACACACCACACACACACTCCTGTCACCTTTGACCCCTCCTTCCCAACACAGGCTGCAGTGCTTCACGTTGCGTTTCTGGTCCTGGCGTGCACTTGACTGAGAGTGTCTGCATCACAGGGCTGCTCACCCCGTCTGCCTACAGGAGCATTAACACCACAAGACCACGCTTTCCGCCAGTGTACTGCAAGCCCGACGGCCCCCCGGGCCTAAGCTGACTCCCCGCCGGGCCTAAGCATCGGGGAATTTTTTAAAAAATGTATTTTTACAGTTACAGTGGGGCGGCTCGGTTGGAAAGCTCCCCAGCGACATCTGTTGGTTAAAACGTGAACGCACTACAGGAAAACAGCAGGTCTGATATCGGTGTTCTTTACCCTCATTGTGCGTAGGGTGACGTTCAACACTTGCCGCTTCCAACTATCACAAGCTAACGTTACCTAGCAAGCCACCATTTCTTATTTAGTAGGCTAACTAACCTCATTACTAACCGTTATTCTGTTATCACAGGAACTATAGGGCCCCACCATAATGCTGCCATCAGTCTGTCGCTGGCCCGCGTCAGAAAAGATACTTGCCACCGGGCCCAACAACTTTTCTGGGGGAAACCCTGAAGAATACGATAAAGGGGCAAAAAGCTACCCTAAACACACACGCATGCACACGTGTACAGGAACACTCACCCTTTCTCTGTCTTTCTGTGTTTAAAGTCCTAGAACACCAGCTCCATTTAAACTTTAACTTCATCAATAAGCAGAAAATCCCTCATCCCAGACTACAGCAGCAGTGCAGCCCATGAAGTACTCATGCTGCAGGCTAACACTGAGCTAGCCTAAGCACACGTGCATGTTCTCTAATCTATTCCTCACTGCCAATGCACTCCTCAGTTCATGGCACTTGGAGGCTAATCATTGACCCTGCCAGTGCTGAATGCTCACTCCTGATGCTGCACTGGCTGCTCTGGTTACGAGCGTCAGCTCAAAACCAAACTGTAAACTGTCATGGTAAACAGAGAGGAAAATAAGGGCCTCTCCTCCACCCCCAGTCTCCACCTGCTCCAGCTCCACAGAGCGACTGGGAGGCAGAGTTAATCCCCAGGCTAAGCTGAGGAGCTGCAGTACCTCCAGACTCCAGGGCGTAGTCCACCAGGCCGGTGCGGTCCTGGGAGTAGAGCTCCAGAGCGTTCTTCACGATCAGCTGCACCTGCTGAGAGAGAGAGAGAGAGAGTGAGTGAGTGAGTGAGTGAGAGAAAGAGAGAGAGTGAGAGTGAGAGAGAGAGAGAGAGAGAGAGAGAGAGAGAGCGAGCGAGAGAGCACACTCAGCTCATCTGACCATTATAAAACAGTGCTCGCTCGCTCTCATAAAACACCGGGTGATCAAACCAGAGCTACTCCAAGAGCGACTTCCTGCAGCTTATCAGCTCATCACTAACATCTGCTCCTTCCAGCTCACCGTTTAAACCAAGGCTTAGAGCAGACCTCTTTGCCCCAGCACTTCCAAATGTCTAATGCGAGTTTAGGATTGCCTTCTTTTTGGTTTGTGTGTGTTCATGTTTGTATACATTGTTTTAAATGTGCATTATAAGTAAAATTTAACTTCCTAATTTACTTGCTGTTCATTTGTTCTAAAATGATATCAGCAGTCAGAAATTACAGAAAAAAGGGTTAAACTATGGAAAGAGAGACTGACTCTCCATTCATTTTTGATCTGTACCCATACGCATAAAGCAGCTGAGAATAAATCTAGGATCAGTTCAGCCCTTTGGCTTATAATGGATAAGGTCAGGATAAGAACTGAGAGAACCTGACCTTAGATTCAGTTCAGCCCTTTGGCTTATAAAGGATAAGGTCAGGATAAGAACAGGGAGAACCTGGTCTTAGATCAGTGCTGCTACTGTGAGATTGTTTATGAATACGGGCCCCGGCCTGTGTTTCTGACTGAAACGGCGGTGTTTGTATAAACGCTGAGAAGCGCGGCGGAGCGGCCGTACCTCCTCAGACATCCCAGCAGCCCCCACGGCGCTGGCCACGGTGTGGGCGACGGTGTGGGCCACGGTGTCTGCGTCGGGCGGCTGCCTGCTCTGCTCCAGCTGCAGGGACAGGTTACCCAGGATGCTCCTCTCCAGAGAGGCCAGGGAGGCGCGCAGGTCCGAGCCGTGCGCGAACTGCGCGGACAGCCAGGGCAGCAGCGGCGCCGGCAGCTCTTCCTCCTCCTCCTCCCCCTCCCGCGCCGAGCCGTAGAACAGCACCCGCAGCTCCTGCTTCACCTGCGCAGACACCTGAGCCGCACGGAGACAGACATGATCAAAATGGCCGCAAGAGAGCGTGCTCTCAAACAGTCACGTCAGCTCATACGTCAGGTGAAATGAATAAATTAATCATGCCTTCACAAGCCGTCCGTTTCCTTGCAGAGAAAAAGAAAATAAGCTCATGTACCTGTTGCCGCACACAGACAAACCTGGGGACTGGTTTACATTTTAAAAACTTTAATTTATTCCTCAGAAAAGTAAAATGATTTTAAGTGCTGAATCCTCTACAAATGCAAAAAAGTGCCAGTACCAATATAACCCGTTGTGCCACAAAAAGTTAGAAAAACATAATTTGAATTTGCAAGAGAGGAAAGGAGGGTATTGTCAAACAGTGAAAGAGGTTTTGAGTGTAGGCACTAATGGAGGCAAGTATCAAGGATGCCAAGAGGGGGCATCAGTGTACAGGGACAGAGGTGCAGAGAGAGAGAGGGAGCACCAGAGAGAGACACACACGCCCCCCCTCACCGTGTCGTGGAGGCTGTCCAGCTGGTCACACCGTCCCTGGCAGCCAATCACGCCCTGCAGGTCCTGCCTGATGCGGGCAAGCTCCGCCTCCAGCCTCTGCACCTGCCCCAGCAGGGCACTGTGGGCCTCGCTGTCCACGCCCACACTGAGGAGAGGGGAGACACAGTGTCCAATAATAATAACAATAACGTCCACGCCCACACTGAGGAGGGGGGAAACACAGTGTCCAATAATAATAACAATAACGTCCACGCCCACACTGAGGAGGGGGGAAACACAGTGTCCAATAATAATAATAACAACAATAATGTCCACCCCCACACTGAGGAGGGGGGAGACACAGTGTCCAATAATGATGGTAATAATAATAATATGAACAATAATAATATCTATTTGCATAGCTCCTGATTGTACAAAAAACTGAAAGGAACAAAATTTAAAAACAACTAAACAATAAAAATAGCAATGATTACAAGTACAATAAGCCAAATTACACAAGTGATGCCAAACAGAACTGTGGCAACAGGCAGAAACTCGAGTGAATATTCACTCTCTGCAACACTGACATGCGTGTCAGATGGCCTGAGAGAACGTATGTGGTAAGACCAGCACTCTTTGTGAGATCCCCTCCCAAACACAGAGAGAGCACGCTGGCCGAAGGGGAACGGCACTCACACTGACCTCACTGGAGCTGCTGCTGTGGCAGTCTCTGGTCTCTGCTGCAGCTCCTGAGAAAAGAAGCAGTGAATGATCAGTGAGCAGCGTGCTTTTTAGAGGAGGCCACACAAGTGTGTAGAGGCACACCGAGCGCACTGAGCATGTGCAGTGTCCAGCACAGCACAGCACAGCACAGCACAGCACAGCACAGCACAGCACAGCACAGCACAGCACAGCACAGCCTCTCTGCTCACTCAGGCTCCAGTGCCTTCTTATGTGCGTGTGTGTGTTTGTGTGTGCGTGCCTGTGTGCGTCTGTGTGTGTGTGTGTGTGTCTGTGTGCGTGCCTGTGTGCGTGTTTGTGTTTACATTACATTACAGGCATTTAGCAGACGCTCTTATCCAGAGCGACTTACACAACTTTTACATAGCATTTTACATTGTATCCATTTATACAGCTGGATATATACTGAAGCAATGCAGGTTAAGTACCTTGCTCAAGGGTACAACGGCAGTGTCCTCACCCGGGAATCGAACCTGCGACCTTTCGGTTACAAGCCCAGTTCCTTACCCACTGTGCTACACTCCGTTGTGTGTGTGTGCGTGTTGTGTGTGGGTGTTGTGCGTGTGTGTGTGTGTCTATGGTTGTGTGTGTGCGTGCGTGTTGTGCGTGTGTCTATGGGTGTGTGTGTGCGTGTTGTGTGTGTGCACGCGTGTGTGTCTGTCCTTTAGTATTCAGGGTCTGCTGGTACCTCAGTCTTGGCCGTCAGCACCTGCAGCAGCGTCTCCATCTCAGCCAATCGGGACTCATGACTCTGCTGCTGCAGCACGTACTGCTGCTGGGCCTGCATAGACGGATGGACGGACAGACAGAGAGACAGGAAGGGGGAGGGGTGGAAAGAGGGGGCATGAAGAGGGGAAAACACAGTGAGGGGTTATCAACTTAATGACTGATGGGCTAAGGCAAACACAAACACAGCATCAGAGAATGCAATGAGCGCACCCAAACATTCAACACTGATTCTGGGCTGGATGTGCACTGCAGAAAGAACATAATCCCTCACATGCTGTAACTTTTGAAATTTCTTGGTGGTGCAGCAAAAAAAAAAAAAAAAAAGGTTTTGACCAGGTGGATTATCCTCAGGTGTGGGATATCATTTCCCAGTACATGCCAAGACAAGTCCCTGAATTCTGTGGGTTCCCTCTTCTCAAAACAACACCGTTTCATTGGAATCCACTTAAAAGGACAGTTCAACTTCTTGGGAAATTCACTTCTGGGAAATTAAGCCCTAGTTATGTTTACAGTTTCATCACTTCACTTAGCAAAGCCAGCGTTCATTCTGTCTGCAGCCATTCATAGAGGCAGCACTGTTAGCATGCAGCCTGCAGATACTGTCCATTATGTTTGTACTGGAAACACAGCGATGAAACTGCTGTCAATCTTATCATGGGTAAGTCAAAAAATCGGACAGTCCATTTAAGTGTTTAATGCTGAACCACATACCCCTCACCTCCACTCTAACCCCAGCAGTCTCACCTCCTCCTCCCTCACCTCCACCCTAATCCCAGCAGTGCCTCTCCTCCTCCTCCCTCTCCTCCACACTAATCCCAGCAGTGCCTCTCCTCCTCCTCCCTCTCCTCCACCCTAACCCCAGCAGTCTCACCTCCTCCTCCCTCTCCTCGCCCTGCTCCAGCTCGCTCCTCAGCAGGCCCAGCCGCTGGTCCAGGAGGCCTGACACCCACAGGCCCAGGCTCTCCCTGTCCGTCTGCACGTCCAGCTGCTCCCGCAGGGAGGCGTAGAGCCCCAGCACCTCCCCGTGCTGCTCCTCCTGCAGCCGGGCCCCGCCCCGCACCTCCTTCCACAGCCGGGCCAGGCTCTGCTCCAGCCGCGAAAGCCGCTCTGCGTCCACCGAGACTGCCACGCCCACCTGCTGGGTCAGACCAGCAAACAGTCAGACTGACTGACAGACAGACTGACAGACTGACTGACGGATCCTGAAGACTGAGGGACAGGGACACAGATACATACCTGTGGGGTGGGGTGTGGGGCCTCTGCCTGTGATGGAGGGGGGTGGGGTGTAGGGCCTCTGCCTGTGGGGGAGGGGGGTGGGGTGTGGGGCCCATACCTGTGGGGAAGGGGGGTGGGGTGTGGGGCCCGTATCTGTGGGGAAGGGGGGTGGGGTGTGGGGCCCATACCTGTGGGGAAGGGGGGTGGGGTGTGGGGCCCATACCTGTGGGGAAGGGGGGTGGGGTGTGGGGCCCGTACCTGTGGGGAAGGGGGGTGGGGTGTGGGGCCCATACCTGTGGGGGAGGGGGGTGGAGTGTGGGGCCTCTGCCTGTGGGGGAGGGGGGTGGGGTGTGGGGCCCGTACCTGTGGGGGAGGGGGGTGGGGTGTGGGGCCCATACCTGTGGGGGAGCAGCGGTAGGGTGTACGTTCCCTGCCTGTGAGGCGGTTGGTGGTAGAGCGGTGGTAGGGTGAGTCAGCTCCTCCAGCGCTGCAGAGGGCGCTGTGGGCCCAGCCCAGGGGAGGTGCGAGGCCGTGCTCCAGGCCGTCAGGTTGACGGCGGGCAGGTAGGCCAGCATGGAGGCCAGCATGGAGGCCGGACACCAGAACCACACACCTGAGAGGAGAGGAGCCAGACACAGAGCCCCATTACAGCAGGAGAGCACAGTGCAACTGGGGTATGTACAGCTCTGTGTGTGTGTGTGTGTGTGTGTGTGTGTGTGTGTGTGTGCATGTGTGCGTGCGTGAGTGTGTGTGTGTGCGTGTGCATGTGTGCATGCGTGTGCGTGTGCATGTGTGCGTGCGTGCGTGAGTGTGTGTGTGTGTGTGTGCGCGCGCGTGCGCGTGAGTGTGTGTGTGTGTGTGTGTGTGCGCGTGAGTGCGCGTGAGTGTGTGTGTGTGTGCGTGTGTGTGCGTGTGCATGTGTGCGTGCGTGTGCATGTGTGCGTGAGTGTGTGTGTGTGATCACTCACCCAGAAGTAGGAGCAACGGGAGCAGGAACAGCAGCAGTTTGCAGAGTTTGGGCAGAACTCTGAAAACACACACACAGCTCTTTCATTATTCTCCCACTCCCAAATTGAGCAAAGAGCACATTTCATAAGCAAGCTCAACCGCCCCGAGGAGCGCAAGCGTGCGCATAAATCACAACCAGCGTTAGCGCCACAAATAATAAATAATTCAGATACACTTCCATCGTGTGATAGCAATCACAGGGCCTACAGATCCCACAGTAAATCTCATCAGGGAAACGGTCAGACTGGTTTACTAAGTGACGAGAAGAATTCCTTACTCCTTTGCAATAAAAAAGCAATAAAAGAGGAAAAACAGCGCTGTTTTCAAAGGCTCCATTAATATTTAACTGCTGAGAGAGAGCGCTTGAGATTTCAGATCAATAAAGCTGTCTGGACATTGCGCAATAAGAGAGTAATTACACACATACCCAATTACACACCAGTCTAACCGAGCATAACCTGTGCAAGCAGTGGTCTGCAAGAAGCCTTCCTCCTCTCAGTCACAAAGCTCATAACCTGTGACTCTGCACAGGGTTCAAAGTTCACGGGGGTCGCCGCGCTGGGGGTCTCACCGAGTCAGGATGAAGACATTGAGCAGGGACACCAGGGTGACCAGCTGGTACCAGGCGGTGCCGAGCCACCAGAAGGCTCCGGTGACGGCTTTACCTGCGCAGGGGAAACACAGGGGAGAGAGAGAGAGAGAGAGAGAGAGAGAGTGAGCGGGAGCACGCAGGCGTATCCAAGGAGAGGAGGGGAGAGAAAGCAGTCCACACGAGGGGCTACGCATGCAGGTCTCCCCTAAAACAGAGGGGCAGAGGTTAGAGGGTTTACACTGCACCTGGGGACGGAAGCACACAGGTAAAACGACTATGTTAGTCAGGAAAAACAGGCATTGAGTTTCCAAAGAAAGCTACGGCACAAAGACAGGTTTATCAGCCTTTATCCTAACTAAAGGGATTATGGGAAAAGAGCACTCAGCACAGACCTACGAGGAACAGAGATGGAGGGCTTTAAGACAGGCAAGCAGTTAGTTAGGGAAGGCTTTTACGTTTTTGTATTTTAAAAGAACACAGCCCCGATCCCTTAGATCTCCCAGTATCCCCCACAGAGTTTATCCAGATCTCTTCAGTACCGTCGAGGGGTTGGTTTAAATCTGTGTGTGGGGGGCTTAAGAGGGACCGGAGCCAAGCGGAGGGGCGGCCGCGTGCCGATTCCGGAACCCACCTCGTACCGCGGGACGGGAGGGGCTGGACCAGCAGCAATGGGGATCAGAGGAAGAGTAGCAGCAGCAGAACTTCTACATGGCAAACATGCCCGCCTGCCCCACCCACTGGGGACCCCACCCCTCAGAAAGGCACAGGGCCCCCCCCCACCCCGGCAATACTAACTCCGCCCCCACAGAGTTAGTGCAACCGACTATCTACAGGCCTACTGACAGAGGCTGCTAGAGAGGGACACATAGGGACACTAGTGAACACGAAGTGGAGGGGGAGAGGGAATTTTGGGGTGACACACACCCAATGAGAGGGGATGTTACTGACTGGGGAGTGGAGGGGGCAGGGGATATTAGTAAACTGGGGCTGTGGGTTTTGGGGTCACACAGCGAGCAGAACAGAGCGGACCTTAGCGAAGAGGGAATGGACATTTTGGGGGTTTCGACGCGGGGTAGGGAATGACCTGGAGACGCGGCGGCCACCCACAGGACAGACGGCAGCGAGGAGGCCACAGACCAGCCCGCCAATCCCAGCGCTGGACCCGCCCGCAGCACAGAGGCACCTGGAGACCAGCGCAGGCCACAACAGCAACACAACACAGTTACCGCCAAAGGGCCCAACACCCACCTGCGCTAAACACACAGGAAGCACTGCAGTGATCCTCCATCACTGAGGAAATGACATCATCAGAGCGCTTCACTTTGCCCTACAACAGGATATCAAACCCGTGACACCCACTTAAATCTTTCATTTCAGTCACTGCTTGGCTATAAGTGAGGACAGACACATGCAAAGTGCACCAGACTCCACCTCAACTGACCTAAATCTCCACCAAACTAGCCACGCCCACAACTCACACAACAGCACCCTGGGAAATGCAGTACGCTACTGGAAAACCAGCAGGAAACCCGCCGGGGTGGACAGCGAGGGAGCTCTTGAGCACACGCAGTAGGGCAGCGTAAAAGAAGGTAACCTGCGAAAGCAAGGGCGCCCCACAGCGCCCCCATCAGGCGGCCTGCCCTGGAGGACCGCGCCCGCACCGCCAGGGTCTCCTGGTGCTGCTTCCCTTTGCAGTCGTCACCTGGGGGCCACAGTGGCGGG
>CM077285.1:65719970-65722470 GCA_039654925.1 Anguilla pacifica | reverse complement strand
GTGCTGTGTAACTACATGGGCCAAACACACACAAATGTTACATTCAGAAGAATCAAAAGATACAGCGGTCAATTACCTCTGAGATCGGTTTCCTCATCCAAGCCTATATTTCAGGAAAACAGGAGGGGAAACAGAGGAGACATAAGACCCAGCGCTGCACACTGACTGACCTACTGACTCATAGATTTGATGACACTATGACACTACCGTCAAATCATAATCTAGCTGATACCTAGACCACACAGACTGATTGGGCTGATTATGCACATTCCAGAAGGACAGGCCAATCACAGCCTTCAGGGGCAGGGGAGTTCACTTCACCCCATTTCACCCTAACGCATTCGCCTCAGTCACACATCCAGCCAAATTACAAAAAAAAAATCAAACATTTAAGGCATTGAGCAACTACTGCAGGTCCCCAGCTTCCCCCCTTTGAAAACACAGTCCAAATGAACTTCGACCTTACAGGCAAATACATCCCAAAAACCAGGAAGAATGCACTGTTTTCAATGCACAGCTGTTCACAATGAACGATAATGAGGAAAACCTCTTGTGCTGTATGGAAACTGATAATGAACGGACCTGCAGAACCTGCTAGTACTTGGGCTGTAAGTGGATGAGAGGAAGGGGTGGGAGGGGCCTGTAAGTTGAGGGGGAGGGGCCTGCTAGTAGCAGAAAAGGAGGGGTCAGTAAGTTTAGGGGGAGTGGCCTGCTAGTAGTTGAGAGGGAGGGGTCAGTAAGTTGAGGGGGAGTGGCCTGCTAGTAGTTGAGAGGGAGGGGTCAGTAAGTTGAGGGGGAGTGGCCTGCTAGTAGTTGAGAGGGAGGGGTCAGTAAGTTTAGGGGGAGTGGCCTGCTAGTAGTTGAGAGGGAGGGGTCAGTAAGTTGAGGGGGAGTGGCCTGCTAGTAGTTGGGAGGGAGGGAGGGATGGTTGGGGCCTGTAATTGGGGTTCGGGAGGCTGCAGGACTGACCCCAGAAGCTGTCGACCAGCGTGCGCTCCTGAATGCACGACTCGTCCAGCATGGTGGAGAGCAGGGAGGAGTCACTGGCAGCGCAGCTGTGCAGGCTGGTGTGGGCCAGCAGGGCGGCGCCAGACTGAGACTTGCGCGGGGTGTGCAGCAGCGACTGGGAGCCCGACAGCAACTGGGAGCTCGACAGCGACTGGTGCTGCCTCCTGCTCTTCAGCGTCCTGAGAGGGAGAGAGGGGAGGGGTCAGACCACCTGCACAGTGCTCAGGAAACACTGCTGTTCAAACTGCATCTCAGTTCTGCATGAACACCTGACTAGTTTTCAACTAGATTTGGACCCAGGATTCACGAGGACCCTCCGCCAGTCACCTATCCATCTTTTTTTAGCCGGTGCCGTGCGGAACAGCGCCCGCCCCCCCCCCCCCCCACACGTGCACGTGTCCACTTCTCCTGTAAATCTCACACTATCCCAACAACTGCACTAACATCGTTTCCACGGCCGGCAGCACATACCTTTACAAACTGCGTGCGACACTGATTTGCTTTGTGTTAAAGAGAAATGGGCTCGCTGCAATTAACAGCCTCCCAAAGTGGGACATTTTTCACTTAAACATTCAGTGGGTTTGTTCTATCCTGCACTGCGCCACACAGCTATCACATTGCACACAGCTGGGTACACTATGCTGTGCACTTGCTGCTACTCAATCTCCCATAATCCTCTGTGAGCTCGTGTTTCATGCCAATTACAGTGCTAAACAGTAAAGCACAGACTTAACCCCTCACCTGGGAGAAAAGGAGAGAGAAAGAGAGGGGGGGAGAGGGAGAGAGGGAAAGAGAACAGCTCTCTCCCTCCATTAATCACTTAATTGCTCACCTGGACTCCCTGCGACCGGCCGAGCTGGAAGCGTAGGTGACGCTGTGGTTGAGGGAGGAGTCCAGCAGGCTGTCGTCGCCATAGTGACCGCCCGTGGTGTGCAGCCGCAGGCTCCGGCGGGACATTTTGGGGGGGTCGAACGCGGCGGCAGCGGCGACCCGCTTCTCCTTTTGGAGCTTGGGGGGCAAGGATGTGTAGCTGGAGCTGGAGGGGGGGAGCAGGGGGGGAAACGGGTCAGAGCGGGCCTGGGACAGCCAGCGAGGGGAACTGACCTGAAAGAGTAAAAGTACACTGCGTACAGCCCACTGCGCACAGCCCACTGCGCACAGCCCACTGCGCTGTCCCGCTGAAACAGCCTGCAGCAGAGAGACAGAGGCTTGAGGCTGACTCCATGTGAGTCCCCGTATGTCTCTGCTTCCCTGCTGTGAGCTCTCAACCTCTGCATCAGCCGGGGGTGGGGGGGGGGGGGGGGCTTTAATTCCCAGCAGAAATGTGGGAACGGGGCACTCGCACACAGGGCAGTACCGCCGAATCCAAAGCTACCACACGGTCGCTTCGGTACCCCTAACACCGGCTCTTCAGTACAAGTAACGTCTGTGAAGTGTTCAGCAAATCGCCAGCTTCAAAATCGCACCCCGTCGCCTGTGCGCGGAGTTTACA
>CM077285.1:65694970-65714970 GCA_039654925.1 Anguilla pacifica | reverse complement strand
GGCGGATGCGAGGGAGCGGCGGGCCGGTGCAGAGAGAGCGGCGGTGTGCGTGGGAACAGAGCCGGCCCGGGCGGGCGGGCGGGCGAGCGAGCGAGCGGTATCTCCGCTTATCGCCACCTCCAAAAGAACAGCAGTTCTGCTTTCGGTCAGATGAGACGCTGCTCGTATCTCTGAACCCCTTATCAGCCCTGTGACACCCATAAACCAGCCGCACCCCATTCTCCTCACTGATACTCAGAGCTGACTTCCTCCCCCTGTCAGGATGGAGTATTACCAGAGAGAAGGCAGACAGTCCCTGTGTGTGTGTGTGTGTGTGTGTGTGTGTGTGTGTGTGTGTGTGTGTGTGTGTCTGGGGTGGGGGGGTATGTCTGCTCTTCAGTGACACACACACAAGTTCCTCATAGCAGCCAGTGCAGCGAGAGGCCATCTTATGCCTCACACCCCTGAAAGTGCTATTTAGGACAGTGTTTCTCAACCCTGGTCCTGGGGACCCACTGCCCTGCATGTTTTACATGTCTCCCTGCGCCAACACACCTGATTCAGATGAATGGGTCATTATCAGGCTTCTGCAGAGCTTGATGACAACCCATTCATTTGAATCAGGTGTGCTGGAGCAGGGAAACCTCTAGAACATGCAGGGCAGTGGGTCCTCAGGACCAGGGTTGAGAAACACTGATTTCGAAAACTCACTGCAGCGATCCTCCCTCTGTGGCCACGCCCCTCTCATGCTTCACTGTGGAGGCCTATCTAACCCACTGCATCCGCCACTGCTGCAGCTAGCAGCTCCATTACGACTTCGGACCAGATGCCCAATGACCCCATTAAACAGTCCAACAGGAGCAATCAAGCAGCCATTACCTCCCTGTAATCTCTCAAACGACTGTAAACTTAGGGTTGTAACTAGGTAGCTGTTTCGTAGGTGACTTAGTTAATGCACCTGTCTTAACTATTGCTTGTATTTTTCCATAGACTGTGTTGTTGCTGTTCTCGTTTGTGTTAGTGTTAATCAGTTTAACCTTCAGGGTCCAAGTTGAACTATGCGGTTGTTCCCTGCACTTGGACCGGTACTTCTCTCTAGGGTTTTCGTCATACTTGTTCCTGGTTATGGTTATACACTTTGTAGTACATCGTTCTGGATAAGAGCGTCTGCCAAATGCCTGTAATGTAATGTACTGTAATGCTCTGTATTACAAATAGAGAAGCAGTGCAGAAATTAATTAGTCTGGTCTGGTGCTGGATTTTGAATTGCACAGCTGGCAGTTACCCACAGCATCACCACCCCTGTGGGCAACAAACATTAATTAACATGGGTAATCTGATATTATAAACATGTATAAACTCTGTAGAGTCCCAAACCTCTTTCAAATCAGCCCTCAAGCAGTAACAGAAATGTTACCATGTTCAAATCACTCCCTCAGACAGCAACAGTAACGTTACCCTACTCAAAAAGAGCCCACATCACTCAAACTGTAACAGAGCACCATGCTGATATTACCATTGGTTGATACGCACATTCAGCCATAACAGACAGAGTACAATCACTCAGTACATGACATGTAGAACATACCCTTACATATGAGCAGAGGCCAGACAGCACAGCTGAGGCCCAGCCATGGAACAGCGCCCACACTGGGGCTGATTAAGATGCATGATTTTCTGACTTATTTCGATTTCACACCCCCGCCCAAACAAACCCACAGCTCATCCATGCCTTTCTAAAAAAGACATTTTCAACCTTTATTTTCATTCCAAAGATTATGCCCAGTATTAACAGGAGAATCAGTGACTTAATAGTTCACAGTAATAAGAGATTACATGCTACCAGGTGGCCTGAGGCATAATTTAGTGAGCATATCATCGAACAGACTACCCATCAGACTCGTTCATGTGGACTTCTGGCACAACACAACATGCGCACAACACAAAAACACGAGAATAAGTATCCCAGTTTGGGAAATGTGGGCACGCATTTTTTTTGTGTGTTGAAAATGGGCACGTGTGCTGCTGGCCGATGCCATCTCTCACTACGGCTCTCAACCCCAAAGTTAGCGTGAGCACGAACACAGACACATAATCAAGTACAAAGGCCTACTGTAAAACATGCCAAGACGGCGTGAAACACTGACCCAGGGCTGTGGAGAGAGTGACAGGTTTCTGAGATTTCGATCAGACGCTCTCTGAGCAGTGAGACTGAGGGGGGACCCCAGGAATTCCAACATGTCTGATGACCGGAGGCGAACCCTGCAGCCGAGCGGTCCAACAAGACAAGGAGACGTATGGCCGTAAATTCCACAGCAAGTCCACACTTTTTAAAATTTCATAAAATAACCACAAGAACAACTGCCCTGCCTGGAAATAACCCACAAGGCGTGTTTTACGAGCTCCTCACACTGACACGCCCAAATTACTGCTGTGAAGCCACTCTCACTCCCGAGCTTTTTACTGCCTTTCACAAGCATCGAGACCAGGCTGTCGCTCGGCTCACTCCTCGCAGATGGAGAACGTGCGCACGCTCCCCGCCACGTGATCGCATCCTGACCTTTCACCCCTGGGATTCCTCCAATAGCGCGCGTCAGCCCGCCCCCTCTCTGAGGGCAGCGGCCGTTTTCCCAGCAGCAGGCGGGTGTGTTAAACGCAAGCGGCCAAAACCGGGCAGCGTTTCTGAAGCTCACTTCCTGGTCTTCTTGAGAGACGCTGCTCACCAGCGCCAGTGCGGTTGGCTCCAGTACAGGTGTTTCAGCCACCCGTTTCAGTGCACGTCAATGGTAACAATACAGTCAAAACAGGAAGTCAATTTTTTTTTTCCCCACAAGATGATGTAGTCGCAATAGGTGTTTTGTCTTTGTCAGATGTCTCCCCATGCATGGATTTGTTAAGTTATTGTGCTATTTGTACAAGCCGGTAATATTTTGTGGAGGAATCAGTGGCAATCACTGCATCTCACACGCTTAGTGGACAGCGGACTTCATGTTCCTACTGTGTAGTCTCAGGCTCCAATTTGTACAGGGCGGCGCCCACAAACTGCACAAACCAGACTTCAAAGTGCTTTTCATCAAGCCTATGAAGAGACAATGGATGACATCACAGTGATGACATAAATATTTTCCTACAGTCCATGGCTAAATCCAGCGCATTGGTACGCGCCCCCCAAATGACTCGCGGGCCAGAGTGTGACCTCGCGTCCCACGAGCGGGAGGCTCCGCCCCGTGCACACAGAGAGCTCCTGACAGGAGCGGAGTCACAGCGTTCAGACCCAGGTACAGTGAAGGGAAACAGGAACATGGTCTGTGCTACAGGAGCAGCTGCTCAACTGTTTAAACACACACATGCAGCCCTGCCATATTCAAACATTCCTGAGAGAGAGGAGTGACACGGTGACAAGGACTGCACCGCTCAAACGGGCTCAGTGACTCCATGACTGGCAACCCACTCTCCTTACACACACTCACGCACGCACGCACACACACAGACATCTCTACATGTACCAGACCAATTTCCCAATAACAAAAACCCCCCAAAGGCTAGTATTTTTTGCATACCTGGAATAACTCTGCATTTACCTCCTGTACAAGGACACTGGTCAATGTATGGAAGCATGAGAATTTCTCTTTCACCCCTACTCTCTCACATTATTGTATCACCCTATATTTGGTTTGCACAAGGAGACAGAAGTCATGCGCTTGTGATTTTCAGACGTAAAAATACAAATCAACCAAGACCAAATCTGGCTGTTTCAGCAATCTCTTGAGCCTACATCTGGACAGCATAAATCCATATGCAGCCAGTACCACCATCATTTTACACAAAACACAAGCACTGCGTGAAAACAGATATGAATATTTCAAACTGAAGGGTGGGGCACCAATACTGTGCTTCAGTTATCAGCAGTACCGGTTTTACTGAAGTCGCCGGCGATGAAGAGTCATTAAATAATGCGCTCCTGTAAACGATTTAAATGTGTGGTGCAGAGAGCTGGCACACTGCACCCTGGGATAGCAGGTTTGCAGATGGGGGTGTGGAATGCTCACCTGAGGGAGTAGGTGTAGCCCGTGTTCTCCAGAGCGCATGTTGGAGGTGTGGAGATGGAGGTGGAGGTGGAGGTGTGGGAGTGGGAGGAGGCGAAGCCTGTGTTCCTCAGAGAGCGCAGTGGGGGTGTGTGGGTGTGGGAGTGGGAGAAATCCATGGTCACGCTTCAGTCAGACTGCAAGAGCCAAGGCGGGGAGGGAGGGAGGCTTTAGGACACAACTGTGCACCTGCCTTTTGACTCGAAGCAGTGCACGCAGACATACACACCTGCATGCGCACAATGCATACACACACGCATGCACATGCACAGGCCTACACACAGAATGCATGCACTGACACAAACGTTCAGCCTGTCTCTTTAAATTGGCCGGGTGCCCCCTGCATGAGGTCAGCTTCTATGATCCTACACACTCCTCTCCTTTTCCCTTCAGCTCTACTGTTACAAATACCCTGCATCTGTCCCTGTAACATCCAAAGCCCAACGGTGACACGGTCACATCTGCGTACCCGCCGGGGTTCGCAATCTCCAGACCAACTGCAGTCAGTCTGCAGTCACAGTGGATGCAGCCCTCAGCACAAGATCAAACCTATTATTTAGAGACTATACTGTTTATATCTAAACTATTTAACAGGTGAGTGAAGGGAATGGCTCTCCCCCTCCCTAAACACACCCTGATCTGCCATACCAGCAGTCAAAAGGCAGGACAGATGCCAATTTAGGACTTGAGCACGTCTCTGACTTTCAAAGAAATCAGTACTTCCTGAAGGGAACTCGGGCGGGGCAGGGTGGGGAGCTTAATGATTAGTCAGGTGGGTGTCTCCTTAGCGCAGACATACCTGCAGGCCAGCGCGAGACAGCGCGAGCCAGCCTCTCTCACTGCACACAGGAAGCCTGCACAAGCGTGGACCAGCAGCAGGCATCGGTGAATACGGTCAATGTTTCCACACACGGTCAGGCGGAATGGCTCGAAAATGAAGACTTAATACGCTTTTGTACATGTTTATGTTAACCACGTGATACAGTTGACGAACACGTACAAAAGCTGCCACCCCGTGTTTAAAGAAAACAAGGAGTACAGTGACTCATAGATCTTGGCAGGACTTCAGCATTGTGCCATAACGGCCTCGGGGCTCTCGTCAGCTTGTTTAAACACCGGCCCTTCCCATGAATCAGCTGCCATCAACATTCCATTTTCATTTTAAAAAACGCATCTTAAATGCTCAACCTAAGCAACAACACTAGCATTCTCAGAGAACTGGACAAGAGCAAATACGGGGATTTCATGCAGCATTTTAAAGAACAACCTGTCTAAAAGATTGACAGATACTTTATGACGAGAGACCAAAGTCAGGCGCCAGTAATGCACAAAATGTTGGACAGACAAATTATACTACCAGAAATACAGGGTGATATCGTACAACCTTCAGACAAACTGAACTGCCAAACATTGCAACTAAATAAATACGTAGCCTCTCAAAAACGAGCCTCACATTAAACCATACCCATAACAAAATGCACGCTTCCGAACCCTGCGCTGAAGAAAAATGCGTTTAACACAGAACGCAGCTCATACAAAACAAACTCTCACATGAAGAGCATTTAAATTGATGTCGAACTGTTAACTGGCAACAAATTCAGCGCTAGCCCGTAGACCTGCTGCGATCGCGCGAATCCCGCAAAGGGCACTGTAATAAACTTAAAACACTCGAGACAGGCTGAACAAAGTCTTGTTCTCAGACTCACAGACATTTGCACGCAACCACGTCAACACACCAGCCCCCAGGTACTGGTGAAATGTGGACATACATTCATTAAGATCTCCCAAATTCTATTTTAATCAATTGCTCCTTTTTGAAGATTAGTTGAGGGTTAGGATTAGCTTCATCTTCGGGAACTATAATCAACACAGCATGCGATATCAGGCAAATCAGCAACCAGATTCTGCGTGCCCATTCAAGGAACACACAAATTAAACCAGAACGGCTTACCTGCGTTCCACGGTTTATAAAATCCAAGCGCAGAAAGTGATAGGAAAACCTGTCGCGATAAATGGCAGTTTCAATCGGTAGAATAAGACACTTACAAAATAATCTGGTTCTATATACACACATGCATGTATTGTCTTCTAAGCAATGGTACTTTGCGTTCCGTCTCTTCTGCAGATATAATTTCGTAAAAAAAATTTTTAAAGAATTAAAAAAGCCCAACCGCCCAAATTGGAGCGCATTTCACAAACACAACAAATCAGAGCGCGTCAAATTTAACTGACGCACTTGAATCTCCTCGATATATAAATTCTGAATTACGGAGCTTTTATAGGCTAAGTTATAAAATACGAGTCCAGGTTGAACAGAAAGATCGCATGGACATGGTGGCGATAAAAATTCAATTAGACGATTACACTTGCCCGTTCCGTAATACTGCTGGTCCATCAATGTTGCACTTGTGCAAACTACTTTTTAATGCGCACCAGCCATACAATATATCATCCGCCAAGTTCATTCAGTATCCCGACGCGTCTTTCATGGAACCGAGCAGTTGGAGTCGGTCCAGTGGGTCTTTAAACGGCGTTTCGCGGAAAGCAAGGGTAAAAGTTTGCAACTTGCCAGTGCGTAATTCTCAGGCAGAGTTGTCGCAATTCCAAAATGGCTTCTCAGACGCAACAAAGCCCGAGGATCGCTATACTTGATCCACCCACTGCTCCCTGTCCGTCATATTTTGAATCTTAGAAGAAAACAAAAACACTGCACGATGCAAATAGTGACTTCTTTAGGAGTAAACATTAGTCAAAAGTTAAACATGAACCTTTAACTGCATCTGAAGCTAAATGTTGACATATCGAATAGAACAGTTGTCGAACGGACCAAATAGAAAAGGTGAAGGGTTTACAAATAAAATACCAATAAATTCCAATTCTGTCATTATAAAACCATGGTATTCGACCTGAAGCAGAACTCCTCACTGATACAGGACATAACGCATCACAAAAAACACAAATCACACATTGGAAAAACTAAACAAGTCTCAGTGGCTGTATCAAGGCTCATCAGAACATGTTTGCGCAAATGGCCGGTTGTTTAAGTGAAAAATGTAACTAATATTCTACAAAATACGGACACGAAACCTTACTCATGGTCCATTTATTGCCCATCACATTCAGCCTTAAGTTATCTTAGGATTTATGCACTGAAAAAAACAAAAAAAACATTGGATTAACTCAATTGAAATCTAAACAGTGGTTGCATAATTTGCTTGCCTTAAATGCCCAATATACATTCAGTGGCCACTTTATTAGGCACACCTATCAATTATCATTTGCGCTTTTTGACTCCAGAACATCCTGAATTGTTTGAAACATGGACTCAGCAAGATGCTGTAAACATTCCTTAGGGATTTGGCTACATGCTCAATAGCTCATAACTCAATAGCATAACTCAGTTGGGTCACACATTCACGCTGTGAACCTCCCGTTCCACCTCATCCCAACAGTGCTCTACTGGGTTGAGATCTGGGGACTGTGCAGGCTATCGGAGTAAACTGAAGTCACTGTCATGTTTGTGGAACCAGCATGAGATGAGGCATGTTTTGAAACACGGTGCAGTGTCCTGCTGGAAGTATCCATTTGAAAAAGGGTAGACTGTGGCCAGGAAGGGAGGCACACGGTCAGCAACAATATTTAGGTATGCTGTGTCATTCAAAGGATGCTCAGTTGATATTATGTGTGCCAAGAAAACATTCCCCACACCATTACACCACCAGCAGCAGCCTGCACCATTGACACGTTACAGTAGAAATCAGGATTTGATAAACCAGGCAACATTATTTCAATCTTCAATTGTCCTTTTGGCCACAGAACTTCAGCTCACTGCATGTTTTTTGTTTATGGTACCATTCTCAGTAGTGTGTGAAAAACCCTGGAGCAGCAGACCCAGAACAGCAGTTTCTGAGATGCCCTAAACGAGGGTTTATCGACGTTAACAATACCAGGAAGGGACATCAGTTTTGTATAATTGTGAATGAACGCAAATACACATTTACAATAATGTAAATGTATATTTGCACACACAAAGCCTCTCAGCAATATATTAACCAATGAAATATGGCTACAAGCTAAAATAGTAGCCATATAAAATGAAATGTAAGCAACCTTACTGAAATTATTCCAAGACAGTGCGCTGACCGCGGTAGCGCGCTATAGGATACTCGCGGGATTGTTTTTCGATTTTGAAGGACGAACAAAACAGGAACTGAACTGCGAAATATTACATGGTCATCGTCATTATAATTTTCATCATAAACAACATTTAAACTTTATAAGTTATAATATAAGGGAATACATGGTCGTCTTATTTTGACCATCATTCGCTTAATGGGTAATACACACATCTGTTAAATAAAGAGAGGCAACAATTCCTAAGAACTTTAGCAAGACAATGACGACAGACATGAATATCAGTCTGTCAAGCGCAAAACTACAATCTGCATCCACCCAACCTTGTGTTATTTCCTGTTGGGGATTTCCAAAAAAAATGTAAAAATATCAGCGATATTGCTCACCACGGGAAACATGGGACGCAACGTGTTAACGTGAAGCCATTCAGATGAAGGTTTGTCATTCCATTAATCAAACTCATAAGTGGAAACACACGTGTATAGAATACCCATTTCAATTACGCACCTACTGTTATAATGCGTAACTACAACCCCCTTTCTATGTAGGTCAATTTAAGAAGTATACATTAATAATTTTCAATTGGTAACACATGCTATATAATCACTGACAAGGGTCATAACCAAAGTAGCAGCAGAAGAAAGCAGCCTTCATTCAGAATCTGAACCTAAGATTATTTAAACGGGCTTAGACTAAACACATGCTTTAGATTTCAGAAAATAATGTACTCGTTAATTTTTTAAAAATTAGGATTTGATAAGACGTTTCAGTTTGTAAAGGCTACCGAATATCGGCTGCCCCTATAGAATGCAATTACGGCAAGATCAGAATGCATGTTGACAACTATTAGGCCTAACTTTAATCGTTATGGCCAATCTTTCCACCATGAATATGGGATAGCCAGCAAATTACACGTGACTATCTATAATGTAAACTGCACAAAATGTTCATCATCGGTATATTATCTTTCTCACTAGACTTGACCAGCCAGCTATGCATTCTGACGGGGTCAACCATGCCATGGATGGGGTCGACACACACTGTGAACTGATTACGCTGCAAAAGGATAAACGATTTCTGTAAGCACCAATCATAACATCATTTAACGATGATTGACTAATCTTTCAACCAATAGTGTTGGTTGGGCTCCCGCGAAACTTCAAGTTCAAATAACGTTATTAGCTTGTTAGCAAATTATCTAACTTGTTAACGATTATACAATGTAGCTAGGTGCGATAAAAACAACCTGGATTTTCTGGAATCGGACTGTGCTTCATAAATTGTGATTTAGCCAACGAGATCCACGTGCCCTACCCATGTAAACGAACACTAACCTCAGTTGACTAACGTTATCTCGCTATGAAGAAAAATGTACAATTGCACTCCAACGTAAGTAACAATAACTGGCTGAGCTGGGTAGCTACTAGCTAACCAAGGTTAGCACTGCAAGCTATTACTATACTACATTAATGAAAACAATAGTCGGTTTAGCAACACCACACGGTTGGCTGGATACGTAGCTTCGACAGGTACATGCAGGTACTTAGCATGCGTGCTACCTAGTTAAATAGAAAGCTAGTTGAATCATTTACCGTGGGTACCCTTCACAGAAGTGAATGCTGAGGCACGATGAGATGGTCAGTGTCGGCAAAGTTGCTGAAGAGAAAAAAAAATCCCTTTGATTGCAGGCTAAATATGACGCACCTAAAGTCGACGTTCAGCGTTGTATCTTCGTTACAGCTAAATACATCCACTTCTGAACACGAATTCTTCTAAAGAATTGAGCCAATATAATGGCACGTTTGAATTTTGGGAAAATGTCCAAACTGTGGCTAATCGAGCCAACGCTAAACTGTCTTCGATGCTCTTTGGTCAGTGGTAAATTACGTCAGCAAACCGGAAACACGTGTAACTGTCATATCCACTGCCACGGTTGGTTTTCGCATAGACACATGCATATATGTCTATGGGTTTTCGTACGAAGGTAATTGTTAGTGGGAAGATAACCCGAAATCTGAAGGGTTTTACAATGAATAACCTTTTGTAACGTTTTAATATACATACAACATTTTAACTGCGTACGATTTGTTTGCAAGTCACTTATACAATACACTTAGCCGAACAGCCTACGTTTATAACAGCTAATAGTCCTTTACCTAAAAGCCGAAGACATTATCAACAGAAAAAGAATTCACTGAAGTGGAAAACCTTTTGCTGTGAAGTGCATAGAGCTATTAAAGATGATCAAAATCTCATATAAAACTGCAAGCATGTCAAATCAGAAGATGACAGATTCATTCTACAGTTTATCTGTGTGAGGATTTTTTCCAAGAATCAGTCTTTTTTTTTTTTGTTGCATTTTTTTGTTAACGAAGCATTTAATTTGGAATGGGGCTATCGAGTTCATGGCCTGGGGAGCACGTGTTTCTTGTGTTTTCAAGGTCCCCAGACTTCTTGACACCTGTCAATGTCACGTGGGAGTATCACTTCTTTGAATAGTGTTACAAGCGCTCCACCTCGTGGCCATGTGCGTGCAACACTTGTCACGAACTGTGAAAAGAATGTGCCGTCCATAGATATACCTGCATGGCTATCTTTTAAAATCCGTAATGTCCCTGTTTTTGAATGTACTCATATTCTCTTTTACATGGATAACCTTCAGGAAGACGTATATAATTTAATTAATTTAATAATTATTCTGGGTAAATACCATATTCACATCTGCAAATGGAAGAACATTAATCCATGTTTTACTCACTTCACAAATGATTTTTCTAACTATTTTAAATCCCTTAAATATATAAAGAATATGAACTAGAAATCCAAGAAGTTATATAAATCAACGTCTCAAATATTGTTAATTTAAGGTATAGTCTGTGCTCCTTAAAATCCATTGTGTCTGCCTTTTTTTGTAGTTGGATGTATATGTATAAAAGTATCTGTCATGATGGCTTTAACCCCGTCTTTTGTCTGGCATGGATCTGAAGGGGCTTTTGATGGTACCGGCTCTCTTGCAGTGTTGGAGCTGAGCCAGTAGAGGGCGCTAGTGTCTACAACCGGGGAAGCCACTACAACCAGCGAGTCAAAGAGCCGCCTATCCTTCTGCATTTGGCACTGTGTGCAGATCGCGCAGATCCTGCCTTTTTTATTAATTTTTTTTAAATGAACATTTCTAATTTTACAATAAGAAAAGAAAGAAAAAAAAACCGACATGCGGGATCTGATAGCTAGCTAACGCAGCGTTACCTGATATGAGAGATGGATGCTGTGCGCAACGTTGTCTAAACTAATGTTGCCTTTCTGGACATGGTCCGGTAGCTAGCGTTAGCTGTGCAAATAGCGATGTAATTTAGTAACGTCACATTGTCATCAAATGTAATACGAAATATGCATCGACAAATAACATGACCTCTGACCCCCCCAAATCCGAACACTTGCTTACGACCGGAGAGCATCATAGAGTTCAGTGGGTAAGACGCGTGCCCTAGTAATGTGGGCGGAGTTGGTTGCTATGAGGCGCTATTACCGCCGGAAAATGGTGAAGAGTGGTGCGGGAGGCGGGAGACATAATTGAGCGGATTAAATACAGTTGATGAAATGCTGAGCTCCCGTCATAATTCGTATTTCTAGCCACAGCTCCCTGCGAAGGAGTGCAGGATTTATAGGTATCAGTGTGTACGTGGATACCGCAACGCTGAGGTAAGTCCAGTTCTGTTCATCCGCGCTTTCATTGCAGGAAAGCAAAGTTAGTCATGCAGTAACGTAGTCGGTGAATGACTACAGCTCATCTTCTAACGAATGTAGCTTACTAGCTATCATAGACTGTGATCTGTTATTGTAGCTGTCAAAACGATAGTCTAACTAAGTTATTATCGCGCTTTCAATTTAGACCCTTTTTTCTGGGTAGCTACCCTTGCGGTTTTGAAATAAAGTGTTTATCAAGCTGGCTAGTTAGTCAGAAGTTCAGATCAAGATGTTTTATAAAGACAATTTCACTGAACTTAAGGTGGGTAAATAGATGTAACTTACCTAGCTAATATGTTCGATATAAAGTTCAAGTTATTTTTGTGAAATCGCCAATAACGTTGGCTAGATTTGTCTGAAAGCTGGTTGGTTACCTATAGATAGATAGCAACGCTTGGTCACGATAACTCACGTTACCATTAATGTACGTTAAGATGGATGATGGTTATCGGTTGAACGATTGTTTGCCAGCCAAACGTGATTACACTGTGCTAGTTCAACTAACCGATTCGCTGAATAAATATTGATACCATGGCAACGGTAAATAACAGTTCAGCTGTGCAGTGCTGACTTGACAGCTGGCTGACTGTACGAGAAATGTCGTTGCGCCAGATGATATCGCCCAGTCTAGCTAGCTAATTGTCTGTAACATTAGCTAGATGGCTCTGTTCTGGCTACACAATTCTAAAAATCTTTAGCTAGAAAGCTACTATAACGTTACCGAAAATATTTCATTTTCTAGATTTCTAAGCCTAACTACACTTTGTGTAACGTTATGTTCTTTTGTTGACAAGTGACAGTTATTTTTTTACTGTTAAAAACTACGATCAAGTTCTGCTGAGAGTTCAATATCAGAACTGAAAATAAATGGCATTTGAAAAAACAGGCCGTACTGTAGTACGTGACCGCTTAAGTCAAATTAACGTAAAAGCGTGGCACAGTTGAGGGTATTTTCCCCGGTAGATGGTGCGCTAGAGTCACCCAACCGATCAGCCCTGCATGTCCTACGATTCTCCCACACCTCTGCTGTCAGGTGTGTTGCGTGTGTGTGTTTTGTGGTTGTTTCCAATGCTTCCCCATTGGGAGGATGATGATCAGTGACTGCATCTCTTGAGGGGGGTGGATTGGTGTTGGAGGGGATGACGAACCTTCCCTGTGGGGTGTTATTTCCCTGAAATATGACTCAATGCTTTGTTTCCCACCTGAGGAAAACTTGCTGCCAGTAAACGTATTCCATGTCCTCCTACTGAAGCAAAGCAGCGTTGTGTGTGTTAAAGTAACAGAGAGAGGATCCTGCTCTCTTATTGACTCATACACTGGACTCACTGACAGTCCTGCTGTTCAGCGCTGTACGATAAACATTGCACATAAACACGCCCCCATGTGTCTCTCTGGCCGTGAGAAAGTCGTCAATGAGCAAGCCATGGTGCGCTGAGAGACGTGAGTCCGGATGGGTCTCTGGCTAGTCCCATGTGTTGTGTTTCCGTGTCTTTGTGTTGAATAGCGTGCCGGGGCCAGGATGCACATGGAGAGCTATGACGAGTTCTGCTCCCGCAGTCTGGTCCGGCTCCAGACCAAGAGCGAGGCGGCGGCGTGCGGCGGGTCCTCCGTCCAGCAGGAGGCGCTGTCCATCATCAGGTTCCACGGAAGGGCTGTGCTCGCACCTCTGGTGAGTAGCGCTGAGGTGGAGGCTGCAGTACAGTGCAGGTTCGAAAACATCCTGAGAATTTAGTGCAGGTGTTCAAGGCCTAATTCACTTTCCGTGTCTATGGTTTTGTGTTGGATTGTTATTTATTTTACTTCAGTGTCATTACACACATATATCCTTTCTGTTGATGTTGAGCCTCAGTCACATTGAGGCTGTTAGTGGCAGTAACAGGTAAATAAGAGATGATCTCACAGTACTTCAGTGAGTAAGACTGTAGTACAGGGTGTACCATTGATTATTGAATCTGCCATAATCCTATTTTGTAAGAGTGTGTGTGTGTGTACAGGAGTGCACATTCGCGTACGTGTCTGGATCTCTTCAGTGGTTTTGTTTTGTAAATGCGCTGTTGCATGGTAACTGCCTACAGCGCACAGTGGGGTAGTTATTGTTTACACGGCAGCAGTAGTAAGTTGTGAAAGCACGCTGTAGTCCACAGATGAGCACACACACACACACAACAGCGTGTCTCACTGAACGCATAACCGGCTGACTTGAGCGTAGCAACACTGAAACCGTGTTCAGCTGTGGAGAACCAGCGAAAACATGGAGAAGGTAATTTATGTATTGATAAATTTCACCTCTTGTTTTATTGTTCTATTCTCATTGGTAAGAATAAGCATCGATATCAAACTGTTACTTGATTTGGCTTATTTCCCTCATTGTGTACATGACGTAGAGTTTTGCAACTAATGTTTCAGAGAAGTAGTCTTTTTTCAGAGAACGTGGAGACTTCTGACTTACAATTTTGTTATAGTTTTTTTTGAATGTAGGGATTTTTAACCTACATGGCAACTAAAATTAGTACAAAAATATTTATTGTAAATATAAAGTTCAGCAGTCAGAAGTGCAGAGTGGTTTGCGTGATTTAAGTGTTTCATTATTGGATTTTCATTATTGGATGAACGTTGAATATTCTTTGTGTTTGTCTCCTTTTCCCTAAGCAGTCAGGTTTCAAAATAATCATTGACCATGCATAAATGCTAAAAGTATTGAGCCAAAATGTAGCATGATTCAATGCGTACGGTGTGTTCAGTAAAACATGCTTGTAAAAGCTCTGATTTTAAAACTTGGGTTTTATCAACACCTATCCTGATGAGACAAGCTGTTTTATGTCCTTGCCGAGGGCTTGGAATCCGAGGATGAGGCTAATCAACCCTGAATAATGTGCTTTTGTAAAGTCTGATCTCATTTATTGACATAACAGGTAGACTGTTCCCGTCACACTTTAGGGGAATATAAAGAGATTAAAATAGTGAAATAGCATGTACTAACTGCCATGCTGCTTATGTAGTGGCAGTGTTATTACATTGACAAAACATTCCACTAACATTGTGAGGACATTTTTGAGAGAGGGAGGGAGGGAGGGAGAGAGAGAGACTGTTTATTCGTTTATTTTCATCCTGCGCTCTGTCTCGGGAGGGCTTCTGTTGAGAAGGGCAAGTCACAGAGCGCTCCTCCAGTCCCGCAGGTCACTGTGGAAACTTCCAGTGAGGTGGGGGACGGGGACGGGGGACGGGGGGGGGTATTTGGGGGCGTGGGGTGGATGGAGAGGGGGGGTTTGCACACACACACACGGCGGGGGGTGTGTGCTGTATGGAGATGTTCGTTCGCGCTAATGTTTCAGAGTCCCTCGGGCGAGACTGTGCATTTGGCTTGTCCTTTCTGATAATTACTGGGTGTCAGGTGACTGCTGGGGGAATATCCATCGTAAACAGAAATGTAAAAACAGCACGCGGCAACGGCAAAACAAAAAAATTGATCAGTCATCATCGGACAGTGACACGTGATTAAACCAGGGCTGTTCACAGTCAGTCCGGGGGCCAAATTCAGCCCAGTGTCTGTATACTCCTGTCACTTTGATCTGATGGAAACAAAGCTATTATTCAGATGCATTGAAAACTTGACTAGGACTAGGTCCGTGTCTCTGGAGTGTCAGCTTACTAGTGATAGTATAATTTACAGTAATTTTACAGTGGGCATTGTAGATGTGGCAGCAATGTAGTATAATGGGTAAGGAGCTGGTCTTGCAACCTAAAATGTTGCAGGTTGGATTGCCAGGTTGTACTCTGCCATTGTACCCTTGCGTAATCCAGCTGCATAAATGGATGCAGTGTAAAAACTGTGTAAAACGTTGTGTAAGTCGCTCTGGATAAGAGCGTCTGCTAAATGCCTGTAGTGTAGTGTAATGCATTGCTGCTTAATCGTTATTCATTTTCTAAGTAGTATTTGGGAAAATATTTTTGGACTATATACATTTTTTAAACTTTGTGTTCTTCCTTGTCTCTGTTTGTGTTTGTGTGTGTGTGTGGCGCGCATGTGTGCATGTGCACATGTTTGTGTGTGCCCATGTGTATGTGTGCATGTGCATGTGCATGCGCGTGTGTTTGAATGTGCACGTGTGTGTTTGCATGCGTGTGTGTGTGTGTGCGCGTGGGCATGCGCATGTGTTTGAATGTGCGCTTGTGTGTGCATGCGCGTGTGTGTGCGCACATGTGCATGTACGTGTGTTTGAATGTGCGTGTGTGCATATGTGTGTGCGCAGCTGAGCGTGGATCAGCGCAGGGAGATGACGCAGTACAGACAGAGGGCTGCGCAGCTGGAAGCAGACAGACTGCGCAGGGCTAATCTGCTGGCCCGGGTTCAGGACATCATAGACAGCGTGCAGGTGAGTCCCCCCATCCGCCCCGCCTGCATCAGGGCCCTACTTACCCCTGTCTTACCTGCCCTCCCCGCCCTCCCCAGCCCCTCCAGCCTGCCCTGGACACTGTGGCTGGAGCAGCACCCAGGCAGATCACCCGCCTGCTCGTAAGGGCTCGGTCACACCCTCATGACCAGTCAACAGCCCTGGGCCTCAGTCCGTGGCTCGGGACTGCAGGGGTAATATCCCTCACCCATGGAGAGGCTGGGTCTCAGTCAGGAATATATAATGTTGAGGGATTCTGCCTCTGGCACCAGAATAGCACAGCACAGTACCCTGTCTGCTGGGAGAGCACACTTTGGCCCGGAGAGAATTTCAGCCTGTTAGATGCTGATGTGTTGGGCTGAATCTGTGGGCAGTTTCAGTAGGGGGAAGATTTCAGTCCGTGAGATGCTGGAGTGTTGGGCTGAATCAGGGAGGTAAGGGTCTATCGCTTGCTTTCACATTAACACACCAGCAGGAGTTAATGTCATACTGCAGCCATGGTAACGCTTGGTGTCAGATTATAAGCTTCACCAGACATGCTACTCACTCACACACACTCACATATACACACACACGCACTCACATATACACACACATACTCACATACACACACACACACACACTCGCATATACACACACATACTCACACACACACACACACACACACACACACACACTCACATATACACACACATACTCACACACACACACACACACACACACACACAGCTCCACTGTACTCCCTCTCGTCATGCTCCTGTAGAGCTGGGGGCAGCCGTTAGCCCAAGCCATTCCAGGAACATGGATGTCATTCGCAGTGCGCCTGACGCTCATGTGATGCCATCTGCCCCCCTCCCCGTGCCCGTTTCTGCCAGCTGGGAGGTGGGGGGTGCCCTTTGCGTGGTCCCCTCTGCGTGCTCAGAGACAGAGTTGTTGTACCTTACGTGCTAACACCACTGTTTCCACACTAGCCACACGGCTGGGAAACAGCCATTCCACAGCACCACACTGGAGCATGTAAGACCTTGATTGTTTTGCTAGTTTGGTGATTAGTCAGTGACGGAGTAGAATGGAGGTATAGTGACAAGCAGCTTAATGCCAGTCTTGATAATGGAGTGAAGGGTTTAGTGTGAGTAAATAGTAAAGAAGGATTCGCAGTATGATGGCTGAGTAAATCAGTATGCTAGTTTAGGCTGCATATGTATTTGTGACAGAACCCTTGGAGAAATGGAATATGCTGCAGCATGTTGTGATACGTGTGCTTTTTGGATTACACCACAAGCTGTATTTAAACATGTTTATAGTAATATCTGAAAGCCACAATCATTTGCATATGTACCCATATATTGTGGATTGTTTCCCTGTCTATGTTCTGATGTGCTTTTTGTGGGATGTTGTGTGGTCTTGTGGGATATTTTGGCTGAAAGGTGTCTGGCCCCCTGTCCCGCAGGTGCGGAAGGGAACGGGGGAGTTCGAGGGCCCCGCCTCTCCCGCCCGCAGCCCCCCAAAATCCGAGGTCATGAACGGCTTCGCCCTGCTGCCCAACATGTCCAGCCCGCCCTGGGGTGCGAGGGACAGGGAGGCCCGAAACGCGGACCCCCCTGCGGTGAGGCGGAGCCTGACGCTGCCCAACGGGATGGGAGAGGGAGTGGAGGGGTGCGAGGAGGGGGAGGGGGCGGAGTGCGGGGGGCGCAGTCTCAGCCTGCAGGCCCTGCTGAGGAAGTCGCGCGCGTACCTGGAGCGGGAGCACGGCCGCCGGGGAGCCTGGGCCGGCGGGAGGGGGCGGGGCGCACCCCAGCAGGCCGAGAGCCTCTCCGACAAGGAGAACGAGAGCAGCGGGGGCGAGCAGGGCACGGAGAGGCGGAGCCAGAGCCCCCTGACCCCGCCCACACGCCCACCCCCCTCAGAGCCGGACCTTTCCCCCGACTCGCTGCTGGAGCGCGTCCCGCGCAGCCTGACCGGGTCCTACGCCCGGCTGCCCAGCCCCGAGCCCAGCCTCAGTCCCCGCCCACACCGCCGCAGGCCCCGCCCCTTCTCCGCCGGCAACATCCTCATCTCCTGCCCCATGAGTGCCGCCGAGCTCAGTCCAGGGAAGGGCCAGGAGGGGGGCGAGCCGGGGGCCTGGGGGGCAGCGGCCCGGGACGTCGCCCCAGAGAGGAGGTCTCCGAACTGCCGCTCTCCTGCTGCCTCGCCGCCGCCCTCTGCTGTTGCCCTCCGGAACAGCGGCCAGTCTGGCGCCCGGCAGCTCCGTGGCCTGGCCGCTCCGGTCAGCACCTCCGCCCCGGGTCCCGCCGGGCCGGACGCCACCCCGCCGGGGATCCGCCGGCGGTCCAACACGCTGGACAGCTCCGTGCGCCCCGCCCAGTCGGGACCCCCGCTGGACCGGAGCCAGGAGGGGACCCCGCGGCTCCTGGGGGGCCCGGCCCAACGAGCCACCCGCCGCCGCTCTCCGCCCGCAGCCCTCAACCAGTCCTACGACATCGAGAGCCCTTCGCCCATGCTGCAGCGGCCCCATGTGACCTCAGAACCCGCCCCTGGCTTCATCAAGCACCAATCAGAGCTGGAGGGCTCGCACGAGGGCGGAGCCGTGCTCAGCCCCTTGCCTGTGTGGGAGCAGAACAGAACCAGCGGTCAGTCAGTCATTGAGCTTCTGAACAGTCACGGTGTCAGCTCATTCACAGTGTCACCTCAGTCACAGTGTCAGCTCAGTCACAGTCTCAGCTCAGTCAGTGTCAGCTCAGTCAGTCTCAGCTCAGTCACAGTGTCAGCTCATTCACAGTGTCAGCTCAGTCAGTGTCAGCTCAGTCACAGTCTCAACTCAGTCACAGTGTCAGCTCAGTCACAGTGTCAGCTCAGTCAGTCTCAGCTCAGTCAGTGTCAGCTCAGTCACAGTGTCAGCTCAGTCACAGTCTCAGCTCAGTCAGTGTCAGCTCAGTCACAGTCTCAGCTCAGTAACATTTTCTGCCATATCTGTGTGTATGAATGAGGCTTTGTCCTTCTGTGTATACCCGTGCATGTTCGTCTGACTGCATGAATATGAGGCAGTCAGAGTGGCTGTATATCCATCTCTGCATTTGTTTGTGTACCTCCATGCATGTGTCTGTGTACTTACACACACGTGGTTTGTGTGTCACAGAGGAGGTGCAGAGGCGGGTCACGGCTCTGGAGGAGGCGCGGCGGCAGATGGAGGAGGAGCACGCCCAGCAGCTGTCCCTGCTCATCGCCGAGCAAGAGAAGGAGCAACAGCACCTCCGACAGGTGAGCACGTGCAACTGCAGCAACAGCACACATGGACAGCCCACAGATAGGTGAAAACACGGCTGGGATCAATTCCATTCCGATTCAGGAAATGAAAAATCATAGAACATGACCGGCATTTTCAGCTGGCTCCCTGAATGATGGAATGGACCCCTGATCCGGTGGAAGCCAGCGCACGGGGCAGTCTGAATGTGCGTGTCCCTGCTCAGACGGGTCTGTGTCCCTCTCTGTGCGACTGCAGGAGCTGGAGGAGAGAGAGTGGGCACTCAGAGGCCAGGGCGGAGACCAGGCCTTGAGTGACAGCCTGACCACTGCTGAGCGGTCTCCTGCGCATAGCATCGGTAACACAGTGTGAATACTGTACGAGCAGCACAGTCATGGTACAGACACTGTACAAACAGCACAGACA
>CM077285.1:65684970-65689970 GCA_039654925.1 Anguilla pacifica | reverse complement strand
CAAAGCACCTCTACATGCCAAGCCCGAGTGCCAAGATTTGCAAACGTCACACACTAAGACCCCAGACCCCCCCCCCCCCACTTCCAGACCCACGTGGGCCCTGAGAGGGGGAGGTGGCGAGGGGGTTGCCAGTTCTGCTGTTCTGCTCTGGGGAACACAGCCTGCTCCAGAGGCAATGGGGGAACATAACGTGCTCCTCCATTCTCCCCTCAAATCCTCACCATTTCCCTCCGTCTCTTCTACACTCAGCATCGTCCCCCCCTCCCACAGGCAGATGTGCCGTTTCGGTTCTCACGCATTGCCAAGATGGCGCCTGTGACATGTGGCCCAGGTGCAAAGCCTGTTAAGACTTCACGTTTCTGCCAAACTGTGACTTCTGAGCATGCTGTGAGAACACAGGGGCGACACCTGCGTAGTTACCTGAGGGTGGGCTGTCTGTGATCCCATTCCCCGTTCAGCACTGGCCCCTCAGGATGGAGGGCACAGCTGGGTTTGCGTGCCATTGGCCGCTGTCATTTCAGGCACATGGGCGAGTAGCTCCAGAGAAGAAAGACAATCTTTCCCAAGTCTTTTTCATTCTCCCATCCTTTTCCATCTCTTCTGTCTTTTTACGCACCTGAGTAGTTCCCCAAGTCAACACACATACACACACGTGACTTGAAACTCACCACCGCTGTGACGTTTTATTCTTTTCTTCTCTCCAGAGTTAGGAAAATCAAATGCCATACGTCTCTCAATTTGTGCCAGCAGTAGAATTAGAAACAGGTTCTTTTTGTGAAAGTTTGTGTCTGTTGTGTTTTTTTCCTCAAAGTTTCAAAGTTTTAAGGCCTTACCTTGCAGCTTTCTTTGGTGTCAGCCTTTAGCATGTTGGTTGAGATTCAAGTATTCTTACCGACAAGGCAAAGTAGCGGAAAGGAACACTTCAGTGCTACAAGGTAATTACCTGAATGTTCGTGGCCTTTTGTTTAGGATTTCTTAAAAAGAAATACCTCGATTTGTGAATATAAGCAGGTTATTTCATGAATTTGTGCAAATGTACAACATACAAATTCACGAGGTAGCAGATTTTTAAATGATTCAGAATTAAAATGACATATTCAGGACAGTTTAACAGTCTAAAGGCAGTTCCAGTCCTGGTTATTGCCTTTTTGCCAGTGCTGCAGTCGTATGTTATTGAAGCACACTATCGCCACCTGCTGATGGCCTCAGTTTATGCAGCTTCCCTCTCTAGTGTCTCAGACTGACTTGTCACCGCAGTTTCCAGTGGAAGCCAATGTCTCGCCAATCTTGCCATAGCACTCTGTGCAGCAGTGTCACAAAGGGGATTACAACATTTTGTTTTTCCCTTGCGTTTTTTTTAAATATGCGTTTTGACTGCATTCAGATTTTCTGGCTCAGTGTATTTATTTATTCCCGTTTGTAAGAATGTTATGTTGACAATTCAAAGGTAATAAAATGAAAACTTTTTGCTGAATATTGTCATTTCTCTTATGATTTCTCTTATGTTCCAGAAAGTGTTAAATTGCCTTGATTTATGTTTTCATTTTATGTGGGGAGGATCAGGGAAATGGCTGATTAACTTGGCGTCTCTAAACTACCTGCTCCAATCATGTGTGTAAAATATATTCATCCTTGAAAATCTTGGAGTTATCATCTTATCATATCATAAAATAGAGTTTATTTTTACTTTTGCAACAAGTTAAAAGTATCCATTAATTTTCTATCAAGCCAGATAGTTTTGGTATTGCAGTGACAAACAGGTTAGCTTGCTGACTTGTGCGTTACTACAAGTCCAAATGCAAAAGGTAACATTCACAGTTTCCTTCAGTAGTTAACATAAGCATTTGTCCACGTTTTTACACACATAATAACAGGACACTGATAAGAATGTCCTGGTCTTATGTCAACAAGATCAGAGCAAAACAGTCATCATTCAGTCAGATGAATAAATCAAATGTGCCCTCTGTAGTTGACGCACACAGTCTTCTGTTTTCTTCCTTATTTCAGTGTTTCTTTATTATTGGATTTTTGTGCACAGCCCTCAATATTCACGGACAGGACAGACGGCGGACTCCTTGATCTGACTGCAGCAGCTCAGTGTGCATGTGATGTAGAGTGCCCGGCACAGTTATCTTCACTCAATAGCTACCCTGCTTCTGCTTGCAGTTCAAAACCGTTTGCTCAGCTGTTTGTGATTTCCTATTTCGAATGGGCCTGTTAGATTAGATTTTTTTTGCATCTGAATGACACACTAAACATAAATTCACAACCCGCTATGCGCTTAGCTGTAGCTACATATGCAAAAGCAATTTGTCCTGTTCTGCCATCGTAACAAGTTTTACGCTGCCTGTTCTAAGCTCATTGAATATGAGATGCTTTGCTTTTTAACTAGGTCTACCTGAGAAACCAAAAGGCAGTCATTTTCTTACCATAATTTGGCTCTCTCAGTTCAGCATCCTAAACGTCTTTTCTACCACCATTTGTTTTTACCATGACGACACCACCTGGCCACTTGCCGATGAGACCAAATCTACACGTGTGTCTTTATTTCAGCTGCTCAGCCATCAGCGTAACATTTTAATCCTTCTGCGTTCAGTATCTGTGCCCAAACAGCAGGGGGCAGCACTTGGCTACAAACGCTCAGTTGCGGATCAAGACCGTCTGCAGTTGGATGGCTGGGGTTCATACATTACACACAGAACACACAAAGCTTGTGTGGCACTGAGGTTGTGATGCTGCCGAGGCCAAGTTTGGGACAAGAACTGGATCACGGACTGAGGTAGCAAGCTTTACAAGCCCATGACGCCATTTAAATACAAAATCAGAACTGCTCTGAATGCATTGGCACAACTGCATGCGCACTGCACAAAGAGCAGGGTACATGTAGGCTGTTATGAAGGTCAATAACACGTGTATTTCCGTATATTTACTGGTTTACAAGAGCAAAATTCTGACAGTAGTCATGGGATAAAAAGTGTTTCTTTTGTTTGTTTGTTTTTCACGTCTTTGCACAACCCGGCTCAACCTCTCCCACGATGCTCCCGGGGGTCCTGACTCCTGACCCGCAGTTTGGGAAGCGCTGCTATAGAAAACATTCCCTTCTCCCGGGCTGGTACCGCCTCGACATCCGCGAGAGAGTTGCGGCTGGCTCGCTGAGCATCATGGGAAGTCCGCCGCCCCCTCGTCCGGCCCCCCCTCCCGCTCCGCAGATGGAAAAAAAACGGTAGTCTTTACGCAGCGAGCGGAGCGTTGAACGCTGGCCCTTGGGTGATCTTCCCTGCTGGTATTCCGGCAAAAGCGCCCAGCTGGGATTGCAGTCTCACGCTCCCGTACCAAAACGAAGCTCGGCTGCGGTCAGCTTGAATTCCCTGCCTCGCACTCGGAGCGTGTGCTAATGCCCATGAATGTTCTGGATGAGGTTTCTCCACAGATTTAAGCAGAGGCAATGCTAAACTGGCTGAAATGACTGCAATTCCCAGTAATAGCAGCTCTTAACGTTTTGGATTTAGCCGGTGGAAACCTTGTTAATGCTGGGGTGTGACTGGAAAAATGCGTCATTTATTTTCCTATTGAAAGCCAGGGATAATGGTATAATGCCACATATTATTTATTATATTTTATATTTATGAAAATTCAGCTGAAAAAAGAAAGAAAAGAGAGCTGCAGTGCAGACCTTTATTGTTTTAAAATGGCCTAGTACACAGGACTCAAGGAACTGATCCCCTACATTCATATAACTTAAACAACAATGCTGCCAGCTTTCTCTATCATACTGCACTAACAAAGGATATTTAAAAGCCAACTGATATTTTCAGGTCAATTTATCAGAAAACTTTAATTTTACAACCTGAGCTACTTCTGGCATATGAATGCCAAATTAACACAGTTAATATTTTTCCTTAAGAAAAGTTTGTAGTGTTGTGAACATTTCATTACATCACATTACAATCATTTGGCAGACACTCCAATCCATAGCGACACAAAGAGAAACGCTTCAGATTAAAGTCTGCATTAATGAGTAATGTGTATCTTCTAAGCAATATTTTCTTTTGTGTGATTAACTCCCTAACTTTGGCTCCAAGAAGTTTTGCGGTCAGCCGTTTATGAACTGTCAACAGTGTATTAAGATCAGACTGAAACTATGAAGTGAAAATGAGATCATAAAAATACCAGTGGTCCCCAACAAGCGTCCACAGCTTCTCTCCATGGCAGTGCCACTTTGTTAAACCCAGTGTACCCCTGAGAAAGAGCACTGTGTTTGGAAGGCTAGCATTAGCTCACAGCTCCATGCCCCAGTGGCTGTAGCCACTGCAGCAGATTAAAGTGTGTAAGGCCTTCAGTGCATGACTCTGATAAAAAACACTGTCTACAGTAAAGTGAGCTGTAAAAAATTTGTCCAGTCACTTTGGCGGGAAGCTCAGCCAACCTGGAAAACAGAAAGCTCCTTTCTCCTTTCTGTGGGATGAGTCTGTGCGGTGAACAGGTCAAACTGGTGGCATTTTGCTCTGAGCAGAATTAATGCCTCCTTCTGATTGGACTCTGCACCCCATGTGACATGTCTGGGGCCAATCAAGGACAAATGCACTTTGCGCACAAAGGGAAAAGAAGCGCATGAACTCTAAGGGTGAGGTGTTGTGAGGACCAAGCGGTGTCATGCTCTATGCACAGGTACCACCAGGGATAGATTCTGCACTGAATTTCCCCATCATGTCATGTGACTGAAGCCAATGCGCATCCAACACAATTACAGGTGCAAGGAACAAAGTAAACGGTCAGCAGAAATTGGACCTGCAGCCTGCATTGCTGCTGTTGCTTTCAAGAGAGAAGATTTTACCGTGTAATCGTGTATCCAATCACCACGTGCACAGTGGGGTGTACTCTGTCCTTGACAAGGGTCCGATTTATTTACGTGTTGAAATTCAGAAACAACTAATTGAATCATTATCTCATATTTAATACTGTGCTTTATTTTTTGGTTGATAACACTGTATGGTATGTTA
>CM077285.1:65669970-65679970 GCA_039654925.1 Anguilla pacifica | reverse complement strand
CTAAATCTGTGACAAGATAACTCACTCAGAAGCCAAGATAGGTCTGTCATGTCTGCAGTTACACAAGCATGTTCTTACCCAACAAAAACCCAACCTCAAGTTCTCTAAGGACTGTGTTTACAGAGCGTTTGAGGCCACGCAATGTAAACTGTGACCAAAATATTTTGTATCGGGGAAACAAAAGGCTGGGGTGGGTTGGGAGGCGGGAGCAAACAGCAAATATGCAGAGAAGAAAAGAGTTCTCACAGGGTTAAAGTTTCTCTATTTTCTGAAAGACAAACAAATATCAGATTAAACCAACAAGAAAATGTCCTGGACAGGAAGTGGTTTGAGAAGCAATTCTGAAACATTCTGTTCCGTGGCCCCTAGCCAGAACTGGAGTCTGAGAGAGACTAGTCTGGGCAACCCCCATCCCCCCTCCCCTCACTGTCTGCTTATCCCTCCCCCCCCTCCCCCACCCCTTAATCCCACCCACCCTGCATCACAGCCAGAAAAATATTATTTCAAAAAAAAAAAAAAACTACAATGTTAAAACCAAAATTAAATCCAGAAGGACCCAGCAGAAATGCTGGATGCAATAAAAACCGACTTGTTATCGATCAGTGAGCAGCCATGTTACTGTTGTCAGCTTCCATAAACACCTCTCTATTCAGCAAAACATTTATGTGACCTTTATTGAACTGGTTAAGTTCTTGAGAACACATACTTCAAGATGACCTATGGAAGAGAGAAATCACTGTGAAAGGGTGGGTGAGAGGGTGCATGGATGACAGGAGAGAGAGACAGAGACAGACAGAGAGGGGGGGGGAGAGAGAGAGAGAGAGAGAGAGAGACCCTGCACACCTTCTCTGGTTCTGGGAGACACTCCAGCAGGGACACGGTACTGTGGGATCGCTGCACTTCCCCATTGCTTCCACAGGGGGCAGCACGGGGCGGTCGCAGGGTCATGGCCTCCAGCACCACCTCGTACAGGGTCCTCGTGATGAGCGGGGACGGCAGCTCACGCAGGTAGTCTTTCAAGATGCCTGACCAAAAAAAAAAATTATAACATCAACAGCCAAAACTTGAACCCAACTGGAAAGATTACAATATGAACAAACACTACATTCCACAATATTTAGAGGAAGAAATGTCCCTTTTGTCTTTGTGGAATGTATGCATGCAACACAGAATCTGTCCCTAAATCCACTCTGGAAACACAGCTATGAGAATACACATGCTTACATGACCGGGTTGTGAGAACACAACTGTGGCAAACAAGCCGCAGGCCACCGAAGTGGCTTTCCAAGGGGCCCTCCAGCACAGAGACACAGGGAGTGATGTTCAAACAGTCCATGTTTATTTTCAAGTGTGGCAAGATGGTACAGCCAAAGAGCAGACGTTAACTCTGTCATGACCGAGAGGCTCCCCTTTGTGTGGGTGGGGATGGCAGATTTAACCTGTGCACACTGCCTCACTACGCACAGGTGCAGTCACTCCTGTTCCCAGGTCCAATTAGCCTGGCCAATTATCTAATTCCTAACCAATTATCTAATTAGCCAGGTCTAATTAGCCTGACCCAGGGCAGGTGTGGCTGCTTAAACCAGCCATCCCCACACCACAACAACTCTCTCTTCATCCACCCTGTTTTTCTTCCTCCTTCTCTGCACCTCCTTTAGCTCCTCATCGTCCCCTCATCCCCTCCCCCTCCCCTCCCCTCCCCTCCCCTCTGTAATCTCTCCCACATCCCCACTGGCTGATGCACAGAATAGTGGTGGCACTGATGTGATGCCATCCTCCATGAATTTTGTGAAACCCCTCCCTTTCTCCCAGCCCTGTCCCACCTCCGCCCCGCCCCGCCCCCCGGGACACTGACCGGTGATGACGTTGATGTCGGGGTACAGCTCTTCGGTCAGGGCGACCGCGGCGCTGTCGCGCTCGAACGCGTCCCTCAGCTCCTTCTTCACCGCCGCCGAGCCGCACAGGCGGTACAGGCCCACCACCTGCAGGGGGAGCCAAACCGTCACCCGCCGCTCGGGCCAAACACCGACCGCCAACCGCCAACCGCAACCGTGACGTGAACGCGCGGTAGTCCCGCGGTCACGACTGTGGGCTAGCTGAAGCCCGGGGGGATATCAGTGTAAATATGGGGATAGAGGACATGGTGGACACACAGAGTCATGCACAACAGCACACCCGTGCAGCAAATGTACATTTAACATGCAGGGGACCAAGCTTATCCTTCACAAACAAGTAAGTGCATCTACCTCGGATTAACAGGGGAAATCTCACTGAGATTATTACACTTTTCCCAAGCAGACTTGGGTGGGACAGTGGCAATCACAGACGACACTTCCACAACGGACAGAAACGTCACAACAATCCCACAACATATCCAGAGCAGCACCATGCAGTCACTTTTGAGGATAAAATAACGTGGGGTGTGGGAGGGAGGCCACACACAAAAACAACCCCCCACCTCCCCAGCCAGGGCTCTCTCCACCCCCCCACCCGCCCTCACCTTCAGCCCTCTCTTCTCGATCTCAGCCACACACTTCTGTATGATGAGGGGCACCTTGAGCGCAGAGCCCTCCTTGTCCACCAGGCGGCGCAGTCCCACGCCGAAGACGCTGGCGGGCTGCAGGGCGCTCTGGCTGGGGGAGGGGGGGTCCCACTGCTCCAGCAGCGTGAGCTTCACGTACAGCAACCCGCGCGGCTCCAGCTTTACACAGAGCTGCTGGGAGCGAGAGCCTGGGGGGGGGGGGGGAAGAGAGAGAGACAGGAGAGGGGGGGAGAGAGGGAGAGAGAAAGAGACAGAGAGGGAGGGAGGGAGGGAGGGAGAGAGAGGGGGAGAGAGGGGGAGAGACAAAGAGGGGGGGAGAGGGGAGAGGGAAGAGAGACAGAGAGAGAGAAGGAGAGAGTGAGAGGGAAGGGGGAACAGAAAGTGGTAAGTATAGATGAGTGTATAATAAAAAGGGAAGAGTAAATATTGAGCTCCACTGTGGCTCAGAATGTGAATAAAGGCTGTGACCCCTGAGGTGAGGCCCAGCCACCCCTGCAGTGCTGCTGACTGTGGGAACGCGGTTCAGAAAAGCCCTGTTTAAAAACCCACAGGTCCCACGTCACATACCCACAACGTGAGGCTGCGCCCCGCTCCAGGGTCAAATAATCATTCAGAACACCTTACCCTTACTTTGCCTTAAAGACAGCAAACTTCCTTCAAGAATTCTGACGAATTACAAAGGAAACTAAACAAGAAAAACACGAACACAGTGCCCTTTTCTTTCAAATGGTATGATGGGTGAGTAACGCGCTGCTAAGCTATGAATTCCCAGGGAACTGCGTGACTGTTTTCGAATTTTACCGGCATCTAAAGAGTTAAAGTATTTAAACTGTGTATTCGACCCAGATGTGCTGCCGGTGCATCTCTTCACATTTAAAAGGTTCCCCTTGAAAGGCCCGACCTTCTCCTGACAGTGGGGACATGCCCCCCTCCGGTTATCTACGGCTTATACGGAAGCAAAGGTGGGGAGAAGAAAGAAAAAAGAAGAGTGACCATGTCAGATAACTACCGGATAATTAACAGGGTTATTCTGAAGATAAGCTGAGCAGTGAGTGTGTGTGTGTATATTTCAGATCCGTTCATCCTGAATGGGTGCAGTGACATTCATCTTTCGGTATTTATGGAAAGGGTAAAGTTGTACACACGCCTACCTACACTTAAGAAATACTTTAAAAAAGACAGCTGCAGACTCAAAACAGTTTATGAAAAGGAAGTACCAAAATGAAGCCTGAAATTCTTTCTTGGTGTCCACCTACTGAAGCTTTATAAGGCTCCATCTGTGACATATTTTAGTTTTATCTACTGCAGAGCGTAAGAGCTCCACAACTTTATTTGCAAATGAAGATTAAAGTTACAAATCCACTAGAAAGTCCAACAAACGGTAACATTTGAACTGTATGCCGTGAAGCTGACATCACACGGTCATAATCGTGACATAACACCCAGTCATGACACGAGTATTTCAGCTTGTGCAGGTCTTGTTACGCAGACATAATGTACATCCTCCAGCACAGTTAGATTGAACAGTTATTTTGAAATCTGAAACGACGCTCGTCATGGGGCTATAATGTGCTTGTGACTGGCAATAGCAGGTCCTATGTCACGACTATGGCAGTGATATGTCAGTTTTAGGCAGTGATACGTCAGTTCAAGTAAAGAGCTACCCAATATATAAGTAGAGTTTTTTTTGATACAAAATTCCTCCTCACCAGCCCTCCCCCTCGGTCTCACCTCTGAAGAGCTGCGGGATGGCGACCTCCCCCAGGCCGCAGACGCGGTTTCGGGCGGGCGCGGCGGCGGACGGGGACACGGTGGAGTTGGGGTGGGGGGTGAGCAGCACCAGTTTGAGCAGCCGGGCACGCTCCAGCTCCAGGTTGAAGGTGTGGTTGAGCGGGAGGGAGGGGCCGCGGCAGGTGAGCAGGGCGGTGCGCGCGCGGGTCAGCCCGTCCACCTGGATGGCGCAGAACACCTCCTTGCCGCCGTCGGCCCGGGGGGCCTTCAGGATCTCCTCGGCCCCCAAGAGGTGCACCATCAGCAGGCCCGAAACACGCTGGGCGCAGCGCGGCTGCTCCGACAGGCAGTAGGGCCGGAACGCGGCCGGGTCCGGCACCGCCTCCCCGCCGGAGTGGGGGGGCGGGGCGGGCGTGGCCGCCGTCTCGGCCGAGGGCGCCGCCCCCTGTTTGGGGAGGAGCTCGGGGGAGTCCCCGTCGCTCAGGTAGCCACCCTTGCTGGCGGAGCGGCCCCGGGACGAGCGGCGCAGGGGCCGGGCGGGGGCGCTGGTGTCCAGGTGGTACCGGCTGATCACGTTGTTGGAGGACTCCTTGCGCGAGTTGGAGGGGGACGTCCCGTGGGAGCCGTCGCCGGCGGGGGTCTGGCCCGCCCCGTGGCGCTGGGTTCGGGAGGACCGCAGGCTCAGCTTCCGCCGCAGTTCCGGAAGCTTCCGCATCTTCAGCGAGAGCCGCCGCACCGTGCCGGGGGACTTTATCCTGTCAATCACGCTGCTGCCGGCCCCGCCCCCTTTCTTCTGCGACCCGGGGCTGTCCGAGGGACCTGCCCCGGCACCGTTACCCCCGGCTACAGCCCCCGCCTGCTGGGACTCCACCTGGACAGCCTGCTGGGGTAAATCTGGAGGGCAGAAGGGGTGGAAAGAGAGGACCAGTCAGGGAGACGAAGGAAAGGAGTAGAGAGAGGAGGAGGGAGAGAAAGAAAAAAGAGTGAATGAATATGTTGACACAATTATGAGCCATGTGGTTTTGGAGATATTTTGAGATACCTCAGATCTGTTTCACCGAAATGGGAGTTGTGACCTTCGCCTCTCAGTATTTATGGAAAGGGTGAAGTTATTCATACGTCCACCTACACCTAGGCCTGACAGGAAATGCTTTTCTAAAAAGTAAGGTGAGAACTGAAATTGGCTAAATATACAGTAAATAGTATATATAAATCCCGGTAGTGTTTGAATTCCCTTAAAATTTGTAATCTAAAATGGAATTGGACAAAACTAAGGTTGCAAAATGATCACTGCAACTGAGGGTTAATTAAGTAATTCTGAGAAACTTCACAGCGGTTCCGTTGGAAACCAGTACGCCCACTTTGCCGCTGAGCAATGATTGACCAATTGGCCACAGAAAGATTACCCAAGGTCTGTCTCTTTTTTTGGTAGCATGGAAAATTCCAAACAGTTTATTTCATACATAATTAATAATGCTATCCCAACCATCCACACGGCCCACATGGAGACTTCCTCCATGCGGCGATGAGTGTGCTAAGACCTGAGGTGAAAGTCGCGTCCGGGTTCTTAAAGCACCACGTCGCCTCTGTTCTGTTGTGTTCTGTCAGGCCTGGGGTGTTTCAATACCTGGGCTCTCCTTGCAGGCTGTGGCGCTGGACTCCACCGCAAACTCTTTGGCATCACTTCCTGTACCGGGTCCTCCCAGCATGCACTGGGCAGCGTTGCTGCCGTGTCGCTCCAGCCGAGACCCAGAGCTCCCCAGTAACCCCGCCCATCTCTGCGTCCTGCTCTGGGGGTCCTGCCTGTTCTCGGGCGACCCGTCCGCCTCCCTCTTCCTCCAGGGGTTCCCGTAGTCCCCCCTGCCCCCTCCGCCCCGGGGCGGGTCCTCCTCTTCCGGGATGGGGTTATACCAAATGTTGCTCTCCCTGTCCACACCTCCCGGCCTCCACTCCGCGAGGCAGTTGGGAAGCGATCGAGAGGCCTCTTCGGCAGCCTGGGACTTTCCTGTGGAGAGCACCCAGGCCCGGCTGCTCCTGTCCAGGGTCTGCAGGTAGGCCCCTTGCCCGGAAAGCTTTTCTCCGCTTGAGGAGGCACAGATTTCGCCGTAGCCCGCGGCTGGGTGAGTCAGCTCTGGCAAAGCCGTACCGGGGACCTCGTACGGGATGGCAGTGACGCCGGGGTCCCTCTCAAAATCCTTCCGCCTGCTTTCCGGGCCCTCCTCACCCGCAGTCTTCTGGCTCCAGGCCTGTTTTGAAACCTGGGCTTTTCCTGAGCAGCTGTCCCAGGTGTGAGCCCGGGAGCCAAGGCCGTGGAGACCCTCTGTGCTGGGCGGGTCCCGGGAGGAGGAGGAGGAAGAGGAAGAAAGCTTGGCCCAGTTCTGTTTTTTGGCCACGGTGATCTGAGTGCCTCGCCTGCTGGTGTCCTCCACGGGAACAGCCTGTGGAGGCTCTGTCTGTACTGCCGATGATGACGACGACAGCGATGATGAAGAGCTTTGTAAGAAGTCCACTTTCCCATGGATTTCTAGGGGGAATAAAAGGAAAACCTCTATTACATATGTCTCTTCATCCATCATCCATGACCTTTAACCTTCTAACTGCAGAATTCTGGGATTTGCAGCTGAAAAGCAGTAATGAGGAGAAGCTCCATGCTTGGGACTGTCGCACAAACAGGGACAGACTAACTGATTGAACTGGATAATTATGACTGGTGATTGCAAACCCATGCTGTGGCACTTCGCTGGTTACGATTGATGTTCCAAGCCCCAAAATACTCTCTTTCACAAATTGAGGAGAAGTTTATTCCTCTCCTGTGAGTCACACTGTGGGAGTTATTCCAGAGAGAAATAGAAACATAGAAAGAGACAGAGAGAGAGAGAGGGAAAGAGAGGAAAGGAGAGGGACAGAGAGGGCGAGAGAGCAAGAGATAGTTGGGGGGAGAGACACAGGGAGCAAGGGAAGGACAGGTAAACAGAGAGAGGGAGAGAAATGGAGAGAGTTCGGGAGAGAGAGAGAGAGAGAGGAAGGGAAGGATAGGGAGAAAGAGAGAGAGGGAGAGAGAGCTGTGGGGGTAAAGGGAGAGCGTGAGAGGGACGGACGGAAATAGAGAGAGAGAAAGAGAGAGACCAGGAAACGAGGGAGAAGGGTTGAGAGGGAGCAAAGTATAAGGAAAGCAGCTGAAAAGTAGGGAGAGAAAGAAGGGAAATGAGAGCGAGAGAGAGAGAGAGAGGGGAGAGGAAGGGGGCTGTAATATTCAGTGGTCTGTTTAATAAGCCTCCTGCTCTTACATCCTGCACATCTGGCCCCCGCTCTCCTCTCTTCCTCCTCTCCTCTCCTCCTCTCCTCCCCCTCTCCTCTCGTCTCGTCTCCTCTCCTCCCCCTCTCGTGTTCCTGCATGTGACTCCCAGCGAGCGGCAGCTCTACCCGAGGAACGCTGGCCATGAATGGCTGCTCTGTCCGTGCGTCCGTCCGGCGGACGACCTCCCGGTAATCCACTTACACACGTCTGTGCGCCCCGCATACCTCCCCACCCATCTCAACAGCTGTCTGCCAAGCCCGTCCGTCTGTCTTGTGTGTTTGTGCGGAGGCGGTCAGTTTTAGCTTCACGGTTTATACAACAGTTCCTTGACCCCCCCCCCTCCCCCCAACCCCCCAATCACAAACAGCAGCGGAGAAAATTGAGCTTGATTGAGCTTGTGCACCAGTGATGCACAAGGCCTCAAGCTGATTGGAGGAGAAGTAAGTGAGGTCAGAGGCAGGGAACATCCTGCTTACCCAACCCTCCCTCCATGTCTAATGGCCGATTATGCTTTGGGCAGTGGAGCTGCTGGCTACAGAAGGCACTGGCACGGTCAGAACTTGGTCAGGACACATTCAGGAAGAGGTCAAGATACAGTCAAGATACACAATAGCAGCAGTGAGCCCAGTCTATGTGTCTCAGCTGTTCACACCCTCAGGAGCACTAACAATCAGCTATATAGACCGATGTTGGATGTAAAATGTATGCCCCTCAGCATAACTCCTGTTCTGGGGAGCTGGATCTGCTGAATTCTTGTTTTCACCTTAAAACCAGCAGCCAGTTTAAACCCAAGAAACCAGGTGAGATGGCTCAGGGCTCAGGGCTCCCCAACCCTGTTCCTGGAGAACTACCATCCTGTAGGTTTTCACTCCAACCATAGCAAAGCACAGCTCGTTCAACAGCTAGAGATCTTTATGAGCAGCTACATTAGCAGAGCCAGGTGTGCCAAATTGGTATTGAAATGAAAGCCTACAGAACGGTAGATCTCCAGGAACAGGGTTGGTTACCACTGTGTACTGCGGTGAAAATGCCAAGGGAGGTTTGGCTTGAGCCGAAAAGTTTTTTTTTTGCAGAATAAAATGCGACACAATGAAACAACCGGGTGCTTTCAAGCGTGCTTCACACTTCAAACTGTAAGCGAACGGGCCGTGATGCCCCAGAGCACCGTGACATGCCCCTGACCCTGGCAGAGCAGAACAAACAGCAGCGCGAAGCTACGGTCACTACGGTCGCTACGGTCGCTACGGTCGCTGCAGTCGCTACGGTCGCTACGGTCGCTACGGTCGCTACGGTCACTACGGTCGCTACGGTCGCTACGGTCACTACGGTCGCTACGGTCGCTACGGTCGCTACGGTCACTACGGTCGCTACGGTCGCTACTCCCATGCCCCTGACACTGGCAGAGCAGAACAAACAGCAGCGCAAAGCTACGGTCGCTATGGTCGCTACGGTCGCTGCAGTCGCTACTCCCGGTCAATGACACCGCGGTGTGGCCTTCACAGCGTGCTACATCGCAGCTGCTCTCCAGAACAGGAAGTCGAGCGTCACAGTCTGTTCGCCGCGCAAAGCCTCCTCTCCAGGGAAGGCAGCCAGGCCTGAGAGCGGCGGAGGAGCGGGCCGGGTTCGAGGACCTCCGGCCCTCATCTTAACAGGCCTTCCGCCCCTGCGAGACCGTCTGTAAGGCGGAGGGGTTAAAAAAAAAAAAAAAAGGGGGGAACAGAAGGTCGAGCTGCTTTGGGAGGAAAGCTGTCCAGGCTCTGTCAGGCAGATGCGCATTTTCTAGATGCTTCTGGAACGGAGCGGAAGAAGGGAGGGCGAAAGCAAAGCAAAGAAAGACAGATGGATGGAAAGACAGAGGGAGAAGAAGAGTGTGATTCTGCGTGGGCTCTCGGGTCGATGTGAATGACTGGTCTGTGCTCCCGTCCCCTCCACAGCTGGAGCCGGGGGGGGGGGGGCACGGGAAATGGGCACACACACACACACCCCCCATTTACTATTCATTACAGCATACACACAATAACACTCGCTCACACACACACACACACACACACACTCTCCAACAAATATACAGCCTACACTCTCATACAAACTCACAAATAAACGCTCACGCATACACACACACACATATACACATACATAAACACTCGCCCTAACCCTAACCCACACACTACGTACATATGTGTAAACATTAGTCTGTCGTATACGGAAAACTGAAACTGTAGCCTCAAAGCACCTGACCATCTCACTGCACTCTCTCACAAGCTCTTGTTGCTCTGATACTTCAAATGAACTTGAGTCATGTAGACGAAAATAGCCTTTGACTTTCGTTTCTCAAAATATGACATTAAAGAAAACATGATCCTATATCATAATACATACTACATGGTAAATTAGCCATTTGAAATGGATTTCTTCGCGTTTTTGTGATG
>CM077285.1:65399970-65664970 GCA_039654925.1 Anguilla pacifica | reverse complement strand
GCACGCGGGCACTCTCCAGGTCTAATGCGCCGTCATCCAACCCAAACCTGTCTAGGGAGGGGTAATTTACAAAGCAAACCAAGCTCTGGAGATGCCGGGGCACACAAAGTGTTTCATTCATTTTTCAAAACGCGATTTTTTAAATGTTGGTGGGGAAACATAGGACCTGCCCAACGCCCTTGATGCCTCCCCGCCTCTGCCCTGCCAACCCAAATTAAATGGACGCCACTACAGTCCAATGTTGACATAAACGCTAGCGCCGATGGAGACCCAGAGCCCAAGCAACTTGTGGCAGTCCCTGCTAATTCAAGCCGTGGCGCTGGCTCTTGAATGGCTGAATTACGTAACAGGCGCATTTTTGCAGACAAACGCGTTTCTCGCTGCCTTTGCCAACATAACGGTACCCTGTCTACTCTACCAACCCTTCATCCCGCGCTGTTGCTTTAACTTCGATTGCCCACCACCCGCTTCACGTGAAATCAGACGGTGTCTACGAACGCAATAACGAAGTTAGCTGGGGCCGCTGCGTGTCCACGCTGTGCACAGAAACGCTTTCTTCTCTGTTGCGAAACAAGCTTAAATGCATCCAAATGTTTTAGATCGCCAACCTTGACGTAACCCGAGTCCAATGATTAACAAACAAGACACCAACGACGCAACGTTAAACAAGAACTGTAGGCTACATAATGAGGAGAATATACAAATTTAGATTAGCATAGAAGAAGGGTAAAATATAAACGCTGCGTTTTCAACAGTAAACATATGCTGAGGGGAAAATGTCAAGGTATAAGTTAGTCAAGTCACGAGACACAAGAAAATGTTTTCCGACCACAGAACATTAAAAATATATCTAGCTGGCAACATTCCTCGTTCGTTTACATATTGATATTAACATTCACCAATATTCACATTTGTTAACAGATACATCGTCATGTCTCCTGATTTCAACTGCATGCGAATGATGCGATTTAAAAAAACTATTAGCAAGTTAAATAATATACAGTATAAGTAAAATAGAATTTTCCCTTACCCCCTAGTTTTGGGTCTGTTTTCCTACGATATTTCTCCTTTCCCCGGAGCCGAGAGAAGGTCCTTCTAAGTAAAGGTTCAGCCATGGCTGCAAACCCCGTATCCTATTCGTGCGCGCTGGAGGGGACGAAAAACGGATTTATCCCCCTAAAACTACGCGGACTCAAACATCCTCTGTTCCCGCAATCGCTGGATCCAGCTCCGTCAGGAAAAGAGTATCTCTGTGCAACTCCATCGCTATGGACCTTGCTGCGACTTCCCAGCTTGTCCTGCTCCTTTGGCCAAATTTCACAGGAAACAAATTCTTGGGATTCTTTCCCAAACTTTTTTTTAACCTCCTCCAGCTCCAGACGGAGAAGAGGGGTCGAGAAACAATGAGCGCTCATGGGATTTGTAGTTCTGAATTCAACTCAGCATTAACTTTCAGGTCTATATATAGTCATAACATTAGATTGACGCACATACATTTCTTAAAGCGAAATGGGAACTATGTTTCTATCCGCAACATTCTCATGTAAGTTCTATGAAACACCATCTAAACTGTGCATCTAAAGTGGTTGACTCGCATTCCCAAACATACATTAAATGAAACATATATCATGATATATATACCACCAGGGATTTTTGGGCCCCATGAAGATCTCACATAGGGCGCCACCATCCCTAACTTTTTTGAGGTACCCCCCCCCCACCCCAGGCCCACCCCACCCCACCCCAGACACAGCAGCTGTGAGATTTAGCATAGTATTATTTAATTGTAGAGATGTACGTTTCTGAGAGTGTGAGGTCATGTGACGGTAAAGAGTCAGGTATAAAATATAGAACAGAGAACACATCTATCAAAGACTGCTGCAATCACATCGCTCAGCATCTGTGAAGACTATAAATACAGACCAGTTTCCTCTCCCTCTGACTGACTGACTGACTGACTGACTGACTGACATCCTTCCCCGTTTTTTTTCACTCTCCTTTACTTGGCCCAAAATAGTGCTGGGGTGTGGGGGTATGTACAAAGAAAATGACAAAGCATAAATGAGCCATTTCTTTATTTTGCTTAACAGCCTGGAAATAATTGCAATATACAATTAGTGCATGGCACTTTCAGTTTTGCAGTCAAAATTGTTCATTTATATCTTTAATTTTATTGTTTTTACACCTGTGGACCCCAACATTCAAAGTTAAAGTGTTTTATTTATCAAGTGCACAGTATAACACAAGGTCATTCTGAACAATGAAATTCATAGGACATGGCAAGCAACAACTATGTAGTAAGAAAAAATATAACAAGAATAGCAATATAAAAAATATACATAGCAGAACAGCAAAACATTCTTTGCTTTTCTAACTTTTTTCTTATGCCACTTTTTTCAGTTCAGTCCAGTTCATCTTGGCTTCTTCATTCACAAAGATACAGTTGCATGTTCTAAAATAAGTAATGCCTTTAAGATTATAAAAGTTTGTTAAACTATTGTCAGTCACCTGTCCTACAGGTCAGACCAGGGCGTGGTGTCCACAGGAAGTGCAAAGGCAGGCATTCACGACCCAGACAGGCACGCGGAGACTGGTGGAGACTCACGCGCCACAGGGTATCTACCGTAGCATATCTGCGCACACTGCAGGCTGCTACTGGTCAGTGCCGGAAACAACGTACCTGCCTACGATTGAATATCGAAGTTGTGGAATGGCCTGTCAGTGACGGACAAATTACTCGGCCATAGCGCCCTCAACTGGTGCAACGACGATACAGGACAGAGAGAGAGAGTCCCGCAACAAACATTATGCACAATCAGTTGGCTTTTATGAAACAATTATTTTAGATATTAGAAAAAACACACAAATAGTTTTACAATCTGAAGGACGCTTATGCCCGCTAGCCGCCGTATAACATAGACAGTGTGAATCTGAAGACGAAATTCGCAGGGGTACGAAAAAATAAAGCTCTAATTCGTCAACTGGCCCGGCATTCATAGACATCCACAGCTCTTGGAAAGGGTTTGAAACCCCCAACTTTGCAGGTGGTGTTCCCAGGCGGGTACCTTATGTGTTGTTTCAGTAAATATCCAGCTGGCTAAACGGATTGCGTATAAAAATAATGCAAGCTCAGTAAATCGCTCTGGATAGAGCGTTTGTTAGATGTCTAAAATGCTAATGAGTTTCAACTCTGCAGAGCCGATTGGATAGAACATCATATTTCACAAGGCGGTTTATCACCAACACCTTCCGCTTAAAAAACAACAACAACAAAACAAAAAAAACACGGAGACGATACAAAAGCACGGAAATAGAACACATAACGTGTGCTGCCTTTAAGATACCCTTGTTCGCGCGCACAACTAACTAACCCTTAGCCTATTAATAGATCCAAATTGGGAAGAAGATGCTGAAAGCAGAAGTAGTATATAGGGTTTCATAAAAGGATGTCAAACATTTAGGCAAGTTCTGACAGAACAGAAGGGTAAGCAACGAAGAAATTGGTCATGAAATAAATCCTCCTAACACTGAACGTTCGTCCACGGTGCCTTAAGAGCCTTTTATCGTCTGAACCGATCCCCGTCGCACTGTCAAACAGAGCTTATCCAGGTGAGTTAGTATTTTAAGCAGTAAGATCAACGGCTACTCTGTACACCCGTAAGGAATTGGGATGTCGGGTAGGAATATTTACGTATTAATTAATTTGCTAAAGATCAGGGGCTCTCATACTGAGTGGAATGTACCGGGCACCCGCGGAATATTCAGATTTTTTATTCCACTCATATTTAACACATTTCTATCAAATTCATTGAGCTGGTGCTATTCTCTGGTAGAAATTCCAGCGTGTTTCGATCCAGGTTTTAAACTAATCCAGCTGGTTTGGTGCTAGCAACAAGATCTGTCTCTGTCATTTAAAAGGCTAAGCAAATGACAGAGCCAAACCTGGATTGTCTTAAAAAGTCCTTTAATGCTTTAAAGTCATGCAGCATTGTAGTAACGTAAAGGTCACAGGTTTAATTCCTGGGTAGGGCACTGCCGTTGTACCCTTGAGCAAAGTACTTCATTACTGCTAAATACCTGTAATGTAATGTAATACCTGTAATTGATCAAAAAAATTGGATGCTACAAAAAGCAGCATAAACAGGAATGAGCACGAAACCTGCTGCTCTAGACTCTATGATATTGTATATATTCCTTCTCTTTCACAAGATGGGTGAGTTTACATCAGGGGTGCACAACAAGGGACGATCCGTTTCAGGATTTTGTTCCAACTTTAATCATTTAATTCAATCAATCGTATGTATTCTTGATCTGACTTTTGTATAAGAACCAGCTACAGCTACAGACCCTAGTGTATGCTAAAGATTTTACTGTGTTCATGTGCATGAGTGAACCAGCGTAGTTTGTAGAGCTGTCAGAAAAGTAAAACAAATGGATTTGGTTGGAACAAAATCTAGCGCACAAACCGAACCCTCCAGGACCAGAGTTGTGCACCTCGGTTTACCAATACATGTGTATACCAGGGATACTCAAATATGGCCCTCGAGACCAGTAATACTCATTTTTTCCTTCTAATCAGGGATTTAAACCTGACACACCTGGTGAGTGTAATCTCTGGCCAATCACAGACATTATTGGACTATGGACTACCAGGCAGAAGAGAAAACATGCAGTACTAGTGACATTAAAGCCCAGCTTTGAGTATCCCTGGTTTATATAGTCCATACATACACACATACATGCACACCTGCCCTCTGAGGCCATTACAGAACCCCCTCAAACATGTTGTCTTCCTGTCTGACCTTTGACCCTTGTATGCAAACATCACAGAATGTCTTTCAAGCTGGATGGAGTTTTTGGGCGTCTGCTGGCCCGCCTGCCCCGCGTCTCCTCCCTCCTTGGGCTGCTGCAGCTCTCCGCGCTGGTCCTGGTGCTCGCCATCCTGTACCGCGTCACCCGCCTGCTCTGGAGACACGCCCGCAACGCTCACCGCCTGCGCTGTTTCGCCCACCCGCCCAAACGCAACTGGCTGCTGGGCCACCTGGGGATGGTGAGCAGTGGGGGGGGTTCGGGGTACCTGGGGATGGTGAGCAGTGGGGGGGGTTCGGGGTACCTGGGGATGGTGAGCAGTGGGGAGGGTTCGGGGTACCTGGGGATGGTGAGCAGTGGGGGGGGTTCGGGGTACCTTTGGATGGTGAGCAGTGGGCGGGGTTCGGGGTACCTGGGGATGGTGAGCAGTGGGCGGGGTTCGGGGTACCTGGGGATGGTGAGCAGTGGGGGGGGTTCGGGGTACCTTGGGATGGTGAGCAGTGGGCGGGGTTCGGGGTACCTTGGGATGGTGAGCAGTGGGGGGGGTTCGGGGTACCTGGGGATGGTGAGCAGTGGGCGGGGTTTGGGGTACCTGGGGATGGTGAGCAGTGGGCGGGGTTCGGGGTACCTGGGGATGGTGAGCAGTGGGGAGGGTTCGGGGTACCTTTGGATGGTGAGCAGTGGGCGGGGTTCGGGGTACCTGGGGATGGTGAGCAGTGGGCGGGGTTCGGGGTACCTGGGGATGGTGAGCAGTGGGGGGGGTTCGGGGTACCTGGGGATGGTGAGCAGTGGGGAGGGTTCGGGGTACCTGGGGATGGTGAGCAGTGGGGGGGGTTCGGGGTACCTTTGGATGGTGAGCAGTGGGCGGGGTTCGGGGTACCTGGGGATGGTGAGCAGTGGGCGGGGTTCGGGGTACCTGGGGATGGTGAGCAGTGGGGGGGGTTCGGGGTACCTTGGGATGGTGAGCAGTGGGCGGGGTTCGGGGTACCTTGGGATGGTGAGCAGTGGGGGGGGTTCGGGGTACCTGGGGATGGTGAGCAGTGGGCGGGGTTTGGGGTACCTGGGGATGGTGAGCAGTGGGCGGGGTTCGGGGTACCTGGGGATGGTGAGCAGTGGGGAGGGTTCGGGGTACCTTTGGATGGTGAGCAGTGGGCGGGGTTCGGGGTACCTGGGGATGGTGAGCAGTGGGCGGGGTTCGGGGTACCTGGGGATGGTGAGCAGTGGGGGGGGTTCGGGGTACCTTGGGATGGTGAGCAGTGGGCGGGGTTCGGGGTACCTTGGGATGGTGAGCAGTGGGGGGGGTTCGGGGTACCTGGGGATGGTGAGCAGTGGGCGGGGTTTGGGGTACCTGGGGATGGTGAGCAGTGGGCGGGGTTCGGGGTACCTGGGGATGGTGAGCAGTGGGCGGGGTTCGGGGTACCTGGGGATGGTGAGCAGTGGGCGGGGTTCGGGGTACCTGGGTTAGCAGGTGAACACCTGCTGCAGGAAGTGACATCACCCCTCGGCGCTGCAACAAGTTGGTGCCGTTGGTCCTCTTGGCTGGGGACCTTAGCCTAATAAAGCTGAGCAGGCTAATCGCATCACTTCTTGTGTAACGATGGGCAAAGAGTTGCGATTCCAAATACCACAGCAGACCTCCCTCTACCTCTATTACACAGTCACGTTAGGATTGTTGCTGTTGATTCAGGCACTTCTTAATACTGTACATGGTTATTGACTTTCTGGATGTCAATTGTCCTTTTCTCTTGTGCCACTGCACATTTTATCCTATATGAAAGCCCTTATGTGCTCAGTTTGGTTAAGTCACCGCTGCTTGAGAATGGCCGCTAAATGACTGTACTTTAATGTAATAGAACGGACAGGATGCAAAGCATGGCGGGAGTGTAGTACAATGGGTGGTGAACTGGGCTTGTAACCTACAGGTAGCAGGTTTTTTTTTTAAAAAGTGTCCCAGAATAGCACTGCCTTCTAAATGGCAGTAATGTAATGTGATACGACCTTGTAAGGGTTCAAGACAGTGTCAGTTGGCCTCAGCCGTGTAGGCGTTTCTCCTTTCTTCAGAGCGAGACATGAAGGTGCTTGCGTAATTTCCTCATTCAATGTTTGTTATCTGAAGCATACAGAGAGCGGCTGATTAAGTCTGTTCTTGACTCAGCCTTGCAGGAAGGGCTGATTCTGGATATGTGTTTCATGGCATGTCCACTGGTTTGCCAAAATCGAAGCATAAATCAATTGTTCATAAATCAATCAATCAATTTTATTTGTATCACACAGAGAACTTGCAAAGGTGCTGTACAGGGTAACAGAAGGGATTTTCTTTGCAAAAAACCAGGCCTGTACCCCCAAAAAGCAAGCAAGTGAGGTTAAAAAAAACTCCTCAGTGAGAAGAAAAGCACTCAAACAGTGGCAAGAAAAAACTCCCCGATTCTATCCATCCATCCATCCACCCATTATCTATACCCACTTATCCTGGTCAGGGTTGCGGGGGTTGCTGGAGCCTGTCCCAGTGTGCATTGGGCGAGAGGCAGGAATACACCCTGGACAAGTCACCAATCTATTGCAGTCTCTGATTCTAAGCAAACCCATTAAAAAATTTTTTAAACAGTGGCACGCAATACAAAGTTAATTGTTTAAATTTCCACACGAGAGTGCTTGCCGTGGTACAGGGTCTGTACCATAGAGCGTATAAAGGATCATAGAGTTCAGTGGTCTGTGCACACCCACTGTGTTCACTTCCTGGTCTGCCATGCAAAACGCCATGCCCTTTTATGGGCACTGTAGAAACGGCAGCTGCGGGGTCTCGTGGGTGATGTGCGGATTAGTGACTCTCAGTGTGTTGCAGAGGGTGGGGGTGACAATGAGGCAGTCGCTGGGCCTGTGCTGGTTGTTTGACCATTCAAACCCAAAGTTGCATCACCTACAGCAAAACTAGTTTAATGTGACTGGGGCTGTTGTTTGTCTGATGCTTCATGCAAATCATGCAAGTCATTAATTTGCATTGGTTTGCGGCGGAGCGTTCTTTGCAGCTCCACTGCAGTAGCCTACTTTGCAACTACTGGTGCATGGAAACGTATTCTAATGCTGCAAAACTGTTCGCATTAATCTGCAAGATTTTTTGTATCGTGGAATGGAGGAAATCGGTATTATGAACATTGGTACAGATATTGCTGTGTTCAGCATGATTTTCAAAGCGACATACTGGCTGCAAGCTGTTGGGTTTGGTACTGCGTGCCTTATCTGTGATGTGCCATCATGATTTGGCCCGTGCTAGGTTGACAAAATTGCTGTACACTTTTGTGGTTTCTAGCAAGTAAATGAACCCTCGTTGTTTTGCTCGCTCTACACTGCACCAGAAAACAACTGCTGATTAGTCAGCGTTGACTTCGGCCAGAACAGCGCAAACATTGTGTTTTTCTGCTTTGATAAGCTGAGGGTTTAAGCACAGGCTGTAAATGCCAGGTGATGGGATTCTCTAAACAACATCGTGGCCGCAGAACTCTTCCTGCGACAAACTGTATTTTTACAGTTCTGCAAGCCGCACAAACACACATCTTAGCTAGCTAATCTCAGGACAGAGCGAAAATAAATGCTTCACACTGTTGGCAATTTCATATTCAGAAATTTCTCACTGAATAACTGCTTTGATTAATGGCTGGTTTCTTTATGCAAGCCTCTCTCTCTTCCTCCTGTCTGAATAAAGAGAAGGAAATGCATAATGTGGGTGAGCTGCCCCCTCTCCTTTTAAAGATAAGTAGAATACCCAAAATCGGTAAGGAACTGGGCGTGTAACCTCAAGGTTGCGGGTTCGATTCCCCGGTAGGACACTGCCATTGTACCCTTGATCACTAAGCCTTAAATTCCTTCAGTATATGTGCAGCTGTGTGAATGGATACTATGTAAAAATGAAAAAAGTTGTGTAAGTCGCTCTGGATAAGAGGGTCTGCTAAATGCCGGTAATGCAATGTAATAGAAGCAGGTGGATCCGCTGATAAACATCCAACCTGCTGCTCACCACATCGCCTCGCTTCTCGTTACTTCAGTGGCTCAACCAGTGAACTGTATCGGTGCGCTCAACGCACAGCGATTTCTCTGCACATGCAGTGCTTAGGCAAACATCGTCGCCTCCGCCATATCGAGAGAGAGAGAGAGAGTGAGAGAGAGAGAGAGAGAGTGAGAGAGAGAGAGAGAGAGAGAGAGAGAGAGAGGGGGAGAGAGAGAGAGGGAGAGGGGGGTAGAGAAAGAGGGAGAGAGAGAGAGGGGGGGAGGGGGGGTAGAGGGGGGGGAAGGGGGTAGAGAGAGAGAGAGAGAGGGAAAGGGGGAGTAGAGAGAGAGGGGGGGTAGAGAGAGAGAGAGAGAGAGAGAGAGTCGCTGAGGTATTCTCGTTCCACCGCAGCATTAGCATCAGATCGCACTTCACATATCACGCAGCCCACGGGGAACTGCCTCTAGCCACTTTGGTGTTTCAGGGTCATCTGTGGACGGCCGCAGAAAAGTTCTGAGAGCGGAACTCAAAGGCTCCAGCAGAAGTGGAAACAGAGCTGTTGGGAAGCTTATGAATTCTTTCCCTTTGAAATGGGCTGGTAGCCTGTTATCCAGTCAGCAAAATATGCATATTGAAAATCTATTACTTGCTTTTCGTGAAGCCGTTTCATTTTTATTTTATTTATTTTTCCTACAAGAACACTCAGACTCAGTCTGCATCTCATTTTCCTCTGGGGTTGCCAACAGTCCCATATTAGACGGGACGTCCCATTGTTCAGCTAAAGATGGTGTGTGCCGTCGGCGACACCCTTTGTCTTGTATCTCCCCCGTCCTGCAAATTTAACATACAGCACATATATTATATATGCAGTGGGGACCAACGGTCTGAGGACACTACCACATCCTGGTTGCTTTCATTACTCCTCAAGGAATATTGTAATTATGAAACTCAAATTACACTCATTCTTTAAGAATGCTTTATTGAGAACACGGTGAGCTTATTAGGATGCCTTTCCCACCACAGTCACCGGACCTGAACCCAACTGAACACCTGTGGGAGCAGTTGAAAACCGAAAAGGCCAAACATGAAGTAACAGCAATCCATGACTTAGGGGAAGTGTTGAGAAAGTTCTGGGACAAAATGGAAGATGTTGCATAAGCTGGTGGAACCATTTTACCCCCACATTTCCCTCCACATTGTCCTCAGGATCAGGAGCCAGCTTGTTATTATCTCTCATTTTTGTGTCTTTATCTCCTGTGTAAATAGACGAGTGGCAAGTTCAGCCCTACCCACTTTCATGACAACTCTTTCTGCATGGTATAACAAACAGGTTCCTGCTTGGCAGGAGTTCTTTCCTATAGCCGACAGTGATTTCCACAGAAGTAAGACACAAACCATAAATATGTAAACATAGACATGAAATATCAAGCTTGTTATTTGTCCTGCAATACCCCAGCACAGTACTGCCCTGCCCATTATTATCTTATATGTAGTAGGCAGTGCTTGCCTGATATGGCACAAGCCCAATGTCGCCTGTGTGTTAGCTCGATGTCGCCTGTGTGTTAGCCCGATGTCTCCTGTGTGTTAGCCCAATGTCTCCTGTGTTTTAACTCGGTGTCTCCTGTGTGTTACCTTGATGTCTCCTGTGTGTTACCTTGATGTCTCCTGTGTGTTAGCTTGATGTTTCCTGTGTGTTAGCCCAGTGTCGCCTGTGTGTTAGCTTGATGTCTCCTGTGTTTTAGCTCAATGTTTCCTGTATGTTAGCTTGGTGGCTCTTGGCAACAAGATAGATAGACAGATTCCTTTATTGTCATTGCACAGTGTACAACGAAATTGAGTAGCAATCCTGACGGTCCATTCACACATAACAAACAGCAATTAAAAATAAAGAAGAGTTCAAGCTAAACTAATTTAGGGTGCTACATATATAAATACAATATAAAATGTATATATTTGCAGTAACCTAATAAAGATGCCAGCTTGACTTTAATAGTCCTAAAATGGCAGTTCAGTGGCTGTTTGATTTACCATAGCATTTGTGGCTATGCTAATAAGATATCTCACACCTACTTTTAAATTGCCCTTTGACACCTGCAGAAGGCATTGCTGAAATAAATGTGAATACTCATCCTTTTATAAATGTCCGTGCCTCTAGAGGAAGTAAGTTAAGTAACCAGAGAGCCCCATTAGTAATTTGACCAGAAACCCCTCTTTTCTCTTTTAAAGTGGCACGGGCTCCCGAACGGTCATTATAAGCCAGGACTGCAGTTTATCCTATACGGTCTGTGAGTTTATCATACCGTTTTGATGACAACATCTACGGAAGAGTGTTTCCCCTCACCACACTGGCTTTCCTGTCTGTCCAGAGGGAGAAGTACCCCCTGTTGGCCCATCAACACAACTTTTGGCAAAAGCCATGGTGTTACCAGTGGGTTGTCCCAGTCGACACCAGTCCTGCTCAGTTTCTGCCCAGACAGAAGGAAGTTACAAGAATGTGCAGAATGTCTGTGTTGCAACTGCTCTTTCCTGTTCTGCCATTTTTACCAGCGTGAGTAAAAGGAGAAATATGGGCAGATGTTGTATAATAACCTTGTACCCTTTCCACACTGATGGTTTTGTGAAAAAATAATAATAATTTTAGTACAGTGGCGTGCTGCTATGCTCAGTGACATCCTGAACATGTCCCTCGCTGTCGTTGCACAGGTTCTGTCCCTCTACGCAGTCTCGGGCGCACAGCTTTCGCCATCACTCCCGATGGCACGCAATCCCCCCCCCCCCCCCCCCACACACACACACCATCCCCACCTCATTCGCAATTAACCGTCCAACAGTTGCATGTTGTCCACATTTGTAAATCTGGCAACCCTGGTCATTCTGCTTGCTAATGTCTGATATCAGGGTTGGGACGCGTCCAATAGTAGCTGGACCTGCCCACGAGCACCCCCCAGAATCACATCAGCAGGGACACTGTGGCGCGAAAGTGCGTCATAATGGAATGACTCTTGGTGAACTTCGATTTGGGAGTGGTGAGATTTCACAAGGAAGGAGTCTTGGGACCTAAAGCCTGGCTCTACGACACACACAACAAAAGAAGATTAAAATGAAGCATAAACAAAGGGTCTTTCATTAATCCTTGTTCCACAACTGACAATAATGCAAACTTAATTTCATTTACTTTTTTTTTTAGCATTGTTGCTATCATTGTAATATTATCATAAACATCATAATGTTAAAATAAATATGTGCAATGCAATGTTTGTTTTTGCCAATATTTGTTTGGCCAACTTCCTTGCAGGGGAAAAAGTTTAACCCTTGTACCGAGTGTACAATACTCAGGAAATATTGAAGGAATAATCAGTGGCTCTAAAGATAGGGGACCACTATGAAGAGGCTCACCAACATCAGGATCAATAGAGGTTTCTGAAATCGGGGAACAACCTATTTCTATTCTTACAGTCAGAAAAGGCCATAGAAATATTAAATAACTCAATTAGCAAATCCGTGCGGGGATTCTGGTGTGCAGCCTTGTGCTCCTGTGCAGGTTGTGTGACCCTCCTCCTGTTCCCTCAGATCCGGAACTCGGAGGAGGGGCTTCAGTCCGTGGACCAGCTGGTGAGGACGTACCGTCACTCGTGCGCCTGGTTTCTGGGGCCCTTCTACACCCTGGTGCGACTTTTCCACCCCGATTTCACCAAGCCCATCCTGACGGCCTCCGGTACCTAACCCCCCCAAAACCGACTCTCACATCAGCTGTGTTTGTTTACAGCACTGCTTCATTAGGCAGCTTCCCTGCATGCAGTTCTGAATTCTCTCTCTCTCTCTCACTCTCTCTCTCTCTCTCTATCACTCTTTGGGTCTGCAGCCTCCATCACCTTCAAGGACGAGCTGTTTTATGGGTTTCTGCGTCCGTGGCTGGGTAAATCCAATCACACCCCCCCCCCCCCCCCCCATTTCAGTTATGGAACTGAAGTGTTTGTGTTTGTGTTATGGAACTGAGTGTGTGTGTTTGTGTTTGTGTTGTGGAACTGAGGTGTGTGTGTTTGTGTTACAGAACTGAGGTTTGTGTGTTTGTGTTACAGAACTGAGGTTTGTGTGTCTGTGTTATGGAACTGAGGTTTGTGTGTTTGTGTTTATGTTATGGAACCAAGGAGTGTTTGTGTTATGGAACTGAGGTGTTTGTGTTTGTGTTATGGAACTGAGGTGCTTGTGTTTGTGTTATGGAACTGAGGTGCTTGTGTTTGTGTTATGGAACTGAGGTGTTTGTGTTTGTGTTATGGAACTGAGGTGCTTGTGTTTGTGTTATGGAACTGAGGTGCTTGTGTTTGTGTTATGGAACTGAGGTGCTTGTGTTTGTGTTATGGAACGGAGGTGTTTGTGTTTGTGTTATGGAACGGAGGTGTTTGTGTTTGTGTTATGGAACTGAGGTGCTTGTGTTTGTGTTATGGAACTGAGGTGCTTGTGTTTGTGTTATGGAACTGAGGTGTTTGTGTTTGTGTTATGGAACTGAGGTGCTTGTGTTTGTGTTATGGAACTGAGGTGCTTGTGTTTGTGTTATGGAACTGAGGTGCTTGTGTTTGTGTTATGGAACGGAGGTGTTTGTGTTTGTGTTATGGAACGGAGGTGTTTGTGTTTGTGTTATGGAACTGAGGTGCTTGTGTTTGTGTTATGGAACTGAGGTGCTTGTGTTTGTGTTATGGAACTGAGGTGTTTGTGTTTGTGTTATGGAACTGAGGTGTAAGTGTGTGTGTTATGGAACTGAGGTGTCAGTGTGTGTGTTGCAGGGCCGGGTCTCCTCTTGAGCAACGGGGAGCACTGGTCCCGTCACAGACGCCTCCTCACCCCCGCCTTCCACTTTGACATTCTCAAGAGCTACGTGGAGATTTTCAACAAGTCCACCGACATCATGCACGTGAGCTCCGCTGCGGGACGGGGGGCCGGGATGCCTGAGTGATGTCACACCGGCGTGAGAGAGAGCCGCGTTACGCGCGCGTCTGGAATCCGTTTGGGGAGGGAATGCGCGGCCCGACGGCCTCCGCTTCCCGAAAACGAGCGCAGGGTCTGCGACGGTACCCGTCGTTTCGCGTCAGGGGCACTGAGCTCAGATCCGAACAGGCCAGCAGCCATAATAAAAAACAACAGCCCTAAACGCTTTTTTTTTTTTTTGCGCTCGTTGTGTCATTCCCAACATTCCTATGTCTGGTTATGGAGAGAAAAACTTTCTTCCGTTTTTTTACCTTCTTCCCGTAGTGCCTAAGCAATGACCGCTCTTCTGTGTACCCTGACCTGCTCCTGCTGTTCTACAGTCCTCTGGCTGTTTTATGTCTTCTTTTCCACCACGTTTTTAAGACACTTAAAAACAGTGATATCGTCTTTTTGTTATGAACTTTCCCAGTTTCCCAAGGGGCAGTGCTCTCTTTTTATTTCAACAGCATTGAGAGTAATTCAGTGAGAGAGGTCTCAGAGTTATTAAGTGTCTATAAAACCGTTTCAGACCGTTATATGTCACAGACATGTACATGAATAGTCGGGTTCAAAGGTGGTTAAAATACCGTGCTTATTAATCAGCTCTTATCGTTCTTTAGATAGTTACAGTAAAAGCTGATAACCTGTAAAACTAACAGGCTGATTTTGTGTTGCTTGAAGTCCCTCATATAGCCAGTCGGTGTTAAACAGCGCTGTTATTTAGAGTTAATGTAAAGGTGTCACATAAGTGATTACGGTTTATGGGGATATGCCACATTAAGTGTAATTTGTGCCCCGTGTTTAACTATAACCATTTAAAGTCTAATTTCTGCCCCATGTTCTATGTAAACAATGGAGGACCAAAGTAATACTCCTAGTCTGGTGGCTGTTGTTGATATGACAAATTAAGTGTGATTCTGCTAACGTGTGATCATTTGTCACTTTACTGGCAGTGGAAACAGACTCTTAAAATAAAGGGAGACCAAACAGAGGCACTCAGGTACTGCCATTCTGTGCTGTAGTATCTCAGGGCAGCCACTGCTTCTTGTTCTCCTGTCAGTTGCTCCTAATCGACAGAAACACCGCGCTCCCTCTCTTCATTCTGAAGTCCTCTGAGTGTGAACTCTGAACTAACACAGATCTCTCCTTTATAATGCTCCACCCCCTTTTTTTCCTCCAAGTTTGGGATGCCCCATCCTTTTGTTATCAGCCCCCATTGCCGGTACCGACCTAGCGCTAACCGTGCGTTGCCCTGCAGGGCTGTCGGCCACAGTCATCGTTGCGCACGGCCTGTTGACCCCCTGAAACAGTGCCTTAACAGGATGAGCCCCCCAGCAGCCCCAGATCTCACCTTTCACACGGATACTGTAATAATTAAATCCCCGAGATTATATAAATATATGCATATATATATATAATATTACTGCATTCATTCGTGTGATTATTTATTTCAAAAAGGCATATTTCCTCATTTAATTTAGTCAAAATGGGGTTCCATAGGCATGCCGAATGCAAGTGTAACAGTTACAGCGGTGAGTCAGTCCGTCCCAGTCTGTCCCTCTGTGGACTTGATGCTCTTAGGGTCTTGGTTCCAGTTGAGATGCAGAAAAATATTCTCAGATTTCTGCAGCTGAGGAAACAGCTGGAGTAGAGTGCTTTGAATGTGACTGATCTGAGCCCAGTGGCTCCTGCAGTGGATTCTGTGTGCTGTGAATGTGAGAGCAGGAACAGGGCCAGCATTTGGCAAGTCACTATTCTGTCACATGAAGCTTTTCTCAAGCAGTACTTATAATAAAATGAAGGGAAAAAAACTAGTATTAAATCTGGTTGTAGTATTGTAGGCGGAATCAGGGCCATAAACTCCCAAGAGCTGTTGCAGAGGAAGCAGGGAAAGATCTGCTGACAAAAACTGTTTACTTCCTGGGCAGAATATAGATCATCTGTTCTCTGTCCTGTAATAACCCCTCTGTCAATCTCTCGCTCACACTCTCACTCTCCGTCTTTCTCTCTGTCACTCGTACACATTCATGCACAGACATACACACACATCATGTATATGCACCAAAAATATTTCGAAACTAAAGCTAAAGATACGTTCGCATTAGCGCTTCAAAAAGGGGAAAATAGTTGTGATTTTTGGAGGGTGGTGAGCACGCGTCTCCACAGCAGCTCCCAGTGGGAGGCCCTAACGAGGTTTACATTCGTTACATAATCACCAGAGACCAATCAGTGATCAGGAGCAAGTTTCAATAGAGTGTATGTAAAGGTTGGGGAAAAAAGAAATTTGTTTGGCGTCATGGAATATTCCGGAAGACTGTGCCATCTTGCGCTCTCTTTCGTTCTGCTTAGCAGAAGGAACAATGAAGCAGAAAAACTGATGTGAATGCACCTTAACGTCAGATACTCTTCCTTTGTACTCGAAGTGGTCGTCCCAACCTGCGATTTTCTTGTGGGTGCCACTCCGTGTGTCTATACCAGACCAGGGTCAAATACAATAATATTTTTAGAAAATATTTCCACTGCAGGTCTCAAGACAGTATAGACCAGACCTGGGAGAAATACATATTTGGTTTGGATTCAAATACTTTTCAACGCCTTACTGATCTTGTCTGGCGTATTGGAACCAATTAAATACTCCCAAAAGTATTTACTCCTGCCTTTCGGTCATCTTGGCTGGCTCAGTTACACCAGGCAAGATCAATGAAGCACAGAAAAGTATTTGAATCCAAAACAAATATGTATTTCACCCAGGTCTGGTCTATACTGTCTTGAGACCTGCAGTGAAAATATTTTCTAAAAATATTATTGATTTCATGTTCAGTGAATGTCCCTGGCAGTGTAGGTTTCAGCATAGTACAATATATGGCTCCTGAGATTAATACCTGAGACTCGTCAGGACGGTGCGTGTAAATGCTCGTGCGTAACAGCATGCCTGCGCCTTGCCCCCGCCGCAGGAGAAATGGCGCCGCCTGGTGGCCGATGGGCAGCCCTGCCTGGACATGTTCGAGCAGGTCAGTCTGATGACCCTGGACAGCCTGCTGAAGTGCACCTTCAGCTACGACAGCAAATGCCAGGAGTGAGCTTCCTTCTGCCCGCACCCGTGCTCCCGTACACTGAGACTCGGGGAACAACGCACAAGACCCACGCTACACGTTGTTTTCTGCAGTTGAAATAAGTTTCATGCCCACTGATAACTTCCTTTGTTGATTTTGTTTGTACGTTATTTCTGACTATGCTTATCAAATCAAAAATCTAATCATATTTATGTAGCGCATTTTACCAATCGTTTGTTATAGTATGCTTCACCCTACAGACCGTAGCCCAAATTCTGTGATCACTGTGTTGTTTGTAGGGCTACCAAATTTTGCCCCTTACTAGCTGAGAGCACAGTAATAGTTTTTTTCCATTCAAATTCAATTCAGTTTTATTTGGTTTTTACAGAGAACTGTCACAAAGACGCTTTACAGAGCAGCAAGACAAAAGACAGTGCAAACACAAGTCCTGAACCCCCAAATTTGCTCCAGCCTCTTCTTTTGATTACTGAAATCACACTGTCAATTGTTTTTGGTGTTTCTGGCTCGGACTGTGCAGCCATAGAGAATAGATCTTCACTGTCTGACTGCCTGAGCTGCTCCCACCGAGAGCAGTCAACAGCAGTACCTTATTTGACCACCAGGCTACAGTGTACCCTACGGCAGGGATTCCAGTGGAGCAGCTACAGAGGCTGAATGGTCTCCACTCTGACATTTTTAACATTGTTTCACATGATAAATCCCAGCTGCAGACTGAAGTTAAGCTCTTCTGTCACACAGACACACACACACAATACCAGACTGCCTAGTAACTGCATTTTTACTCCACCGTACAACTACTGCTATTCATTTTTGCACATACGCAATTTGTGTTCATCACATATACACATTTCAATACAATTTTCACAGTTTATGTACATAACGATTCTATTTTTAGAAATAATTTAAAATTGTATATTTCTGTATTGGCTGGACTGTTTATATTGTATTTATTGTATCCATTTTTCTGAATAGTTTTGCGTTGTCAGGAGCATTTTTATTTTAAAACTGTTTTAAAATGAAACTTGCTTTGACTTGGATACACGCTCTCAAACAGGCGCCCCAGCGAGTACATCGCGGCCATCTACGAGCTGAGCGCCCTGGTGGTGAAGAGGGAGTACCGCATGGCGCACCACTGGGACTGGCTGTACTGGCGCTCTCCGGAGGGCCAGCGTTTCCGCCACTCCTGCGCCGTGGTGCACAAGTTCACCGCCGACATCGTCCAGAGGCGCCGCGCACAGCTGGTCCACCAGGGGGAGCCAGAGAAGCACGCCGCAGACACCGGGACTCGCAGGAGGAAACTGACAGACTTCATCGACGTGCTGCTTCTTTCGAAGGTGTGTGTGTGCGCGCGTGCACATGTGTGCGCATCTGTGTGTGTGTGCGCATGTGTGCGTGTGTCTGTGCGTGTGCATGCATGTGTGTGTATAGTGTGTGGAAAGAGAAATAGATATAGATGGAATGAGAAAGACACGGAAAGAAATGGAAAAACTTTGTAACTACAGGGGTGAATAAAGTAAGGATCCTGTACCAGAGAGCAGGATGTATGGCAGAGAACGACAGGAAAAAACGAGGGATAGAAGAGAATGGAGTGTGACTATGAATATGAAGAAGGGAAAAGGTTGAGTAAGGGTACACTGGAGAAAGAGGTGGAGAGATGGCGGAACGTTATGGGTTATGAGGGCTGGCATTTATAAAGGAAAATCAGCAGTATTTAAATTGGTTGCAGTCTTGTTATTCCATAGCTGAAACCAAAACACCTGTAGCATTCACTGTGAATGTGGATTGAATGAAATGAGCGTGTGAACCAACGCTGTTTTTCAGGACGAGGAGGGAAACGGCCTGACTGATGAAGAAATCAAAGCAGAGGCCGACACATTCATGTTTGAAGGTGATGCTTTGTGTGTGTGTGTGTTTGTTTTAGTGTGTGTCTGTGTGTGTGTATGTGTGTGTCACAACTTATGCCTTTATTTTTCTTACCCTTTCTGCCTTCTGTTCTTCTCTTCTTATTTTATTTTTCTTCTACCTTCTCTCCCTGCCTCTTGTCCGTTCATATCCCCTAATCTTGTCTCTCTCTATCTCCCTTCCCCTCCCCCCCCCCTCTCTCTCTGGCCCAGGTCATGACACCACTGCGAGTGGTATCTCCTGGGTGCTGTATAACCTGGCCGCACACCCGCAGTACCAGGACCAGTGCCGCGCCGAGATCAACACCCTGCTGGACGGCCGGGACACGGAGGAGATCGAGTGGTCAGGGAAAAGTCTTCCTCTCCTCTTCCTCATAACCCGCATGACTCATTCCCTACCTTAGTCTTGGCGATTGACAGTAATGACTTAGGCAACTGTGGTGCTCATTGACACTAATGGCTGAGGCACTGTGGGAGTGGCTATGGTGGTGATTGACAGTAATGACTGAGGCATGGTCTGTGGGAGTGGCCTTGTTGGTGGTGATTGACAATAATGACTCAGGAAAGATTTGTGGGTGTGGCCTTGTTGGTGGTGATTGACAGTAATGGCTGAGGCAAGGTGAATGGGTGTGGCCTTGGTGGTGATTGACAGCACTAACTGAGGAACGATGTGTGTGTGGGTGTGGCTGCAGGGATGATCTGACCAACTTGCCCTTCACCACCATGTGCATCAAGGAGAGCCTGAGGCTCCACCCTCCGGTCACCACTGTCACCCGACGCTTTAACCAGGACATGACCGTGCCCGAGGGGCGGGTCATACCAAAAGGTGGGTGGGTTTAGGTTCCATTCACAGGTGAGGCACACTGTTGTAGCAAAGCACCAAAACTGAATTGCTTTGAGTAAATGTACACCTATCCCAATTAGTAATATATAAAAATGCCAACTGCTAGTCACTTCAGAGAGTACCTGCTAAGGTCATAATGAGGGGGTGGATTGTACCATTTATCAGATCTGTAAATTGGGGGGGGGGGTGGTGTTGAAGGCTCTGTTTAAAAATTCATGGTGACATTTTGAAAACATTTGGAAAGAAACTGCTTCAAAAAAAACTGCTTCATTCCCCAGGAAACATCTGCCTGGTGAGCATCTACGGGACCCATCACAATCCAGAGCTCTGGCCCAACCCAGAAGTGAGTGGTTCTGTACACACACACTGCACTCCTGTGACAGCAAAGCAATCTGGCACTAGGTACCAAAATGTGACACACACGTGTCTCTCTCTCTCTCTCTGATCTCCCCCTCTTTTTATCTCTCCATCTCTACTCTCTGAAGGTTTACGACCCCTCGCGCTTCGACCCGGACAATTCAGCCAATCGGCCGTCCCTTGCGTTCATTCCTTTCTCTGCGGGGCCCAGGTACGATGCTCCCACGCACCCCGCACACCCTCACACACCCTCACACACACACCTCTGTGTGCCTCAGGCGTTGAGCTCGACGGAAAAGCGGCTCTCACCTGATCCTAACGCACCTGAGGCCAGAGCCAGGGTCAGTTATTAGTGTCCTGGGTTAAAAGTTTTCCACAAACATTTGCTAAGCTAAATAAAAAAGGGGCAGAAAGTTGTTGTTAGAAATAATTTTAGCCAATGCAATTTGTTCCTAGCTTTTAAAAATAACATGCGTGTAATGCATGGCAAACACCGCCCTCCTTCCCGTGTGTCGTGTCCGTCTTAGTTAATTAATCATAATCTGCGACATAAATAGAACCATCAGCTTAAAATTGTTCAGCGGCAACGGTCACTAGGGAAACTGTTTAGCCGCGCCCCCGTTCTAATGACCAAAGCGGCTGTCGGCTCTCGTTCCTCTCTGCGCAGGAACTGTATCGGACAGAACTTCGCCATGGCGGAGATGAGGGTGGTGGTTGCCCTGACGATCCGCAGGTTCCGTGTCACGCCGGGGAAGGCCGAGGTTCGGCGGCTCAATCAGCTCATCCTGAGGGCCGAGGGGGGGCTGTGGCTGCAGCTGGAACCCATCGGCGCCCCCTAGTGGTGACTGCCTGCATCTGCCCAATAATGACCTGCTGAAGCCCAGCCATGCTACTGTCCATTGTCACATACTGTGTCTGCATTTGTTACGTACCGTGTCTCAGTGCTAGTACAAGAGCCTCTTTTACCTCCGTGTGTCCTGTAGTTTCTGTCATTTCTTTTACATTCTAGAGTGCCTAATTATTGGAGAAAACAGTTTTGCATTAAGACTGAGGGTGGCTTGAATGGAAAAATGCCTGCTGATTGAAGTCATTAAATCCTTAACCAATCGATGACTTATGACTGATGGGCCAGTTATTCGTTCCCTAGCCAATCTGTGACTTACAACTGATTGGCAAGTCATTCATTCCTTAGCCAATCAATGACTTGTGACTTATTGGTTGATCATTAATTCCTTAGCCAATTAATGACTTAAATGAAGCTCTTATGCGCTGAACCACACCAGAAACCAGTAGACACCTCAGCCCTGCAAGACTGGAGACATACTTACATCATTTGTATTTTTTTAAATTCTTGGTCAGAATGAATTTGAACTCCAAACTGTTTGATAAATTTTCTTGTGTATATTTCATGGTCCTTACTGTTTATAGTCTGTAAAATACACAGAAACAATGGCCGTAGCGCGAGTGTTGATGCTGGGATGGAGCTGAAAGAGCTGCTCCGCCTGATTGGCTGCTCTTGGCTATGGGCTGCTCCTCCTGATTGGCTGCTCTCAGCTATGGGCTGCTCCACCTGATTGGCTGCTCTCAGCTATGGGCTGTTCCTCCTGATTGGCTGCTCTCAGCTATGGGCTGTTCCCTCCCACAGCCAGGGAGGCCTACAGGACCTTGGACAGCAGCAGCCTCACACCTCACAGCCATGCTCACCTGAGGCTGATCTGCAGTCAGCCCAGGTGTTACCAGTTACCTGTGTTAGGCACAGTCACGGTGTGGTCCGTGGACCTCACCCCTCCGCACTGGCCTCAGAGTAGGGGGACCACAGTTTGATTTTCAAAAACGGGGATTATGAACATAATATTAGGCTGTTTGTTTATATATGGTCTGTGGAATGAGCGAACCTAAATCCCTGACATTCTAAGGAATGCAGAAATCCCACCCAGACACATATTCTCTGTCCCAAAAAACAGGGAACTGGTTTACGGAGCCTGGACTGGAGAGGATATTATTTGTTTTTTCAGAAATAAACACCAATTTAGGCTCTCTCTTGCTCAGTCGCTGTCCCGCATGGAGGTTCCACCCAAAATGGTGGTTCCACCCAACACTGTCAATGAGCAAGAAGAAACAGCAGACACACCTTAAGAAAATATAACCACCACACCAAGTGTCACCATAAACCATCTGCTTTTATCTCAGATAAACATTACTGTTTTTTTTTAATTCCCATGATCCAATATTTGAACCAAGATATACCATTGAACTTAGAAACCCGTTTATTGGATAACCATTTGAATAAATGGAGCTATACCCTGGTCCTGGAGAGCTGCTCATATTTTTATGGTTACTCAGTACTTAGTTGATAAGTTAAAGCAGGTGGTTACACAGGTAACTCACCTCACCTGGTTTACTGAGTCTGAATTGGTTGCTGGTTTTGAGCTGCAAATAAAAACCAAAAGATCTGGCTCTCCAGAACCAGGGGTGCAGACCCCCGAACAGGACAAACAGCGGTTCATTCATACAATTTGAGCAGAACATCATTTCCAAAAATGCATGTCAAAGTGGCTGTATTTAGACGAAAGTACACAAGACACCTGCTCCATTTCATAGTCGGCCCTCTGCTTCTGTGCCACGCAGATTGTTGTTGCTGGTGTATTCCAAGCAGCTGTCCTAGCTAGCAGGTGTAGAGTTTCAGCTGTGTTTCGCGCGCCCCATACGGTGCCCTTGGGCCATGTCGGCCAGGGGTGGGGGAGCTCAGACCAACAGGAGCACTGTGACTCAGCAAGTGCCACCCCGCCCCCTCCCGCCTTCCCTTTTCCCCAAAATGTGCCCCCTGAGGGTCAACAGAGGGGATCTGTCTGCCCGCCCCCCCCCCGCCAACCCCATCCCGTGCCGTACGAGTGCAGTCGCAGGTCTGCTGTCTAAAGACGTCACGCTAAAAATAGTCTCAAAAATCAACACTCACTCAGAGATACGCACACAGACAGAGGCACGCTCGCATAAAGACACACTGTCACCGGCAAACACACACTGGCACTCCCAGATAAACACGCAGTTCTGGAGTGAGAGGGGCTGGGATTGGGTTGGGGGGGGGGCGTGTCTTGTTGTGCCAGCCGAGCGGCGATTGTGAAACCGGCGACTGCGAAACAGACACAGAGGACGCGACGGAGTGAGCGGGAGCGAGGAGTGCCTCGGGCGAGCGAGAGAGTGAGCGAAACGAGGGCGTGAGAGCGAGTGAACGAGCACGCGGAGGATAGAACGCCACCGAGCGAGAGAATGAGCGAGGGAACGAGGGAGATGGAGGGCGAGCGGACGCCTCCCGCCGCGCCGGACCCCTCCTGCCCGGGCTGCCGGGGCGGGGACCCCCTGCTGCTCCCCTGCGGGCACCGCCTGTGCGCGCCCTGCCTGACGCTGTGCCAGAGCGAGCTGGGGGAGCAGGCCTGCACCGTCTGCTACGGCCGGGACGTCCTGAACAGCGTGGTCAAGGGGCTGCTGGACTCTCTCTTCCGGGGCCAGCCTCGGCGGGACGCCCCCCCCGCGGGGGAGGCCTGCTCCTGCTCCCTCCACGGGGAGAAGCTGACGCTGTACTGCATGGAGGACGAGGAGCCGGTCTGCTCCCTCTGCAAGGCCGCCGAGCACCAGGAGCACGAGTGCTGCTCCAGTGAGGAGGCTGTGCAGGACTGCAAGGTTAGGACACACACACTCATACACACTCTTACACACACTCACTCATACACACACACACTATACACTACACTACACTACACACACACGCTATACACTACACATACACACACACTCACACTATACACACTCTTACACACACTATACACCACACGCACTCATACACACTCTTACACACACTCACTCATACACACACACACTATACACTACACTACACACACACGCTATACACGACACATACACACACACTCACACTATACACACTCTTACACACACTATACACCACACGCACTCATACACACTCTTACACACACTCACTCATATACACACACACTATACACTACACTACACTACACACACACTATACACTACACTACACTACACACACACACTATACACTACACATACACACACACCACACACTCACACTATACACACTCTTACACACAATATACACCACACACGCACTCATACACACACGCACACACACACACTATACACTACACTACACACACACATGCTATACACTACACTACACACACACATACACATGCTATACACTACACTACACACACACACACACACGATACACTACACTACACACACATACGAATACACACACACATGCTATACACTACACTACACACACACACACACATACTCATACATACACACACTATACACTACACTACACACACAGACATGCTATACACTACACTACACACACACACACATGTTATACACTACACATACACATACTCATACACACACACACACACCAACTCATACACATACACACTATACACTACACACACACACACACACACATGCTATACACTATACACTACACACACACTCACACACACACATACACACTCTTACACACACTATACACCACACACGCACACTTGCACACTATACACACACACTATACACTACACACACAAACACACACTTAAACAATACACAGACACTAAAATACACTACACACACATAAAGCATACAAAGAAGCATTCTACAAACCATTCACAATTCACTGCATTTACATTGTTTATACTATCATGAACATTTCAAAAGAAGCTCTGCAACAGAAAAGAGTCAGATAACCTGCACATGGTAAAGCAAGGAGGACTGCTGGAGGGAAGATGGCTATCTTTTACTGTTTGCTGGCGCTTGGTAGTCCACATGTGCATTCTGTATGTGGGACAGAGAGCCTTTGGTGAAGTCCAGACTTGATGCAGTGCTGGATACACTCTGCACACTGTAGGTAAGCGACGAGCCCTATAGGTAAATACTGTTGGAGCTTTAGCGGTGGATGTTTGCTGTGTGCTGGGGGTCTTTGCTCGCGCTGGATGCTGTCGTGTTCTCAATGTCAGTGTGCATCTGCTGTGGGCCTCGAACCCGGGCCTCCACCTGCCTTCACTGCACAGCAAGGCACAACCTCCCAGGCTAAAGACCAGGGTGCCCCAGCCCCGGGAGCTAATCTCAATCTTACTAAAGCTCCAGGAGATGACATCATTTCCTGTAGCTGACTGGCATCACTAAACTCTGTGTTTCCCCTGCCCTCAGAGGGAGCTCAGAGCCACGTTGAAGATCCTGGAGGAGAAGCTGGAGGCTCTGAACGTGGCCAAGCAGACCTGCGATGAGACAGCTGAACACATTAAGGTAGGGCAGGGGCGTCCGATCTTATCCGAGAAGGACCGGTGCGGGTGCGGGTTTGGTTTTAGCTCAGCACTGAGACACCTGATTCTACTGATGAAGTTATTGATTGAAGACCACAACTAGTTAATCAGTTGAATCAGGTGTCAAGGTGCTGGCTAAAACAAAAAAACCTGCACCCACAGCGGCCCTGTTCAGATACGATTGGACGCCCCAGGAGATAGGGCCTCATGGATTAATTTTTAAAATGGACTTTTTAAATAAAGGAGACACTGAACTCTCCTGGTTGTTTGTTTACTTTAGTCAGACCAGTCAGAAGCAGATAGGCTAACAGACAGAGAAGGGACCACAGCCAGTTATATCCGCGTAGGAGGAACCGCATCTGAGCCAGAGACACCTGTTGTACCAACACCGCCATGCGTGTCACCTAACAAATTTACTTCTAACGTTTTCCAATTTGCACGTAGAGGCCACACATTTCACACCGTGGCAGCACGGTTTCACACATCGCACGAGGCAGCGTGCACGCGCACACGCACGCGCGGCACATTGTCTCTTACATTCGTTCAGTGATTGACAGCGCCCAGAGACATGCCGCTCCACGAACTCCTGTCCCCTCTGCGACGGGTCAGCCAGTTCTCTAAGGGAGGTGGTCCCGCAGCGGACACTGCGGTTCAGTAAATATAGTCCCGTTACCCTTTGCCTCCGCATTTAATCTCAGGGTTAGACCTTTAAAGTTTTCCCAACGCCTGCGTGTGAAACTGCTGGTGGCTCAGTGGAACTTGCTTTACGAAAATAACGAAACAATACTGGAACAGAATATGGAAAAATAAGGAGGACGTTCGTGCCGCACGGTCTCGAAATGAATCTGGACCGTGCCAGTGCCGACTGTGGCTGGTTGCTCCACAGAGCGATGCGCAACCGCGCCGCCCAAAGCATGGAAGGGTTCAGTCGGTTAGGGGTCAGCGTTTCACCACTCTTCAACAAGCCCCGCTAGTTGATTGGGCGCCCGTGGACTACACAGTCAAAGCCGCATAGGAAAGGTCTTCCTCCGACTCCACTCTATGCGATCTTAGCTGTAGTCTGCGTGGTGAAAAGAAGCAGCTGGTGACACCATGCGTTTCAAAAAACCATGGATGTCTGAACTCTCCCAAAAAGGTGACGTATATGAACATGGCTGTGGTTGTAGATAATTGGATGTTCAAAATCAGGATAAGAAATTGAATTGTTCCACCCCACATTGGGCACCAAATAAATTTTAAAAATAAAGATATACATTTTCCCTTTGTTGGCCCCAGAGCCAGAGTCTTCAGACCGAGAGGCTAGCGAAGGAAGAGTTTGAGAAGCTCCACCAGTTCCTACGTGATGAAGAGGAGGCCCTAGTAGCCTCTCTGAAGGAGGAAGAGGAGGAGAAGACCCAGAAGATCAGGGAGAAGATTGAGAAGATGGCGGGGGAGATAGCCTCCCTCTCCGACACCATAAAGATGGTGGAGGAGCAGCTGGAGGCCGAGGGCATCTCCTTACTGCAGGTAAAGACAGAGGAGGACACCTGGCTGCCACTGGAATGCAAACACCCCAAATACAGGGTGCCAAACAAAACAAAAACGGATGAATTTATCAAAGAACCCCACCTTGAATAATGCATTTTTAGATTGTATTTAGACAGTCCTGCTGTAATGTTCCGAATCCAGGATCCAAATTTTTAAGGGATTGGGCGAGTATTTTCAAGATTATTTCTCCACGCTGAATTAAGACAGTTTCGTGCAGGAGGATTTGGAGGAGGTCTGGTGCTCTTTGAAGCATTCACAAGCTGTGCTCACTTTTCAACAGTGACAAGTTCAGAAAGTTTCTTCATGGGGGGTGGTGGTGGTGGTGGTGAGAGGTGGGGGAGATGTGTCAGGAATGTACCTTCTATAAGCCTCTTGTCTTTTTCTTTGTGAAATCTTGAATAATATCCAGAATAATTATATAATTTATTTAAAAAACTGTTAAATTAATACTTTGGCACAGCAGCCTTTCAAAGTTATTTGACCCAAAAAACGTGGGGGAACATTTACAATAGTGGATATATAATATGGATCTATAGAGTGATCAAGCTTTCCTCCAATACATGTTTGTGTGTGTGTGTGTGTGTGTGTGCGTGTGTGTATGTGTGTGTGTGTCTGTGCACGTGTGTGTGTGTGCGTATGTGTGTGTGTGAGTATGTGTGTGTGTGTGTGCACGTGTGTGTGTGTGTGCGTGTGTGTGTGTGTGAGCTGCTTCTTTAGTCTTCCCTGAATGAGTGTGATTGAGAAGCCTCTCCTCTCTCTGCTGTCTGTCCCGCAGAACTTCAAGACCACCGTGCAAAGGTAGGTGACCCTCTTTTAGCATCTCTGCCCCGTTCTTCCTCTGAATAGAGCACATTTCCACAGAGCAACACTGACACTCATCTGAACTGTGAGTATTAACAGAGTAACACTGATACTCACCCAAACTCTGAGTATTAACAGAGTAACAGACACCCAAACTCAGAGTATTAACAGAGTGACTCTGAGTATTAATAGTGTAACTCTGAGTATTAACAGAGTAACTCAGAGTATTAACAGTGTAACCCTGAGTATTAATAGAGTAACTCTGAGTATTAAGGGAGTAACAGACACCCAGACTTTGAGTATTAATAGAGTAACTCAGAGTATTAACTAACCCTGCTGAATGTTGGTGGCAGAGCGCAGAGTACGCCACAGGAGCCAGACAAGGCTATGGGGGCGCTGATTGATGTGGCCAAACACCTGGGCTGCCTCAGGCACCGAGTCTGGGAGAAGATGCAGGGGATCACTCAGTACAGTGAGTACTGGGACGGGAGGGGCTGTTTGTGTACGTCTGCATGTGTGCATGTGTATGGGTGCCTGCCAGCGTACTGTATGCATGTGTGTGTGTATGTGTACATGTGTGTACGTGTACATGTACTGTGTGTAGGAGTATGAGTTTGTATGCTTCTGTACTTGCGTGTGTGTGTTTGCACTGTGTATGCATGTGTGTACGTGTGCGTGCACTGTGTATGCATGTGTGTGTATACTTTTGCTTGTTTACATGTGCTGTTTGTGTGTGTGCCCAACTCTGCTTTAAATGTGTTGCCTTCTCTCTCTCTTTCCCTCTCACACTCTCTCTCCCCCTCCTTTCCTCTCTCTCCTTCTCACACTCTCTCTCCCCCCTCCTTTCCTCTCTCTCTCCTTCTCTCTTCCTCTTTCTCTCTCTTTCCCTCTCTCTCCCCTCCCTCTCTCACTCTCTCTCCCCTCCTCTCTTCCTCTCTTTCTCTCTCCCTCTCCCCTCTTCTCTCCCTCCCTCTCTCTCCCCTCCTCTCTCCCTCCCTCTCTCTCTCTCCCACTCCCCTTCTCTCTCCCTCCCTCTCTCCCTCTCTTTCTCCCCCCTCCTCTCTCCGTCTCTCCCTCCCCCTCTCTCAATCTCTATCTCCCCTCCTCTCTCCCTCTCCCCTTCTCTCTCCGTCTCTCCCTCTCTCTCTCTCTCTCTCCCCTCCTCTCTCCCTCCCTCTCTCTCTCCCCTTCTCTCTCCCTCCCTCTCTCCCTCTCTTTCTCTCCCCTCCTCTCTCCATCTCTCCCTCCCCCTCTCTCAATCTCTATCTCCCCTCCTCTCTCCCTCCCTCTCTCTCTCTCCCTCTCCCCTTCTCTCTCCCTCCCTCCCCCTCTCTCCCCCTCTCTCTCTCTCTCCCTCTCCCCTTCTCTCTCCCTCCCTCCCTCTCTCTCCCCTCCCTCTCTCACTCTCTCTCCCCTCCTCTCTTCCTCTCTTTCCCCTCCCTCTCTCACTCTCTCTCCCCTCCTCTCTTCCTCTCTTTCTCTCTCCCTCTCCCCTCTTCTCTCCCTCCCTCTCTCTCCCCTCCTCTCTCCATCTCTCCCTCCCACTCTCTCACTCTCTATCTCCCCTCCTCTCTCCCTCCCTCTCTCTCTCTCCCTCTCCCCTTCTCTCTCCCTCCCTCTCTCCCTCTCTTTCTCTCCCCTCCTCTCTCCATCTCTCCCTCCCCCTCTCTCAATCTCTATCTCCCCTCCTCTCTCCCTCCCTCTCTCTCTCTCCCTCTCCCCTTCTCTCTCCCTCCCTCCCCCTCTCTCCCCCTCTCTCCCTCCCTCTCTCTCTCTCCCTCTCCCCTTCTCTCTCCCTCCCTCCCCCTCTCTCCCCCTCTCTCCCTCTCCCCTTCTCTCTCCCTCCCTCTCTCCCTCTCTTTCTCTCCCCTCCTCTCTCCGTCTCTCCCTCCCCCTCTCTCAATCTCTATCTCCCCTCCTCTCTCCCTCCCTCTCTCTCTCTCCCTCTCCCCTTCTCTCTCCCTCCCTCCCACTCTCTCCCCCTCTCTCCCTTCCTCTCTCTCTCTCCCTCTCCCCTTCTCTCTCCCTCCCTCCCCCTCTCTCCCCCTCTCTCCCTCCCCCTCTCTCCCTCCCTCTCTCTCTCTCTCTCCAGCGCCCGTGGTTCTCGATCCCAACACGGCAGACGTCTGCCTGGTGCTGTCGGACGACCTGACCACCGTGCTGTACACCGACGAGGAGCTGCGTCTCCCGGACAACCCCGAGAGGTTCAGCTACTACGAGTGCGTGCTGGGGTCCGAGGGGCTGGACGCGGGACGGCACGCCTGGGAGGTGGAGGTCGGGGACAGCTCCGAGTGGGCGCTGGGCGTGGCCAAAGAGACGGTCCCGCGGAAGGAGTGGTTTCCCATGAGCCCCGAGACGGGGCTGTGGAGCATCGGCCTGTACGCGGGGGAGTACCGCGCGCGGGCCCCCGTCTCCTCCCCCATCGCGGTTAAGAAGAAGCCCCACAGGGTGCGGGTGCAGCTGGACTGGGACAGGGGGAGGCTCACCTTCTCCGACCCCAGCGACAACGCCCTGCTCTACAAATACCAGCACCGCTTCACCGAGAGGGTCTTCCCGTACTTCTCCAACACCTCCAAACGGAACCCCCTCCGCATCCTGCCCGGGAAGGTGTCCGTCGCCGTGGAGTAGCGCCGTGGTAACCGGGCCGGACTCGGGTTCTGACGGCGCCTCAGCGTCAGTGTTGGGGACGGCACTGCCCAAAGTATGCATGTAGTAGTGCGGGGATCTCAAACAAGTCGCCATTCATTGAAAGTGCATTTCACAGAGCTCTGCACATTTAGAAACAAACATTTAAAGATAATAAATAAATGAAAAATAAAGATAATACACTGCGACAGAGCAACAGCCAAACTGCTGTCCAAAGCTGATGGCCAGCTGTGGAGTCCTGGTACCCAGTCAGGCCCTGAAACTTAACACTTCAGGGCTGAAGCGCATTGGAAACCAGCAGATACCACAGTCCCCCGCGAGTGGAGTTTGAGATCCCTGAAGCACTGAAGCCTTAAGATATTTCATCTGAGTTTGTGAAAAAGATAGTGACCTTAAATTGAACCTTTGGTTGCAGTTTGTTCTTTTGGTTGAATAATCGTTGTTGTAGTGTGCTTCATTAAATTGTATCAGTTGTCATTGCTGTTTTCATCACATAACAATCAGCATTTTGTTGGTTCAGATGTATGCCAGAGGGAAGAATATAATGTTTTTTGGTGGGAGTTACTGAAATTCAAATGCATTTGAAAGTCGTTTGATTTGACTGTACTGAAGCTGTTTTTTTACTGTAAAAATAGGCAAACTGCATGTCTGGTTGTGCATATTTTACCCTGTGTTCGTTGTTTTGAAAAAGACTTGGGTTACAGGACAAACTGTGCAATGAAGTTCTGGCTGGACGCCGAATTAGCCTACCAGTGTGTGTGTGTGTGTGTTTTTATTTTGTGAATGGTGTTCCTTCGCGTGAAGCCCAGGCGAGTTCATATTTCTGTTGGAATTCAGACTTACATTTTAATAAAGAAATTCACAACCAGGTCGTCTGGTCCGATGTTTTCTGCACAGGATTAAGCGCCGGGATTGCAATAACTCGATTTCACGCAGGGACCGTCACGCCGCGGCAGTTCAATCTTTCCAGTAGGATGACGACGCACCTGCTGCGGTCTGTCCGCGGTGCCCTTGGCCACGTGACTGTCGCTGGAACACCGGGGTTGCGGAACTCGATGCTCTGGCGTTTTGGCGCCCACACAAGTTTGTGACCTTTCCATCTCGGTGCTCGTTAAAACAGACATGCAGATAGATGGCTGCACAAGCACGAGCAGCCGCCAAGTGTAAACTGGAGAAACACACGGACAGAAAAACAGCTGGTGCTGCCTGGCTACGGTCTACTTCAACACCGCAGCCGGTTTGCTTTTGGGGATCGCTGCTGAACAAATGTATTTCAGATGTATAATTTCACATTTGAGTGTAATAGTTGTGCCGCGTGTTGGCACTATTTTTTGCAGGCTGAACACGGTGGAAGTTTACTGGTCCTTACTGATAATTGGTTCAGCCAACAGCTTTCGGAGAAGATTATGGCACATTCTGTATCTCTGATGTAGTGTGGTCCTTAAAGACCCTTGTCCAGCGCTGTTTCTCAGACCCTGTTTATGAGAGGAAAAGTGATGAATCCAGACAGATCCTCACTGTTCTGTGACTCATGGGCTGTGTGAGTCTTTAGACGAAGGGGAGGTGGCCCATGTGGCCTTGTAGACACATCCGATCACACGCACACACACACACACAGACACACCACGCATGCACACAAATACGCACAGGCACTTTCACACACACACGTACGCACACACACCACGTATGCACACACACACACACACACACACCACAGTCACGTACACACACACGCACACACACATCTGTTCAGTGAAAGAGTATTTCCTATATTTGCAAACAGCTGTAAACCTCCAGTGCTGAAGTAGTTTAAGTCATGAAATGGTAAAATAGTTTTTTGTCAGTGTGATTGGTCCCTCTGAATCCCCAGGAAATAACTGTCTACAGTATAATCTTTCATAGCAAATGTAAGACAGTGCACAACCTAAAACAATAACAGTCACAGTGAGCTTGTGGCTTCTCTCTCTCAGGAAATAATCTGGCAAACACTCCCCTGGCAAACAGTGTGATGCAAAGTGGAGCCACAGCGCCTCCTACTGGAGAACTGGCAGAGCTGCAGGTCAAGGTGCACAACAGTGACTCATGCAGGGCGTTAGAATGTCTTTAAGAAGCAGAACCTGCGCCGCTTCTCGGCTCTGGAACAGAGTGCTTAGATAGTTGCACAAAGCAAAAAGAAGTGCTTCACAACAGCCCTAAGAGATAAAGAGAATGGTGCAATGACACGAAAACAAAATACCAGCTAAAAGAAACCGCAGGCTCAAATGAGGAAGAAGACAAACTGAACTTAAAAATGGGTCGCGGACAAACTGCAAACAAATTTCACATTTTCTTTTACTCTCGTTTAATTTATAAAAAAAATTGCTGCCGGACCACAGGGCTGTCTGCAAGCAGTTGGAAGTTGGGCTTCCGATGGAGCTGCCAGCCACGGTCGGTCAGCACCGATACGGTTCGAACCCGGGGCCACGAAGCTCACCCACGCATGACCGTGCGGTGCCTTAACTCAGTGAGCTGCCCAGCAGCTTCCTCTACTGATGATCTTAAATGGAGAAAAACTTGAAATGTTCACATACCTCTGTGCCACCAATGTCCAGTGCACTTGTGAGGACTCTGACAAAACACTGGAGGATCTCTTCAACGTGCTGCAAACGGTGTATATTAAAGCAGCAAAAACACGGCTGTGTGTCATAGCAGACTAATCTCTTATTATACACAGATGAGCTACATGCTAAGCCCCAGGCTACCTCACCAGTGCATGAGTGAGAAATATGTAAAGCAGTGAGCTGTACAATCCCCTCCGGATAAGCACAAATATATTAAACAAATATATAACAATATATAACACAGATCTCACACATTCTTTCATCATATTAAACCATGGCTCAGAAACAGGGTGGCCTCAGTCTTCAGTACGCTCATCATCATCATCATCACTCTACTCTGGTTCTTCATCCCAGAGGAGAACATTCTGGATACAAGTGATAAAGGCCGAAGGTCCATCTGTAAACTGCGCACTCTTAATCTGGCCTTCACGACTCAACGGCTTAAAAATCAGTCAGAACTCCGGTTACCATTAGATGTGGATTTATTTTTAAAGCATTTTACTCCCTTTGATACATTTCTTATATTATATATAATTATTAATATATTTATTTAATATATATATATATCACATCCGGTATACAGTAGGTCTTCCTATTCCATCGGCATCTTATAGCAGATCCAAAATAAAAGTCATCAGTTTCTCCCACGTGGAATAGTTCTACAGTATCAGTGCAAAACGACCAAAGCAAAGCTTTAAAAAAATGTACATTTTATCATATATGTATCCACACAGTATATCCTGCATTTAAATGTTGTTTCCAGTGTTAAATAAAAAAAAAAACTTCTTAAAAAGAAAAGCCATTATTTAAAAAATAATTAGGTTAAAGTGTTTACAGTGGAAAACCATTCTGCATAGGTTGAATGGGTTCAGTAGAAGGCTCATTTCAAATTCTGTACAAATCAGCACAAAGCAGGTAGGTTTTCTTTAGGATAGATAACTTTGCCACATTTCATTTACACGTGTGCGTATGTTAATATCGCTCGTCTTGCAAGGTATGTACATGGTTCTCTCGCAGCGCGAGGCGTTTGGCAGTCTTTCCTGTTGTGAGATGCTGCGGGGACCTCGTGAGGGTTTGATAGAAGCAGCCGGAAGGTTGGGACACAGGCACAGGAGTGTCTGAGACAGGCTGGCAGCCGCACACATCGGAGAGGAGATGCTGACGGATGCTCAGGCTCTGGCAATCAGTCCCACAAAGAGTGCAAGCAGTGCTGCGGCACACACATACAAATGCACACGCATGCACACAGATGCACACACACGCACACGAGCAAACACACACGCACGCGCACAAACACGCACACGAGCAAACACACACTCAAGTACACACGCACACACACTTGCACACTAGCACATACACACTCAAACACGCACGCACTCACACACACACACACACACGCACACGTGCACGCGCACAAACACGCACACGAGCAAACACACACTCAAGTACACACGCACACACACTTGCACACTAGCACATACACACTCACGCACTCACACACACACACACACACACGCACGCACACACAAATGCACGCACACAAACAAATGCACGCACAAGCACACAGACAGACAGATGGATGGTTGCTATGGAGACGAGATGACCTCAGTGACCTCAGATGCCTCTCTTTGCCTCCCTGCTCAGCTCCACAGCTGAGAGAGACTCCAGAGTGGGGCTCCACGGGGCTGTGCTCACCATCAGTACACTGGTCATCGGTCCTCTCCAGTCAACTTCCCTTCAGTTTTCACTGGATGTAGGCTGAGGGAAAAGGCAGACCCCCACCAAACAGTGTTTTTCAGTCCAATGGAGGGGGGTGTTTGTGAGGGTGGGGGCAGGGGACGCGGTGGACACCCTTTGCAGCTGACGGTGGAGGTACACAGAGAACCAGAGCCGTCCCGGGCCTCAGGGTTCAGCGGGGAGAAAGCTTTCGACCGCTCGCAGCCCGGAGGAGCTGAGGTCACCGGTGTCGGATTTGGCATCCGTTCCTCTTCGGCCCGGCCTCCCGCCGAAACGGCCCACTTCCTGCCCGATTCTGAGGAGATCGAACGCCATCACACTTCACGCCCTCTCCATCCTTCCCCTTTCTCTCTCCGCGTCTCTCCGCGCCGCACCGTCAGCAGTCGGAGACCTCCGAGCAGGTGTTGGAGTCGCTGGGGTTGGTCTTCCGCTGACGGACGCACTTCTCCTCGTCCTGGAGGGAGAAACGCGGGGACACGCGTCAGACACGCCGCGGCCGTTTCCGAACACGCCGAAACGTCTGCAGGGGCTCAGGCGTTACCCTGTTTCCAGCGTAACAGTAAACTACCCGCGGGCTTCTGAAGTTGTACATAATCGATCGGTTACCTTCGTTAGGGTAGTAAGAGTATTCTTAAAGGTTCGTAAAAGCAAGTGAGCGAGGAGAAGGTGTGTGTACCTGCAATGACAGTAATGTGAGGTAGTGTGTGTGTGTGCGCGTGTGCATGCATGTGTGAGTGTGTGTAGAAGAGCAGGTGTGTGTCCCCACAATGATAGTAATGCAAGGTTGTGTGTGTGTGTGTGTGTGTGTGTGTGTGTGTGTGTGTGAGCGCATGCATGTGTGTGTGCATGCATGTGTATGCATGTGTAAGTGTGTGTGTGTGTGTGTGTGTAGAAGAGCAGGTGTGTGTCCCCAGAATGATAGTACTGTGAGGATGTGTGTGTGTGGGTGCATGAGAGTGTAAGTGTTTGAGTGTGTGTGTGTGCATGAGTGTGTGAGTGTGTGTAGAAGAGCAGGTGTGTGTCCCCAGAATGACAGTACTGTGAGGATGTGTGTGTGTGGGTGCATGAGTGTGTGAGTGTGTGAGTGTGTGTAGAAGAGTAGGTGTGGGTACCGTCTGGAAGACCCCATTCCCATTGGGCCCCCACTCTCCAGGGGAGTGGTCCTCTGGGTCATCTGCCTCCTCCTCCTCCTCCTCCCCCTCTTCCTCCCTCACTGTGTCCATCCCGTCCTCCTCGTACTCAGTCAGGCAGTCAGACTCCTCCGCTGCGGGACAGACAGACAGAGGGACACAGTCACAAACACACACATAAACAAATAGAAATGCACACAGAGAGACAGGCAAGGACAGATAGGGGGACACAATCAAAAACACAAACACACACATAAACAAAGAGAAATACACAGAGAGAGACAGGCAAGGACAGACAGAGGGACACAGTCACAAACACACATATAAACAAAGAGAAATACACAGAGAGAGACAGGCAAGGACAGACAGAGGGACAAAGATGACGGGTGGACAGTTGAGAGATGCTAATGGATATTCAAACTCCAGGAATTTCACCCATAATGCGCACACACACACACACATACACATACACACACTTAAAGACACAGGCCACCTAGATGTCCAATGACCTCACTGGACCAAAGGTGAGTTAGTGTTTGTCGCAAAAATAGTCTTGGATTTTATGTATTTTTACATAAGTAAAATAGTTCTCAAATGAGTTCGACATCCTGCTTAGAAATAGGTAAAACATTTAAAGAAGTAATTCCTTGGATAAAGATGCACATCATTTACATCGATCATTTAGTTACATCTGAGTTGAAAATGCATGAAAACTTCTATAAAAAGTTTTCATTAGTAATTAGCATATTATTATTGAAAGCAGCATGAGCTCATGTTGTAGTTGTGGGGACCTCACCCTCAGCTGAAACGTAGCTATGGACCGGTTCGATACGGGACACGATCTCGGCCAGGTCCGTGAAGTCCGCTCCAGGGCACGTGTACGACTGAGAGGAAACGTAACCATGGTGATTAAGACCCAGGCATCGAAACGGACGTGCACTGTGCACTGTGTGTGCGTGTGTGTGTGTGTGCGCGTTTGAAAGGGACTCACGTCCGTCTTCTTGCTGTCATTGTAGTCAGCAGAGCGGTGATCTTTCAGCATGTTGTCGATGATGTCACCTCGAGCCCATCCAGTGAACAGAACCTTGCCGTGGTCGTAGCCCACGTCCTGAAAGAGGAAGAGGGGACGTCAACATACATTACACAACTAATCCTTCACACACACAATGTCAATATCAGTATCACGCCAAAATCAATCAGCACAAGTTTCAAACAAATCAATACAGTAAAGACAGCCGAAGTGTCTGATGTCACTCTGTTGTGTTTGAGGAGAACATTCCACATCCCCTCACCCCCATGCTCCCCCCCCCCCACACAGGCCCACCTCAAAGCCCACACCGCTAATGACAGCGCTGATGCTCCATTGATGCTAGACACCAGAAGCATTTACGGGTCGCGTTTTGGGTGATGATTTGTAACGGCACCCAGGAATAGTGGAAATGCATTTTATTATGGCCAGGTCGTCACTGTAAAAGAGAATGTGTTCTCAATGACCTATCTGGTTAAATAAAGGTAATGAATAAAGCAGGAATAATAACCGGGACTGGGCAATCCCAACAAGACAAGAGATTAAATTGTAAGTCAGCTAGCTTCTGTCACGGATAGTTAGCTTAAGCTAACTAAACAATTCTGCTAATTTTAGTATGAATGAGAGTGGATTCAAAATTCTTTATGCCATTGATTTATCAATATTTGTTAAAAAGAAAATTGAGACATTAGATAAATTACTGTAGCAAGCAAGCTACACAAAGAGTGTTAAGGTTTTCCATGGAAGCAAATAAATAAAAAGTTAACATTAAGGATAAAAGAACAATGTCTAAAGAAGTAATATCCAGCTTTCACAAATACCAAGAAAAACAAGTAGAGGACTGTGAGCAAAATAGGTGTGGACAGTAGGGAAGAGGATTGTGGGATAGTTTAAAAACATGTGGACAGAAGAGAATTGTGGGACAGCATAAAGCAATTACAACCAGAAGAGAAGAGTATTGTAGAACAGTGGAAGGTCGGTACAGGCAGGAAAGAGGAGGATTGTGGGTTAGTGTATTGACAGGGCAGAAGGATATTCTCAGCAGAAGATGCAGCCGTGAAGGCAGCGGAGGGCAAGGGGAGGAAAGACTCACGTAGATCTCGTCAAACTTGCCGAAGTCCATGGTCTTGAAGCGGTCTATGGGCGGGCGGATGTACTCACAGTAGGCACTCTTCTTCACCACCTCCAGCTGCCGGACGCACGACACGTAGGCCAGGCGGGACTGGATCTCGGCCATGTCTGGGACCTGCAGGAAGACCCGAGGAAACGCCTCACTCGAAAAAGCACAGGAGCAGCAGGCCCCCTCCCCCCTCCCAGCACCTCCCAAAGCCCCGGCCCCCCGCCCCCGCCCTCGCCCCCGCCCCCGTCCCACGACGACGTCGCCGTTCAAACCTTGACTTTCTCCGCCCAGGGGTTTATCCGTTTCCACAGCAACCACCAGCCGGACAGGCTGTCTCCGTAGTTGCAGAGGTCGGTCTCGTCCTGGCTGCCCACGTCGATGGCGATGACCGTCTTGGCGCCCATGTTTCGGGCGATGTCCGCTGTGGGACGTGCGAGCAGGGCAGGCGTTTGGGCGTGGATGGGAACCCGCCGGCAGCAGCAGCGGGAAACCAATCAGAGTTCAGTATCATTCATGTGGGTGGAGTGGAGGAGGCGGGGTGGGGATACGAGGGTGTTGATGTCCCCAAGGCACAAATTTGTTCTAGCACTTACAGATACCAGGGAAAATGCAGTCACACCCCCACAAAAAATGGCCGCTTTATCGAGACCTTGGCTTAAATCAACACTACACAACACACACACACATACACACAAATAGTACTTCCATAGAACGAGGACTAATTTTGGCTGCAAGGTTTTCTGCTCGACGAGGCGAAATCACGAGGTCATTCCTTGACCCCCAGCAGAGTCAGAAACGTCAGATCAAAGGTCACGCTCAGCCCCGGCAGGTCTCGATAAAGCAGCCTTCAGGAGTGGTGTAAACTGCCTGCTCTGGTAACTGTGGGACACTGCAGACCTGTTCAGAGTCTATAGTGTTGGTACAGTGTGTACAATAGCAAGGTTACCATGGCTACAGTGCTGGTCCAGCATATATAAGTGGAGTGGGACACACACGTCCCTCAGTGTGGCAGGAACACAAAGGTCAGGGCAGCAGAAGGAATGCATTTCCCTCGACCAGGCTAGTTCTGAACGAACCTCACAAAAGAGCCACAGAGAAATTTAGGCAAACTCAGGATGCCAAAAGTCAAACTCTTTTGTCGACCTCTGGATATCTTCCCTTGTTCAGAAGGGGGAAAAAATTAAATAAAGAACTGTTGCTCTAAGCTGAGAGTCACACTTCATAATGAAGTCTGGGTAGCTCCAGAGATCCTGATTAGACTCAGCAGCAAGACCAAGCTACATCACTTACTGAAAGAGACATGGGAGGCATGAACACACCAATTAAATGAAGCCAAAAAAAGAAGAAGAAATCAATCGACTAATCAACCAATCAGCAGGCTGTGATTCACAAAGTCAGAGCCTGATCATCAGTGTAGGTCTGGGTCAGAGCTGTAGTCATGGTAACGCACATAGACTACGGTTGATGAGGTCTACGTGCCCCAGGTCCAGCCACGCTACAGAAACCCGCAGATGGTTAAGCATAATTTTCCAACAACTGGGTCAGATTTAGGAAGAACAGGGGTAAATGAGAAAGGGGAATACCTCACACAAGCCAAATTACCATCAGGGGGAGAGTTCGTGAAACGTGACATAGATCATTTGTTACCCCGCCCCCCCCCACGCCAGGTTTGGGTGCTCTTATTCAGACACAGCATCCTCTAAAATGTACCACCCACCCACACCCCCCCCCCCCAAAAAAAAATTCCCTGTAACCACGGCAACCAAACCACAGCCAAAAATTCACAGGCAGAGCCACGGGCCCCGTGTGTGAACAGGCCCGCTCACCGTCGCAGCTGAGCAACAAGGAAGACGTACGTTTGTGTCTCGCTACGGCAAACGGGGACGACTCAAATTCAAAAGAGAGGACGCAAAGACGGCCGTGTGATCTCTCATCCAGAGCTGAGAGGACGGGCGTGTCCGTGTGACCGCGTCCCGATTGCCGCCTCAGAAAATGTCCTCACCTGAGAGGACCTGCTTCTGTCCACGCAGCTGGGCTTCAGGGACCAACAGGAGGGTCCTGCTCGGGAATGGAGCCCGCGGGCTTTCAGTTCTTAGACCCTTTCTCCTGCAGCGTTAACGCGAAAGCAACCGGCACGTCTGGACGCCTTACATCAGCGTTACTCCAGTGCGGCCCTCAGGGCTGGTAGTACTGCTGGTTTTCATTCCTACCTTTCTGATCAGGAACTGATTTAAACCTGATGCACCAGGTGAGTGTCATCTCTGGCCAATCACAGACATTATTGGACTATGGACTACCAGGCAGAAGAGAAAACCAGCAGCACTACTGACCCTGGGGAACAGACTTCAGTATCCCTGATGTACATAACAGGAAGGACCGGTCTGGCGCGAAAACAAACAAATACGTCTTCCTTGGAAAGGTCCATCAAAGGCTAATCTAATTTTATTTCCATTCCTCTTGTTGAAATGGAACAGCCTTTTTCTATATTTTTGGCAGTAATCTGTGGGAATGTCACCCTGCCGAAATTTTTAAGAAGGCCCAAATTAAAATGATTACCTTGTTGCATTTCAACTGGAAATCTGTTGATGGACTGATGCTATCTGGTGTTCTATTTTTTATTTATTTTTTTACCCAGAAGCACTCAGTTTACATCCCTCTAAAAGGTTAACCTGATTAAAAAAGCCCTTTATACTGTGCGTGTAGAAAACAGGAAGGAATATACCCATTCACAGCCAATGCCCCTCCCATCTAGCGTCCTCAACCAATCAGGCACCAGATAGCCCCGACAGGTAACACAACATATCTGATGCCATTGACATTGTGGCACAGATGTTCATGATCACAGAACTGATGATGATGATGATTATGATGGTGATGATGATGGTGATGTGGGTCCAGCCCTTCACCAGTGATCATTCACCACAGCAGTGCTGTGCAGAGCCTTCTGTTTCCATCTGAATCTGATGTGAACAGGATCTGGTCTCAATTCTGGTGTGACACCGAATCGTAATGGATGTGAACAGAGATTGCATTTGCCATCTTGATTCATAGCACAGGGAACTCAACTGAATCAATTAATCAATTATTTAGCAAATCTTCCAAACATCACCATTCACCTGTGTCGTGCCCATTACCGTTTATAGGAAATGTTTATCATATGTGGTATCATAGCAACAGCTGTGATAAATGCGATAACAGATGAAGTTAAACATAAGCTCTGTTTGTCAGGACACGAAGACTTACAGACCCCCAAGGGGGTGATCAGATTAGTGCACAGGTCACGCTCAGATACAGATGGAAACGAGGGCTGATTCACTCCAAAAACACTTCCCCACCCTTAAGAGAGGCAGCGGTACTTACCACTGGACCAATTCTTCCTTTCCTGTTTCCACAGTAACGCACCTGCTTATCAAACCCCCCCCCCCACCCGACCCACAATCCCCCCTTTTCTGGGGTGGGGGTGAGAGGGGGTTGGGGGGTCGGGGCCCCTTACTTGCCTGGGAGGTTGTTGATGTAGCCACCGTCCATGAGCAAGTTGCCATCTTTGGGGTCGCAGAGGGGCGGCAGGTACCCCGAAAGGGTCATGCTAGCCCTCACATAGCGCCACAGAGAGCCTGGCACACCGGGAGGGGAGGGGGGATAACGTCTCAATAACCTTTCGGCAACGTCCCGGCAACGTCGCCGTTTTAGTCCGGCGCAGACCGGGCCCGGGGCGGCGCGCCGTCGGTCCACCGCCAACGACAGAGCGCCGCCCCGTCCCGTCCACCTCCTGACCCCTCCTCCTGGCCCCTCCCCCTTTCTCCTGCAGTTTGGGGGTCACCCTCGAGTGTGTCTGTGCAAGTGAGTGCGTGTTCAGGTGAGGGAGGGTCACCCCCGGGGTGGGGTGCAGGGATTGGGGGGGGGTGCTAGGCGTGGAGTCAGGAGGCAGGTCGATCGCCAAAACCCTATCACGTGGGACACTCTGCACCCCTGCTGTGGGGCTAGGCCCCCTTCACCCTGCCCAAAAAACAACTGCTGTGAGGTGGATCCAAATTTTTTTTTTTAAAACTAAAGGGCCATTTCTCAGTGTTAACACAAAGGCCCGTACGTTTTGCTGCCAAAATTTGTGCAGTCATTCCTCGGGCCCCAAGCAATGTCAGAGGTGTAAGGTCAAAGGTCACACCCAGCTCGGGCAGGTCTCGACAATGAGGCCTTCGAGTGTGAGCCACCCACTCGGTACTGTTCAGACACACAGCACTCTGGCATCCAACAGTGTGGGCGCGAAGGCCAGCCGATTCTCCAGGGGACTGCGATGGCGAGTTGGAGTTTGACACAAACAGGGTTCTGGATGAGCGCAGAGTTGGGGGGGGGGGGGGCGGGGGCAGAGGTCTCAGTGGACGGGGGGGTTTGGAGATCTACCTCACAGCGAACAAGTGGGGGGATGCAGCCAGCCAGTCCTGCCCTCCCCTGCATTACTTGGGGGGCAAGAAGCTGGGCGCAACATGGGCTGGAAGGAGAAGCTGGAGCTCAATGAGGATATATGCTCATGGGGGGGGGTTGCAGTCATGGAGTTTGGGGAAGGGGTGGGGGCGAGAGACAGGAGCGAGATGTCTGGGCATGATCACTCGTGTGGAAAAACTGAGGAAGACTGAACTTGAGTGGAAATACGCTTAGTCACACTTAAGTGAGATACTCAATTTCCAGTCAATGAAATCTGGATGGGGGGGTGGGGGCGAGGGGACACAAAAACTGCAAGGTTTTTCAATGTAGGATCCAGAACACAGAAACTGCTTTCCAAAAATAAAATGGGGTGGGGGAAGGAAATATGGCGGTGTCAAGTTTCATGCGTACTTTAACGGTGGACACATGTTTAAGGTAAATATATATATATATATATATGCGTACATTTACACGTACAACATATAAACACAAGGCGAAGCGGATGACGTGGGGATAAAGCTGGTGCCACACTCAAGATGCTTTTCATCTGCGTGCAGAAACCAGGTTCACAGGAAGTGACAGAAACACTGCACAGGAAGTGACAAAAGCACTGCAAATGTCAGCTGAAAAAAACTGCTGTGGAGGGTGGGGGAAATTACATCAAGAAAAGGGGGGGGGGGAAAGGAATGGCGAAAACAGTGAAAACTAATTTTTTTAGGCCGTCTCCAAACAGCCGTAAACTGAAGAGACATGGCGTGTCCGGTTTAGTCTGGCCTCTGACCGAACCTCAACAGACGCGAGAATCCTTCTGCCGCACTTCCTGTCTGACCACACTTCCACCGCCTGACCGGTCAACGAAGCATCTACCTTCCTGCCAACATACATAAAGCTCAAACCAGCTTCTGAAGGAAAGGGAAACAGAAACAGACCGAGCCCCGAGAAGCGGGAAGAGAACTCACCCCGTTTCCACGCCAAAAAGGAGAAGAAACCTCCACCCGCTCTTTAAAGCAACATAATAAAAAAATATGCGAATACTTCCCTCAGGCATAGGAAAAACCAAGAACATATCCACCAGTCCATCCTTCCAGAGGAGGTTACACAAACATTAATAAGATGAATATTATTTACATATATATATATATACACATACATACATATATACGCGTGTATGTCTATATACACATACATACATATAAACGTGTATGTCTATATACACAGACATACATATAAACGTGTATGTCTATATATATATATATATATATATATATATATATATATGTATACAGTTAAAGACAGATAGATCCCCCTCGTATACCAGCCAAGCGCTGAAAGTTCATTTCGGGATAAATGGAAAAAATAAAAAATGGAAAAAAACTACAAACGGGAGAAGACCAGGACAGGAGCATGCATCTCTGCCCCAGGGATATAAACCTGCATGAACAAAGCTTCAGGACGGCCTGTACCGGGAGGGGGGGGGGATCAGGGGGGGTGGTCAGGGCGGTGCCAATTCAGTGTGAGGCCCAATCTCAGGAGTGGTGTGGATTTTGGATTTTGGGTGGGGGGGAGGAGGGGGAGGAGTCAGTTACTCCACCCACTCACCCTTGTACACACATTTTAAGTTCCTTCCAAGCCATGAGTTCCCAATGTCCGACTGTTGGGAGGGGTTAAGAGTGAGGTAGGGGGCATTGCTGTGGTTGTTGGGGGGTTGGGGGGGGGGACACAGTTCTGACCTGGGACATTGTTTACATAGCAGCCATCCACAAGCAGGTGACCATCCTTGGGGTCGCAGAGAGGAGGTAAATAAGGGGTGTAGGACGCGCTCGCTCTAACGTAGCGCCACGTGCTGCCTGTCGAATGAAGATGGAGAGGATATCACAGATGCACAGCCCCCCAGGAGAGAGGGAGAGACAGACAGAGAGAGGGAAAGAGAGAGAGACAGCGAGAGAGAGGACGGAGAGAGAGAGATAGAAAGATGGAACGGAGGAGGGACAAAACCGGGGGGGGGGGGTGGCTAAAGATAAAAAGGAAAGCACTTCCCAGGAAATTAAAAATACATGTGGATGTCGATAGAGCGCGGGAGAGAGAAATACACAGGTCCCCATTAAGGCTCCTCAATCAGACTCTCTACACTCTGAGTGGCCTGACAGGAAGGGACATTACAGGGTCCCCTGACATGTCCCAGCGCCCCTTACACAGGCCGGGGGAGACAGAATCCTGACACCAGCAAACCAGCTTGTCATTTACAGCCTGGCCACACCCCAGGCCTGCACAACAGTCATGTACTCTACCCTCTTTAGAACTGAACATATTTAACCCTTTAAGGTGTGGCATCACAAACGTGATTAGAATATCCATATCTGAACATTCTAACGCTGATGTAACAATCACTACTGGTGGTGGAAAGCAATGCAGTTCTAAGGACACCGATTTAGAATTTTGAAAAAACATTCCAAGCTCTTCAAAGGCTTAAACCTACCATAAACATACACACTGTCCCAGACAGCTTGGAGCCCCACATCATGGGACAGGGGCCCAAAGGTCATTTTTGGGTAAGATACAGATAAAAGTCTTATTCTGGGTGTTTATTTGCTTAACTCCAAAGCAGATGGATGGTGTTGGCTAAAAATATTAGTAAGAAAACTAACATACATTTTAAAATATTACTATATTAACACTGCATTATGTGATTTACAACAGGCTATGACATGGAACAATTTTTTTGAAATTACTCAATGAATTCAGTAAAAATGCTTATAAATTTTCGATTAAGGATATTGTTGTCATATGAACTTTGACATTTACATGAGTTGCTCTATCAAACTATAAAAAAATGTACGTATTAGCAGTCAAACCACAAACCATATTAAGTAAAAAGCATGACTATTGACTATGGCCATGTTAGCAAACGATTTCATTGGCAATCACGACTCCTATTTGGTATAATCCAACCCCTTTCAATTCAAAAGAAACTCTTTGAGACCGCATCTAAAAAGGAAGTCTTCCAGTATACCAGAATTCCTTTCTCAGGCAGTTTACCTGTGTAAACCAGACAAGCTCCCTTTGTGCTTTACCGCCTGCATTCTCCCTTTTACCTGGACACCTGTTTTGAAAATCCCCACACTGCCTTTATGGCCTGCAATGCTAATACGGATAAACTGAAATAGCTACAGACCACACAGTGGATATCAGGAGCTGTTTACACAGCTGCAGCGGATGAGAGAAAGCATCTGTTGCAAGTTACATTTCCATTACCGGGAATTTTTTACCATGTGACAAACATCTCATTTAAATATTGGACCACTGGAGGCTGCGCGTTTACAGTGTTTGATTGGAACAACGCTGGGGAACAATACTATTGGGTTGAGAGCTGAGCTGGAAACATCTGGAAAGCCCAGCTATCTGGCAGCTGGGCTTTCCAAAGCAAGGCAAGCAAGACACTGTAAACCTGTACCGAGAGGCTCTACTGCATCCGATACTGAATCTAGTGCTTCCTCGCAACAGTGGCGTATAAAAATACAAAATACCTCAGGCTCAGACCTTAGCAATTAAGGGGTTTCTCGTCTGTTTATAAGACATCTTATTCTGTTATACAGGACGTCTGCAATGCTCTAAACTTGTGGGCCCTACAGTAACCATGACAACAAGCATGTCAGACTGCATCTCAGCGGACCTCAAGCAGACCTTCGGCGCAGCTGGTTTGCTCCGGTGGTGTTCTGGCGTTCGGACTTGTGCGTTCGGATTAAGAGTTAGCCTTGTTATGACACACAGGCAAACTGAGACAACACCAAGCCTGGGGGGGTGGGGGTGGGGGTGGGCGGAGAGGGAGAGAGAGAGAGAGTGCGCACGAGCGAGACAGAGAAAGACAGAGAGGGAAAGAAAGAGAGTGCGTGTGAGTGAGACAGAGAAAGAGAAAGAGGAAAAGGAGCAGAGGACTTCCCACATTCACAGAGAGTTCATCCACATGCGCCATCGTTGGGCAGCCCCCTCTCAACCACACAGGTGGAAGAGTTACCGCTGAGCTACACAACGTCCCAGGACCAGAGAGAGGGAGAGTGAGGGAAAGAGAGAGAGAGAGAGAGAGAGAGAGAGAGAGAGAGAGGGTTGGAGAAAGAAAGAGAGGGAGAGAAACAGAGAGGAGAGAGGGGTATCCAGACAGGCTGGGTGTCAAACTCACAAAGGAGGACTATATGTACGACAAAAGCACTATTTGGAAGGATGGAACCACAACTGGACGCAAACTCATTCAGGTGCACCAAAGACAGGGGTGTATCTGAAGGCCCAGGGCATTTCACAAGCTAAGCGGAGGGGAGGGGGGGGTGTGAGCTCACGTCCAGTCTGTGCCACACCATCTGCACTGAACACAGGACTCAGATACAATCGAGGAACAGCCTCTCCCCGCAAACAAAGCTTGTCACCCTCTTTGCGGCTGACTGAGCTTTTGCCAGTGCTGTGATGGCCAGGTCTACATGAACCTAATGATGCGGTGTTAGGGTGTTAAAAGTACAGACAGCGGGCAGGTCTACCTGACAGGAAACGACAGGGGGGTAAAGCCGACTAGCAGGGAGTGTTCTGGATCCTACCATTTCACAGAGTAGACAGTAGTGGACATGGAGCGAGGAGTATCGAAGTACCCTCCTAACTGCACACGCACACACATATCGCTCATGTTTTCATTAATACATTAACAATCGATGGAGGGGATGGTGTTAAGCAATCTGAATGTGTGGCTTTTAGGGCAAGGCCCGCGAGTTTCAGACACACGGATGAAAGACAAGGAAGCAGAGGAAGGAAGGAGGTTCCTTCGGCCTTCTATGTGATTGACGCATCAGAAGCTGCTGTGAAATTGCAGAAGTCAGCAGACTTGGCACAGAGGAAGAGAGAAGAGGGAAAGAATGAGGGGGGAAAGAAAGCAAGAAGGAACTCTGGACAGTTAGAATGGAGGTGAAAATGGAGGGATGAAGGGAAAGGAGGCAGAGGAGGAATTGCGGGAAGAAAAACAGTCAAGACAAGCTCTGAAGGTTAGTCATGCCAGGAGCAATCTCAGAAGGGTGACCCCCCTGGAACCCCCAATTCAGTAGGACACCTGGGGACCTGCTATTCCAAAATCAGAGACTGCCTGTCCCTAAAACCAACAAAGTGTTAACTCAGCATTACTTCAGCTCTGGTACGAGCTAGCTTTCATTAGCATTTTCAATGCAAATTTCTGAATTCTGCGCAGTGTAGCGCTAACGTTTAGCTTTATTGCTAAAGTTGCAGTAGAGAGTAATGTGCGTTCATTAGGCATAGCCGATGTAGGTCTCGGGGACAATAATGTGGACAAAGCATAGGGGTCCGAGCCTGGGGCCTTGGGGCAAGTGGGCTTCCTTACTGGAGTCCTCAGAACTGAACGCTACTGAAATGGGGGATCCTTGGGAGCCGGGTTCGAAACCGAGTAGCTTGGCAGAGAAGAGAGGGCAGGATCGGGCAACACCTACACCACCATTAGCAGGCCGATCAAGGCAGTCAATCCGTACACAAAGATCAGCCGCAATCAAAGACTGACGAGGACAAGGCTGAGCAGGCATGAACCATGTTCACCACGCCCAGCCCCCCACCCACCCCCACCCCCCCACCCCTACCCCCAGCCCCTCCCCTCCCCATCTCCCCCCACCCTCCATGTCTTGCACAGGAAGTGGGGCCTGGTAACCTTCACCATGGTGAGTAATGTGATGATGTAATCTCTCCATCTCTGACTCATGGGCTGCCTTCTAGCGCTGACTCTCTCTCTCTCTCTCTCTCTCTCTCTCTCTCTCTCTCTCTCTCTCTCTCTCTCTCTCTCTCTCTCTCTCTCCCTCCCTCCCTCTCTCTCTCTCTGCAGCAGGGGCTGCACGCATCAGGCCCGCTGTACAGCCTGAGACTAGGCGGGCGCACTGGGCCGTATTGCAGCAAGCCGAGATGAGTCACATAACCGCGCGTTTCCTAGCGTTAGCCTAGCGTTACGCCCTGCGCTCTCTGCACGCGTGCGTGCCAGTGGCTGTTACGCGGTCATTCGTGCAAACCGCAGATAAACCGCAGCTGTTATCTCCCAGGACGTGAGTAAAACATGCGTGTCTGTCTGTGAGAGCCTGTGTTGTTTGTGTGTGAGACCGAAGTGAACATGTACTACTATTTTCACCTTGCTCTCACCTTCCTGATATGTGAATAATAAAAAAAACAAGAAACCTAATTTTTTAAAAACCGGCAATAACAGCAACAGCGAGTGCTTGCAATCGCCTGAGTTAATGTGCCCTCACATGAGACCTCCCACTGACTGCGATGATGTCATAATGACCATTGTGATGCTGCCCCTGTCTGTCCTCGGAGCGTGTGCACTCCAGGGGAGGGTGGGGCTGGTTTGGAGGCGGGGCCTGTCGACAGCTGTCACTCACCGTCCTTGTGCACGCGCATGGCGGAGGCGGTGATGTCGGTGGTCACGTTGAAGTACGGCAGCCACAGGTCCTGGAGGCGGAGCAGCAGCAGCCGCAGCGCGGGACGAGCGAGATCAAACAGGGAGTGAGAGAGAGAGAGACAAATCAAACGAGGACCTCTGTACACTCAGCCCTCAGGTACGCAGCAGAGCTGGCAGCTGCAGACACACTGTGATAAGCCACCGTGAAATGTTTGCTCTGTACGGCCGCCAGGCATTCACTCTAACAGAAGTGGCAGGCAGCAGAGAAAGCTGAGCCATTCTTCATGCATAAAAGACACACCTACGTGCAAACACAGGTCTGTGCCTGCCCTGTGCGTACACTCTCTCCCATGCTGAAGGTCACTCCCCAGCCCTGGCCCGTCCTCCTGAGTTGCCTGCCCCCCCCCGCCCAGCCAGGCTCCCTCACCTCCACCTGTTTGTCCAGGAACACCTTGTAGATGCTGGTGTTGAAGGCGGAACCGGAGAACATGGAGGTGATGGGGTAGGTCAGGTCCAGCACCGTCTTAAACACAGAGTTCATGGCCTGGGACAGGGCAGAGGGAGAGGGAGAGGGAGGGAGCAAGAGAGGGAAAGCAAGCAAGCAACACACAGAGAGATGGAGAAGGGGAGAGAGGGAGAAAGGGAAATAGAAAAACAAACAGAAGCAAAAGAAAGGAAACACTATTATTACTATTATTATACATTCTGTTTTTGGTGCATTTCACAGTAGACGTGTTGTACTGTAAAGAACACTGTTTCGTGTTTAAGACTGAAACACAGCAAAAGACGTCCAGTTAATTTCAATATCAATAAAGCCAATCAATAGAGCACAATTAGAACGGAGCACACTGAATGACCCGTGATGGGTACTGAGAATCTGACTTCCTTCAAACGCAGACTAAAGACTCATCTCTTCAGGCTGCACCTCTCCCCACCCCTCCCTAGCCTATAGTTTAGCTCAATGTACCTAGTTAGGCTAATGCGATCACGTTAGTTTTTATTTGGCAGGATTGTTTTTGTCTGATTCTGATTAGGCAAATGTGATTTCAGTGCTAGTTTGTACTTGGCAGGATTGTTTTGTTTATTTGCTGAACAGGTTACTCTACAGGGTTGGAGACCTGAACTGTGGTCACTTCTGGCACTACGATCTTTACTTCACTCTAGTGTGTTTTTCTGCACCTCTGCACCTTAAACTGATGCACTTGTTGTACGTCGCTCTGGATAAGAGCGTCTGCTAAATGCCTGTAATGTAATGTAATGTAATACTGGGGTGAGAGGGTGAGAGAGGCAGAGTGCCGGGACAGCGGGACCCCCGCGCCCCCCCCCCCCCACCTTGGCCCACTCGCGGGCCCTCTGCTTGGTGCGCACGGCGCTGCGCTCCTCTGCGTACAGCGCCCCGATGAAGGACCCGATGGACGTCCCGCCCACGATGTCGATGGGGATCCCCGCCTCCTCCATGGCTTTGATCACGCCCACGTGGGAGCAGCCCCTGCGGCGAGACGCAGGGAGGGGCCCGTTACCGGGGCAACACCGCTGACCTCTGACCCTCGCATGCAGGAACAACGTACGTCATGCGTGCATGTGTGTGAGCGTGCTTGCGTGGTTTGTGTGTGACTGCGTTTGTGTGTGTTAATGTGTGCGTATGTGCATGTGTTTCTGTGTCTGTGTGTGTGCGTTTGCGTGGTGTGTGTGGGCGTGCGCGTGTTTGCATGATGTGTGTGCATTTGCGTGATGTGTGTGTGAGTGTGTGAGCGCATTTGCATGATGTGTGTGCATTTGCGTGGTGTGTGTGTGTGTGTGTGTGTGTGAGTGTGTGAGCGCATTTGCATGATGTGTGTGTGTGTGTGTGAGTGTGTGAGCGCACTTGCATGATGTGTGTGTGAGTCTCACCTGGCACCCCCTCCCCCCAGGACCAGGGCGATGCTGTTCCCCGTCAGGACTCGGGCCAGCCGAGAGAAGTCACTGTGTCTGTCCGCAGTCTTCTCAAACACCTTCTCATACACCTCCCTCTGCCATGCACACACACACACACACACACACACACACACACACACACACACACAGGGCACAAGGAGAGGTCACACACACACACAGAGCTCAGAGGTTAACAGTTACACAAGAAAACTCACAAAAAGAAGAGAGGAAGAGGTGTCAGCCACAGAAATGTCATACTTCGGAAGTTGAGTGTATCTACGATATTTACTCACATCCTGAATCTGTAAAGTTGTGGCCGTTATGATGGGGACTGGAATGTTCTGTGAAAGGAGGCTGTGTAGTACTCTATAGGACAGCATGTACAGCTGGTGTGTGTGGATTTTTGGTCAGGAGCAGTTCTATGGATCATTACCGGCTCCAGTACATTATGGGTCAGTACTCTATATCAGCTATGTCACTGTATCAGCTCTGTAAGGTTGTGCGTGAGTGTAAGCTCAAGACCAGCTTTGCAGGGATTGTGTTTCCAGTGTCCTTTGGGTCAGTACCAAGTCTTGGTATGTTCTGATTTGGTACCAGTTTAGCAGGACTGTGTGTGTATATTTCGGGTCAGTACCAGCTTAGAGGGCCTGTGTGTGAGTGTATTTGGGGTCAGTACCAGCTTAGAGGGCCTGTGTGTGAGTGTATTTGGGGTCAGTACCAGCTTAGAGGGCCTGTGTGTGAGTGTATTTCGGGTCAGTACCAGCTTAGAGGGCCTGTGTGTGAGTGTATTTGGGGTCAGTACCAGCTTAGAGGGCCTGTGTGTGAGTGTATTTGGGGTCAGTACCAGCTTAGAGGGCCTGTGTGTGAGTGTATTTAGGGTCAGTACCAGCTTAGAGGGCCTGTGTGTGAGTGTATTTGGGGTCAGTACCAGCTTAGAGGGCCTGTGTGTGAGTGTATTTGGGGTCAGTACCAGCTTAGAGGGCCTGTGTGTGAGTGTATTTCGGGTCAGTACCAGCTTAGAGGGCCTGTGTGTGAGTGTATTTGGGGTCAGTACCAGCTTAGAGGGCCTGTGTGTGAGTGTATTTGGGGTCAGTACCAGCTTAGAGGGCCTGTGTGTGAGTGTATTTGGGGTCAGTACCAGCTTAGAGGGCCTGTGTGTGAGTGTATTTGGGGTCAGTACCAGCTTAGAGGGCCTGTGTGTGAGTGTATTTGGGGTCAGTACCAGCTTAGAGGGCCTGTGTGTGTGTGAGGGTATTTGGGGTCAGTACCAGCTTAGAGGGCCTGTGTGTGAGTGTATTTGGGGTCAGTACCAGCTTAGAGGGCCTGTGTGTGAGTGTATTTGGGGTCAGTACCAGCTTAGAGGGCCTGTGTGTGAGTGTATTTCGGGTCAGTACCAGCTTGGAGGGCCTGTGTGTGAGTGTATTTGGGGTCAGTACCAGCTTAGAGGGCCTGTGTGTGAGTGTATTTGGGGTCAGTACCAGCTTAGAGGGCCTGTGTGTGAGTGTATTTCGGGTCAGTACCAGCTTAGAGGGCCTGTGTGTGAGTGTATTTGGGGTCAGTACCAGCTTAGAGGGCCTGTGTGTGAGTGTATTTGGGGTCAGTACCAGCTTAGAGGGCCTGTGTGTGAGTGTATTTGGGGTCAGTACCAGCTTAGAGGGCCTGTGTGTGAGTGTATTTCGGGTCAGTACCAGCTTAGAGGGCCTGTGTGTGAGTGTATTTGGGGTCAGTACCAGCTTAGAGGGCCTGTGTGTGAGTGTATTTCGGGTCAGTACCAGCTTAGAGGGCCTGTGTGTGAGTGTATTTGGGGTCAGTACCAGCTTAGAGGGCCTGTGTGTGAGTGTATTTCGAGTCAGTACCAGCTTGGAGGGCCCTCGTCGGGAGAACACCCTGCGGGGGCACTTGAGGTGCAGGTGTCCGGAGCACCAGCTGCGCATGTTGAGCCACTCCACGGTTCTGGAGGGGCCCGGACCGTCCTCACGATGCAGCAGGACCAGCTGCTTCAGAGCCCGAACCGCTGTGTTCTCCAGCATCTGCTCCAGCTACAGGGCGGGGCGGGGGAGGGAAAAGACAAAGGTAGAGAAGAGGGAGAAAGTAAGATGGAAGGAAGAAATTGAAGTTGAAGTGTGTGATAGATGCTTTTTGGCTGGACCGCAACAGAGAGGCCAGCCCTACAAACGCGAATGTCTGTGACTGAGTGACTGAGTGAGTGATGAAGTTACACCATTGGTCGGCCAGATAATGTTTGTTAGGTCCAGCCATACACTAGGTTTTAACCTGGCCTTTTTTAAAAAGCTCTTTATCTCACAGTGGTCAGAATGGAACTGAGCAGTGAAATAAGGAAGCCAGCAGAACACGTCTTCATTAAGATCACACATCTCCACGAGAATAAAAACAGGGATGCTCTTTCTCATCTGTCCTTTCAGCATGAAGTGTCACGGTTCCCCAGAGCCACAGCTGTCACTCAGCACTCAACTGAACCCGAAGTAAAGCCTTTAATTACACAGCACACTCACTTCACCTGGTCTACTGGGCCTGAATTAGGCTCTGATTTCAGGGGGGAAAACAAAAACCAGCCATTCATGCGGCCCTCGAGGACCACGGTCCCCCACCCCTGGCCTACAGCAGGCCTCCCCCCGTTGCTGCGCCCCCCCTCACCTGCCCCAGGCTGGGCTCCTGGTCCCCCAGGCCCACGATGAGGATGCAGTCGGCCTGCCGGATGCAGCGCTGCGTCCAGGGCGTCATGCTGCTGTCCGTCTGGTACAGAACGATCCGGTTTATGTCCTCCTGCTGGGCCAGCCAGCCAGACAGGCGGTACTCGTGGATACTGAGAGAGAGAGAGAGAGAGAGAGGGAGCGAGAGAGGGAGTCAGAGACAGAGACCTTTGATTCCGCTTTATATTACAGTTAAAGGTGACAATTCTTGCTATCCAAATATTTAAAACAAATGAGAAGAAACTAATAGAAATCAAAAATAGAAAATTTAAAAAAGCTACGAAAAAGGGGAAAACAAGGAAGGAAAAAGGACAGTTTAAGGGTTGAAGAAGCATGCACAGAGAGGAGAGATAAGTAACAGGCCGTGTTTAATCTGAGAGAGATAAAGGGGTAAAAATAGAGGGCGGAAGAAGAGGGAAGGAAGCAAAAGCAAGATTAACACGCCTAACATGCCCAGACAAGGTGACCGTTTATTCACATCTGAAACAACAACAACAACGACAACAAAAAAACGGTCAGTCTCCATGGCGACAGAGGCCCACTGACCTGTCGAGAGCAGAAGCCCCCAGTCTCTCTCGAATGATGTCACTGGTTAGCAGAAGGGTGGGGCCTGCGTTTGAAAACAGGGTTCGGTCAGAGTTCCCAGAGGGCGAGTCACAGTGACTAAGGGTAATGAACAGCCGGAACACAGAGCACCATGTGGCCGCTAAACGCCTGCGAGGCGCTGGTCCTGTGCCAGGAGGTCAAAGGTGAAAGACCGGGGCGGGACGTGGAGGGTACCTATGGCACTGAGGGCGTGGCTTAGCTCCAGGTTGAAGGCGTTGATTGGCACCTCGTCGCACACGGGCAGAACGGCCACCGTGGAGAGGTTACTGGCCGGGTTGGTGACGTCGGGGCTGGACGACACGTTGCCAAGGCCCAGGCCAGAGCCTGGAGAGGGAGGGAGAGGGAGAGAGGGAGAGAGAGAATGAGAGAGATTTTTTCTTTTTTAATGTCTCATTTATCTAAACAATGCATAAAGAAAAAAAGTATTTACAGAAACAAATAAACATCAATAAACCTCAATCCAACGATGTTAACAATATTCCTAAAAGAAACTACAAAGGAAGAGAAAGAGAGTATAATCAAGAAAATGAGAGAGAAAGATTGAGAGAGAGGGAGGCAGAGAGGGAGAAAGAGGCTTTACATGTTAGAAAGACAGTGAATGAAAAAACCTGGAGGGTAGAGGATTGAAAGGCTGAGGGCAGAAAGAGAAAGAGAGGATCGAGGCATGGAGAAACAGAGGAGTGAAAGAGGAGTACAGGAGGAGGGCTGCTAGGTCACCTGAGAAGGGCCCGTGGGCTTGCTGCAGGTTCCCCAAAATCTTCTGTCCCAGAAGGTGGATTAACCGGGTCACCACCTGCACATACAGCCACAGCAGAGACACTGATCCACAGGGCACACACACGCACGCACGCACGCACGCACGCACGCACACACACACGTGCACACACACACACGTGCACACACGTGCACACACGCTGTCTTTCACATTCACACACACAGGCACACGCACACACACGCACGCACGCACGCACACACACACACACGCACGCACGCACGCACACACACACACACGCACGCACGCACGCACGCACACACACACGCACGCACACACACACACACGCACACACGCACACACGCACGCACGCACACATGCACACACGCACACATACATACATACATACACACACACACGCACACACACACACACACACGCACGCACGCACACACACACACGCACACACGCACACACGCACATACATACATACATACATACATACATACACACATACATACACACACACACGCACACACACACACACACACGCACCTGAGGATATCTGCGTTTGATGTTGTTGAGTGTTCCCTCGGGCAGTTTGACCAGCTCTGTGTCTCTGACTGCATGGACCGTGGTGGCACGGGGCTGCCTGGTCAGAGCCTCCACCTGAGAGAGGGGGGGGTGGAGAAAGAGAGAAGGAGAGGGAGAGAGAGAGTGAGAGAGGCAGGGGTGGAGAAAGAGAGAAGGAGAGGAGAGGAGAGGAGAGGGAGAGTGGGATAACAGAGGGAGAGGACAGACAGAGAGGCGAGGGAGCAGACAGGACAGAGGATGATAGGGAGAGGAGAAGAAAGAGGAGTGGAGGGAGGGAGTGGAGGAGAAACAGACAGCAGGATTGGACTCACACGTCTATGTTCTCTGCCCTTTCTGGTAAAAGCTCTTGGCTGTCTTTTAACAGAGGCCATTAACCATATCAACTGAAAGTCTGTTTTATTTTTACCCCTTTTTAAAAAATCTTCGAGCCACCAGTTTTCACTGCAGCTGCAGGCTACACTTACACACTGAATAAAACATGCGGCGAACCTTCCCTCACAACGATACGGTTTATGGGCCGGAAAAAAAAAAACACCAGATTTGTGGGAAAAAAAGAAAAAGACAGCCACAATTCTTCCACTTTTTTTTTTGTTTGTTATGCAACCGTTCGTTTCTCCATACGAGTGGTGATGTCACTTGGCAGGACTCTCCTCTAACTGGACCGAAAGGTCAGCGCGAAATGGCGGGACGACGGCGGTTGCCAGGAGACAATGGCGGACAAGGCGGGGTCTCTCACCACTCCGATGAGGTCGCCCCGCCCGTACTCCCCCACCAGCTCCTTCTTCCCGTTGGCCTTGCGGATGACGGAGCGCAGGCGGCCGTTGAGGACGATGTAGGTGCAGTCCGATTGGTCGTCCTGCCTGCGTGCAGAAGGGAGAGGAGGAGCGTTACCGCGGCGCCGTCGGGTAACAGACAGCTGTCAGGGACACTCCCCCTGAGGGGCGGAGTGCGGAGCCCTGACCACACGGAGGGGAGCGGGATTGGGAGGGGGCTGGGCGGTTTAGTGCGGGTGGTTGTGTGGTAGTGGGGGGGGGTACCTGTATAAGGCACGGCCGGCCTCCACGGCCATCCAGTCGATGGCGAAGTCCATCTGGCGCACGAAGGCCGACATGCGGACAGCCACGGTGTGGGCGGCGCTCAGCACCACGCTGGGCTGCTCTCGCATGATCCTGCAGGTGGCGACAGAGAGCAGGGCGTGAGGCACAGGACCGCGCTCACACTTCAGACAGACAGCTGCATGGGGCTGAATGCTACCTGCACACCAGGTACTGCGTGGGGCTCACTGCTACCTGCACACCAGGTACTGCGTGGGGCTCACTGCTACCTGCACACCAGGTACTGCGTGCAGCTCACTGCTACCTGCACACCAGGTACTGCATGGGGCTCACTGCTACCTGCACACCAGGTACTGCGTGGGGCTCACTGCTACCTGCACACCAGGTACTGCGTGGGGCTCACTGCTACCTGCACACCAGGTACTGCGTGTGGCTCACTGCTACCTGCACACCAGGTACTGCGTGTGGCTCACTGCTACCTGCACACCAGGTACTGCGTGCGGCTCACTGCTACCTGCACACCAGGTACTGTGTGGGGCTCACTGCTACCTGCACACCAGGTACTGCGGGGGCTCACTGCTACCTGCACACCAGGTACTGCGTGGGGCTCACTGCTACCTGCACACCAGGTAGCGTGGGGCTCACTGCTACCTGCACACCAGGTACTGCGTGGGGCTCACTGCTACCTGCACACCAGGTACTGCAGCCTTTGTCACAGTCAAATCACAGCAGCAGCTTTGAATGACTTCCACGGATGTTCTCTGTGCAGAGAACACGGGTCTCAAAATTTGACTATGAAAATGGCTCTTCCCACACTTTCTCTGAGCTCTCTGGGAAGTAATAAAAAAGCTGGAAGCTGAAAGTATGAACACAGCAGTGGGAAACAACCCTGTTCCTGTAGATTTGCACTGCAACCATAACAAAGCATTCAACATATAGAGATCTGCATTGAGCTGCTAATTAGCAGAGTCAGATGTGCAAAATTAGAGTTGAAATGAAAACCTACAGGAGAGTAGATCTCCAGGAACATGGTTGGTTGTCACTGGGTTACAGGGTGCACATTCAGTTCCATTCTTGCAGGGCTGGTGTACAAACAGATGTTAATTTTCACCAATTACACCGGCCAAATAGGAGAATTAGTGGAATAAACCTAAGCAGGTGTAACCATATATTAGTGCACAATTACACGTTTCATGTTGGGACTCAGAAGCAGTCTTCAGCTGTCATCTATGAGCTTTTAAGATATGAAGCCAAAATATCCATTACAAAAGGATGAGGCTAATTAAATAATTAAGTTTAAGAAGTTGGCATGAAATCCAGAAACAGCCATCCTTGCCCACCTCTGATTTAAAGCTTCTTCATACCACAAAAACACTGGGATAACCTATGATAACACAGGCTTCACGAGCATTCACACGGATCTCACTGTACTGGAATACTGAGCAAAGTCATACAGCACATCTTTACGTGTGACATCCTGAGGATGCTATTTGCATTATGTACATCGATCATAAGCAAGCTGGTTAGACTATAGAACTGATCCTCTTTTTGAATTTGCCGCCCAACAAAAGGGCTTTAAATGTCCAATTTCCACCCTAATTTGGAAGGTCTGAGTAACTATTTGTAGCTTAACTCTTGTGCAATCACCACTGCCGATTATCTGCGATTCTCCTCCAAAACATGTGGTGTCACCAGCTGCTTCTTTTCACACCGCAGCCCACAGCCCAGCTCACATCAGAGGAAGACCTTTCATATGCGGCTTTGGAATGCAGTCAACGGGCGCCTGAGTGACCAGCGGGGGGGCGCTAGAGAGCAACGAACCACGGACCCCAAACCGACTGGCCCTTTCGTACCCTGGCCGAAAAGGAAGCCCTGCGGGGCTACCGCCCGCGGTCGGCCCCGGCAACCGAGCGCCTTTAACCCCGGGGCTCCCAGACTCACTCGTAGAAGTCGGACTTGGAGATCTTGAGGAAGGTGCAGTCCTTCACGGCCTTGATGGTGAAGATGAGGGGTTCGCCCGTCAGCACGGCCAGCTGACCCACCATCTCCCCCGGCTGCGTCACGAACAGGCACACCGCCTCCTGCTTGTCAATCATCCGCTGGTACACGTGCAGGCAGCCGGACAGGACGAAGTGCAGGCTGACGTCCTGGGGGATGTGGGCGGGAGCTGATTTAGCCACATCCTCACCCCACATGGGAACTTTGCACATTTAAACTGGACAAAGCCAGACAAGCAGAACTACAGTGAAGCACTGTGAAATAGTCATCTCTTATGAGAGCGAGGAGAGGAGAAAGAAAGCGATACTGAGAGAGGGATAGAGGAGAGAGGAGAGAGGGGGAACGGAGGAAGGGCAGAAGAGGAAACGAAAGAGGATGATGGACAGAAAAGGAGAAAGGAAAGAGATGAAGAGAGAAGAACTAAAAAGTAAAAGAGGGACGCATTTCGCTGACGCTCTCATCCAGAGCGACTTGCATAAACTCACAAAAAAGGTTCAGGCAATGATGAGCTGAACCTTAGTGTGTAACTGACTCAGGACCTGGACATGCATAAAGCTACTACACAAAGTTAGGGGCCCTGCTGGGGGCACGAGGGGGCCTGAGAGAGTAATACAGAGCCATGCAGAGAGAGGGGCAGGTGCTCAGAGAGAAAAGGGAACACCAACTTAGAAAAACTGTTTAACACCCAGTTATTGTACAGAATATATTTTACCAAAATGAATAAATGAAAGTGAAAGAGCCGCTATCGGTTGTGACCATGATGATTTGGCATCAGCTCGTAGTTTCCAGAAATGTTTTGTGAGTTTATGTATGTTGCTCTTGGGGAAAAAGGGGGCAGGTGCTTGGGCACATGGAGCCCCTCCCTCTGCGTGTTTCGGGTACAGAGCTTCCAGGAGTAAATGGGACAGGAAGGTACAGTTTTAGATGTGGCATAGGCGGGGGGGTTGGTAAAGCTGGGGCAAACGCTGAGAGTCTGCGGTACTGCAGAGTGGCACAGGGGGGGCGATATTGGGCCTACCTGGTCCCCCTGTCGCGCCAGGACCGCCCCAGCTTTGGCATGGTGCAGAGTCACCCTCCCGTTCAGCAAGGTGGGGTCCTGCCGAAAGAGACAGAGAAAAAAGTGGGGGGAGGAGGGAGGGAGATAGAAAGAAAGGATAGTGAAACGAACGTGTGTTAAGATCCAGCTGTTTCAGAAGACCGCACAATCTCCTCCGTCTGTTTCCAACAAGAGCTGCAAAGCCGAACCGCCAGCAAGCTCACAGAGGGCGCTCCGAGACAGATTCGATTTTGTAACAAGAGCAGTCTCTGGAGAGTCAGACTGAGGACATTTTGAGTTCAGTAAAAGACGGTGAAATAAGGCCGGCTTTGCTTCAGGCTGTAGAGCGGAATAAAAACGCTAGCACAGGCCACAGACGGGCGTCTCTGCGGGGGGGCAGGCGGGAGAACCCGGGCCCTAACCCTGTCCAGCGCTCGCCTGGCTCACATTCAGGTGAACAGAAAGGGCCTCCGATCTGCCCCCACTGAACCTTTCCCGAGTTTTAAGAGGCACTAAAAGGCCGATGACCACTCCAGAACCAAATCAAAGAGGATCCAGATCTGTACCTCCATGCAGTCATTAGCTTTAGCGCTTCCTAAAAATAAACAACTGACTCCTAAATCTCCTTTTCTGTCCATTTCTGCTTTTTCTATTATTCGCCATTCGAGCATCTTTCTCTCTTTCAAACCCCTGTGTTTCTCAGGACGACCCCTTGCAGAACATACTGAAGATATATAGAAATAAAACACATTACCAACAATATGCAACAGCTCACCAGGAAACACACAAATTACTGCCACTTTCCAGATTCCAATCCATTACACAACATGAAGTATAATTATCAATAATGCATTTATCATCACATTTCTGAGGATGTTTAAAATGTGTTCCGTTTCCGTAAGGGTCCGGGTGGGACGGGGCGGACGGGACGCACCTCGATTCGCATGAGTTTGAGGATCTCCTTCTGAGCCTCCTCAAACAAGGAGGTGCTGGCGCGCCCGTGCAGCGGCCCGTAGAAGGTCTCCAGACCCCCCTCCTCCTCGGCGTACAGGTACACCCCCGACGGGACCTCGTCCACAGTCACAGACTTCCTCTCCCTCTGGTCCTGGGACACTGACTGAGGAGGGACGGGGGGGCGGGGATCATGGGCTGAATGTGTCTAACATGCGAACACTGTGCAGGAGCGCATATTCATATGACTTCTGACAAGTACACAGACGTGTGTGAATATACATTTACATGTATACACACCATCAGTATAATGAGTATATACTCTCACACACACACACACAGTCATGCACGTGCACACACACACACAATCGCGCTCACGCACACAATTACACACACTCACACACAAGCACAGACCAGAGAGCCCCATTCATTCCAAGCTGCACCTCCTCTCCTTATTTATTACACACTGTACTTGCTCACTATCTTCTCCAAAGACACACTCAGAATCCAAGATGGTCCTCTACACCCGTAAAACCACCCCGTACCCCCTCCCCCTCCCTCCCTACCCCCTCCCCCTCCCTACCCCCTCCCCGTCACCCCTACCCCCTCCCCCTCCCTCCCTACCGCCTCCCCGTCCCCCCTACCCCCTCCCCCTCCCCCTCCCCCCTCCCTCCCTACCCCCTCCCTGTCCCCCCTACCCACTCCCCCTCCCCCTCCCCCTCCCCGTCCCCGTCCCCTGTCCCCCCTCTGACCCGTGTGAAGGTGGGCGGGGTCGGGGCGCCGTCCTCTGCGGACACGGAGATGCGACCTCGCTCGTACGCCATGTCGAAGTCCGACCGCAGACTCTTCTGGATGCCTGCGCAGGTAACGCAGGGAGCGGCGTGAGACCAGCATGCACCGTGCCAACGGACATGACCGCACCGCACAGACAACAGGTTTGCCCACCTACGGGGGCTGAGCTGTGCCAAAATTTACAAAGCAAGCGAGGAAGTGGAAGAGCCTGACTGGCGAGAGACTTGGCAAATAAACGGCATTCAAACGAAACAAACAACAAATTCAAGAAACAAGGAAACGTGTTGAATGCCAGGCAAAGAACTACGACGAGAGTGAAGACTGCAAACGAGTAGACTGAGGGAACCACACAAGACTGCATTTCTATGATTTTTCGTGTGGTGTTTAAGGCAGAGGAGGTCATACTGTGGGACAGGGGGCAGCAGGGATTCGGGAAGCAGGGCTGGGGTGGGACAGGTGCACAGACTCACCGGCGATGTCCACAGGCATGGAGATGGCCCGACTGAGAGTTGGCACTGTGGTTCCTTCCTTCCCATGATCCCCTGCTGCAAGCACAGAGCACAGTCACCCTCAAACACACCTGCACAGTCACCGTCCTACAAGCACAGAGCACAGTCACCCTCCTACACACCTGCACAGTCACCCCCTACAAGCACAGAGCACAGTCACCCTCCTACAAGCACAGAGCAGTCACCCTCAAACACACCTGCACAGTCACCCTTCTACACGTGCAGAGCACAGTCACCCCCCAACAAGCACAGAGCACAGTCACCCTCAAACACACCTGCACAGTCACTCTCCTATACGCACAGAGCACAGCCACCCTCCTACAAGCACCTCTGTACACACACACCTGCACATACAGCCACTCTCATAGCCAATATTATTCTCTATTGTATATCCTATTACTCCTATAAAACACATTGCCTATAGATCTCTTTGTTGGTTTAAGCAGCAGATCGTTAACAAGGAAGCCATATTCCTAGTGAATGTTTGTGCAGTCACACGACTCCCTAGCGGCTGCAGGCTGCTGCATTTGCAGGAACAGCCGAGAGGGGCAGGGGGGGGTCAAAGCCTGGCAGGAGGACTCTTAACAGACATAAAGGTTAGGGCTCACTGCATTGGTGGAGCTGCCCTTGTTTTAGAGGTTGTCTCCATTATAGCCAGTGAATAATTGATGATCCACTCCCTTTTCCCCACGTCCCATCTGCTGAGTAAGCACTGTACCTTTCTCTAGAGTCTATAAAAACCAGACCTGCGCATGAACAGGACCGCTTTCATCTCCTGTCACGGCTGGACAAGGTGGGAGTGGGGGGGAGGCGGAGTTTGGTGGGGCTGAGACTGTCTTAAGACTCTCAGTAGATTGATCCTACGGTGGGTTTTTTTTTCCAGGAAGACCAGCAGTTCATGGACCCATTTGAGTGAGTAAATACCTCTTACTGTCCAGGGGAAATGCAAAATAAATAAAACCATCTGTTTCTCTCTCCCTCGCTCTACTTTATTTGGAATGAGAAAACGCTTCTTCCACTGTTGCCCTCCACATCTTCTCCTCTCCTCTTTTCTTCCCTCTTTCACAAATTTTAACAGCATTTCCTCCCCCCCTCCCACCTCGCACCCCCCCCCCCACCTTGGGCCTCGGTCTTGACGGCGTTCTCGCGGTGCTCCTCGGACACAGTCATGCTGCCGAAACGCTTGCTGTGCCGGACGGGGCTGGTGCGGGACGGGTGGGGGGACAGGGGCAGCAGGCGGAGCGGCTGCATCTCCTGTTGGGGGGGGGGGGGGGGAGAATCACCTCCATCAACGCCAACATCACAATGGCCATGTGTATACACTTGGGAGTCACAGGCGCATTCCTGATGGATGAGTTAACAGGACGCAAAGAAATACTTTGCTTGTGTGTGTGTGCGTGCATGTGTGTGTGCGCGTGTGTATGTGTGTGTGTGTGAGTATGTGTGTGCGCATCTGTGCGTGTGTGTGTATCCGTGTGTGTGTGTGAGTGTGTGTGTGCGTGTGTGTGTGTGCATGTTTGTGTGTGTGCATCTGTGTGTGTGCATGTTTGTGTGTGTGCATCGATACGTGTGTGTTTGTGTGTGTGTGTGCATGTTTGTGTGTGTGCATCGATACGTGTGTGTGTGTGTGTGTGTGTGTTCATATTTGTGTTTGCGCATCGGTACGTGTGTGTGTGTGTGTGTGTGTGTGTGCATGTTTGTGTGTGTGCATCGGTACGTGTGTGTGTGTGTGTGTGTGTGTGCATACTCACATGGCTGAAGAGCTCGTTGGTCAGCCCCAGGTAGTTGTGCAGGGCCAGCACTGTTACCCTCTGGAGCCGAACCATGATGATCTGCATCAGAGAGGGAGACAGAGACAGGGACATATTCACCAATCAGAGGTGATCTTAAAACACACCTACATTACATTACATTACATTACATTACAGGCATTTAGCAGACGCTCTTATCCAGAGCGACGTACAACAAACCTACACACTCACTCACCCATACACACACACACACACACACACACACACACACACACACACACACACACACATGCACGCGCGCACACACACGTGCACACACACACACTCACACACACATACACACACACACACACACACACACACACACACACATGCACGCACGCACATGCACACACCCCTCTCACCTGCACTACTCGCACCAGACTCTCCGGATACTTCTCAAAGATGGACAGGAAGGCCTCCACAGGAAGTCGCAGCACAGTGGACACCTCGGCTGCCCGCGCCGACACTGTCCGATATGGCCTCTGGTGGCCCTGCCACACACAGAAAACAAAGAGCTCTCACCACAGTGCCCTCTAGAGACAGTCCTCCAAGGACAAAAAAACAATCAATAAACTAATGTAAAATTCCTGTTGATCAGCAGTTTTTTCCCCACATACTAGAATCACAACCCTCTGCTTGAAGGACAGCATGACGATGTATTTCCTGATACTTTAATGAATTTTTTTACCGTTTTGGCACAAAATACTTTTGTTTTAGCCTGAAATCCACAACAATGCATTTTATTCAATGACTGAAACTGTCCTTCAAACTGCAAAACTCTGGGGGGGGGGGCTGGGAGGTAGGAACACAACAACAGGAGGCCAGTGCATTGAAAAGGAAGTAGTAAATGTGCAACAGGAAGTTGGGGCTCACAGTGATGACATCCAGGATGCTAAGCAGACTGTGGACACTGTCTCCTGGGTACACCTCCTTAACCACTCCGTCTTTACCATCCTGCAAGAGAACACAACAACACAGCACGTCAAAACACTACACTACACTACACTACGCAACACGACACAACATGGCACAACACAACACGTCAAAACACTACACTACACTAGGCAACACAACATGACACAACATGGCACAACACAACATCACAACACAACACAGCATGTCAAAACACTACACTACACAACAGAAAACAACACGACACAATATGACACAACAGGACAACACAACACAGCACAGCACATCAAAACACTATACAATGCTACGGAACAGAACACAACTAACACAACACAACGTAACCTGACCCAACACACTACGTCCAAACACAACACAACACTTCAAAATAACACAGCACTACGCAAAACAATGCGACAACACACCTCAACACAATAACACAACATAGCACAACATAACAAACACAACACCACAAAACACAACATAGCACTGCATCCCTCACTCTCTCTTGTTTAAAATGAAACCACAATAATTTTCTCATTATACAGACTTTTTAAATAATCTGATTAACTGTAGTCAGACGTTAAGAGGTGGTAATCACTAACATCTTAATCAGATGGCAAGTGGAAACAAACCATGAAACTAACTAATCCCACACACAGTCACACGTGTGCATGCATTCAGTCAAACACATACTGAATACTCCCCCCAATAACACATACACACACTCGCTAGCCTTGAAATGCTCTCAATAAAAAACCCACACACACCAACACACACATACATGCACAACACATACGTGTACACACACACACACACACACACACGTGTACACATACACACACGCACTCTTACATACACACACACTCACTCATACACACACACACACACACACCTGGCCGGTGAGGCACAGCTCCAGCTTGCCGTCCTGCACTACGTAGATGCTGCTGTCGGGCTGGCCGGGGCGGAAGACGTACTCCCCCTGCTGGAACTGCAGGAACACCATGTGCTTACACAGCTCCAGGAACAGCGGCTTCTCAAAGTGTCCCAGGACCCTGCGGGGTAACCACGGAGACGCAGCGAGGTTAGCTGCACCACAGAACAACCACACCAACTGATGACAGCACAGAGACGAACAGACACACGCACGCACACACTGATGTTAGAGCGGAGACACACACACTCACATGCACATACACACACACGCATGCACGCACGCACGCACGCATGCACACACACACACACACACACACACACACACACACACACACACACACACACACACCATGCGACATACCGCACGTTCTTGAGCATGTAGAGCACTTCGGAGGGGAGGTGGGAGTTGGCCACGTCGAACTCGGTGAGGTCCGCCTCCAGCACAGAGGGAGGGGGCTCCTTCATCTGCAGCGTGGGGACCTCCTTCTTAAAGCGCAGGATCCTGGGGAGGAGCAGGAGGAGGCGGGAGGATGGGGGGGACAGGGGGAGAGAGGAGGGAGGGAGAGATGAGGAGCAGGAATTAATGGGGAAAGGAGAAAGAATAAGAGAGAGAGAGAACAAGACAGACACAGAAAGACAGTGACACAGACACAGAGAGACAGAGAGAGAGATTGAGAGAGGAGAGAGAGAGAAAGACAGAGAGATGGAGACACAGAAAGAGACAGAGAAAAAGAGTGACACGGACAGACACAAAGAGAGAGACACAGAGAGAGAAAGAGAGAGAGACAGAGATTGAGAGAGACACAGAGACAGAGAGATGGATGTAGCGAATCAAGAAGAGAGACTGCTTATACCACATCACCACTGTGCAGCCTCCAGCAGCTCTAGTGCAGCACAGCAGGATGCAGTCGACACGGGGCTGCTTCTCACTTTTTGGCAATGTTGAGCATCTTCTGCTTCTTCTTCAGGCGTGGCCGTGAAGAGGAGGCGCTGCCCACCAGGGAGGAGGTGGACTGGGACACCTGGAGGGGAGAGGGACAGGGGAGAGTGGGCAGGAGGACGGGTAGGCCCGCGTTCTGAACACCACTCAGCTCACCCAACCCAACATGGCAATCAAACAAAAAAAAAACACACCCACCCCCTCGCTCACCTTCCTCATGATCTTGCGCCCGTAGAACAGGACCTTGTCCCTTTTGCGGAAGCGGTATTTGGGGGTTTCCTGTGCCTCCAGGTCTGTGCGTCCCACCGCGGGAGAGAGGGAGGGGAGAGAGAGAGAGAAATCGACAGCTGGTGACCTTTCTTTTGCTGAACCGCTGATCTCAGAACAGCAAGAAGCGAAGGGAAGCAAGCTGACCGATCCCAGAACGGTGACAAAGACAATACAAGCACACTGATGTCATAACAGCCAGCTGGGAAGCAGGCAGGTACTGATCTGAGATCAGTCAGCGGAGCAGGATAAGACAAGTGTTCTAAGGAAATGGAAGAACACGCACAGTGAAACCGTGACTGAGCAGGACGGGGTGACGAATTCACACAGGGCCACCGGCCCGTAACCGTGAGCACCCAGGCAGGCGTACGAGAGAGCCGCCATAATGAGGCCAGGCAGACAGACACACGGACGCTGCGGGGACAGAGAGACGTACGGGGGGGTCGGGGGGGGGGGGGTACTGACTTCGCAGCTTGATCCTCCGCAGGACGAAGAAGATGAGGATGGCGATGAGGACGATGGCGATTCCCGCGCCGATTACGATCCCCACCATCTACACGGAGCGGAGCGTGGGGGGGGGGAGCGAGGGATGAAGATGAAGGGTAAGGACAGAGGGAGAGAAAGAAAGGTGGACAAAGGAGAGAGACGACGAAAAGATCACAATAAAAGAGCCAATGAGCAGTGAGAGAAGGACAGGTAAAGAAAGGGAAGGATGGAGAGAGTATCAGAGAGCGCAAAAGAGGAGAAATAGAGAGGTTGAGCAAGGAGAATGAGAGATAGAGGGAAAGAGGGAAGGCGAAAGAGGTGAACCATGAGAAAAGGGTAAATCAGAAATGAGGTAAAGAGATGGAGTTAGAGAAGAAGAAGAGGGGGATGAGGAGAGAGAGGGAGGAAAAGAAAATGACATAAGGAAGGCTTCAGTCATTCAACTCGATCTCCATGACAGCATATGACACAAGTAATGTAATAACATGGTTAAACACAAATCGAGGAGCCATAGCACAGCAGTACTGAGGTATCCCATCAGTCACTGGTGTAGAAACCACATGATCACAAGGCCAGACCATCAGTCAGCACACGCTCACCATGCTGGTCTGCAGCTGGTCCTCCACTATAGACTTGATATTGACCAGCCCTTCCTGCAAAAAACAAGAACCCCACACAGAAATGTTCAAATACGAGACACAGCTTCTGTTACAACCCTCGCAGTGTCACAGAGAAAAGCAGCTACTTCTGTTTTTAATTCCAGTCCGGCATAACCAGATATTAAAGCTACAGTTAAAAAAAACAATATTTAGATTAGTGGTTTAGAAACCCATGTCCAAAAAGAAACGCGATTAAACAGTTGTACCAGGCTTGAGGCTTGCTTCAGCAGAACACACAGAAGAAGAAACAAGCAGTTTTAATTACATGTATTAATATAATTCCACAGCATTTTGTGTGTGCATTTCAAGGTGCTCACACGTCGTTAGTCTGCGATTGACAGGCCAAGCAGGTGAGACTCAAGCAGGATGTAGCTCTGTCAGTTTTAGTTTTCCCCTTTAAAATGAAGGACAAAACCACCGCAGCGGAGATATCTGAGACCAAGAGTCCAGATGCCAGAGACGAGCTGGAGCTGAAAGATCAGAATCTAGACTCTGCGCGTGTGTGAGTGCGTGTGAGAGAGTGAGTGTGTGTGTCTGTGTGTGCGTGTGTGTGTGTGAGTGTGTGTGTGAGTGCGTGTGTGTGTGTGTGAGTGCGTGTGAGAGAGTGAGTGTGTGTGTGTATGTGTGTGTGTCTGTGTGTGTGTGTTTGAGTGCGTGTGGCACACAATTCCATCTCTCTCACGCTCCAGAGCACGGGACATGGAACTCGTTCCCAGCGCATTCTTGCTGCTCAAGATGCAACCCCGGGGTCTAGCGAGGGGGGGGGGCGGGATTTCGGTGTCCCCCGCCCCCCTCTGGGAAACACACGCTGGGAGACACAATAAACATTGTGTTCTTTCCACCGCCGACGGCTACAAAAACCGTTACTGTAACCCTGTCCTGCCCGTCGCGTCTAGGCACAGGGTTTGGGTTTGAACTGGAGCAAGCGTGTCAGTAGCCTTGGAAGTTTGCCAAAGAGAGCAATGCACAGCCAATCAGCAGAAGCCAAAGGTCTGCTCCGTAGCCAATCAAATAAGAGAGGGAAAAGAAAGGGCCAATGCAGAAACAGCACACACCATAAAGGCAAACAGAGGTGCATGAAACAGGCAGGCACAAACCCACCATACAGCCTCACTCAGCTGCTCCCCCGCCACACGCTGGCTTCTCTCTTCTGCACTGCGTTACACTCCGTTTAGTCCTCTTAAAATGCAATTATCATTCATCAGCACTGCACCCTTGTCTTTTAGGCCGTGGTACTCCGTTCAATTTTGAATTACCGAAGGCAAAACTAGACTGGAAAATGGCTTACTTTCAGGCCTGTACAGAAGCACCGCACCGTAAGGTTAGGCAGACAGACGCGGACAGACAGAGGGACTGCGAGCCTGCTGACTCAGCAACGTGAGAAAAGCGTCACGTGCCATGCACTTCCCCCTTTTCAGCCGCAGAGCCTGCCGGACGTTCAGCGCGAACTACGGCGAGCGTACGGCAGCGCAAAGATACCATGTTAAACTGCGCTGCGGAACGCCAGGGTCCGGACATCGGCATCCTCACTCGTCAATCACGGTGCGTGAGGGGGAGGGGCTAAGGACTCCTACAGCAGTTGCCGGCCCCCGAGTGATCGGATGTCCGCTGCTGTCTGTCTGGAGATGCGGCCTGACAGATGGGGCAGGGTGGGGGCGGGGTCACTGAAAGGGGGGGCAGGGTCACTGAGTGGTGGGGGGTGGGGGGCGTGGTTACTGACAGGGAAGAAGGGTTTAGCGGGGGGAGGAACGCTCACCTCTGTGGGGTCAGCCTCTTGTTCCGATGTGCTCTGTCCCATTCTAGCCCCACCTCTTCACAGGGCTGGTCCATCAACGGCCACTGAATAATAATAATAATTATCATAATCATCATCATAACCATAATAATAATGGACAATAAATAATAATAATAATAATAATAATAATAATAATAATAATAATAATAACAATAATAATAATAAACAATATGCTATTCCTGAAGTGCTTTCCTTACTTCATTTTCAAAGGGCAGTTAAATCACCGATGAAAATCTAATACATGCAAATTTTGGAAATGAACAGGTTAAGAACACAATTTAACTGAAATGCAGGTTCAAAGAAACTGGTCTGGGTTTGTGAAGTGGAAGAGGAGAGCAACTAATGCAAACCACGCTTACCAAACAGCCTAGCCCCACACTCACAGCGCTCTGCTTTTCAACACACAGGCCCAAACCACAAAACCGCGGCCCCTTCAACGGCGCATGTCTCACATAAACGACGGCAACGACGGTAACTTTGTACCGCCGTGTGGCGGAAGGCTCCGGACCACGCAGAGCTCTCCAGCACGCCGCGACGCCTCTGTACTGAGCGTGTGCAGAACAGGCCTCGCTGCGGCCGCCGTTATCTGCACGTTAGCGGAAGCGCCGCGAGATAAGCGCTGCCTGCGCGGCCCAATCGGTCCACAGGGCTCCAGATGCTTCCAGCCAGCGCTAGCTGATCCCCCGAGCCCCTCGTCTTGAGTGACGCCCGGGGGACCCAGAACCCACTTCCCCCACCCCACCATCCATCACCTAGAAAACCCAAAGGGAGTCAAACACCCTTCTGGTGACCTCCCCCGAGCCCTACCTCTGAAACTTAACCCCTTCGCTGCTGTTCGAAAAGACATAAGCGTGGTCTCACACACGTTCAAAACGCACAAGTACGAAGGTACACAAACATGTAACCACACACACACACACACACGCCATGCACTGCTCAAAGGGATACAGCGCAGAACATGGCATGCGACCCAAACCGAGAGGCCGTGTGTCCCGTTTACGAAGACAGCCTACGTTTGGCGACCACACCCCTCCTGGCTGCCCTCAGCTGTAATTTTCCATGGCAATCTCTGCCATCCTTTGGAGCCAAAGGCAGGCCAGGGCGCGCACCTCCAGGCACTGAGAGAGGAGTCTCAAATTACCGCAGGCACCCACGGCACCCAGCGTTCACACTTTGGGTTTTTCCTCTTCACCTCAAAACGGGGATCTTAGGATAACCCTGCAGGGCACCCCACACGCGTGCGTGCACGCATGCACACACGCACGCACACAAGCACACACACACACACACACACACACACACACACACACACACACACACACACACACACGCACACGCACGCGCACAAATACACACACGCACACACACACACGCACGCATGCACACACGCACACACGCACACACACACACACGCACACACACACACACACACACACACACGCACACACACACGCATGCACACACACACACACGCACACACACACACGCACACACACACACACACACACGCACACACACAAGAACAACTGTGCTGTGAATCTGATTCTAGTCACCCTCACGGGTTACCTGCACATGAAACCTCAGTCTGTGTTCATCCATTACCTACACAACGAAAATCTACCTGGAAGCTCCACCCACTAACTGCCCGATTGGTCCACTTCATTTTCTGGCAACAATCACGCCTGGCTCTGTCACAATGCGAGTGAACATACCGAGGGGGGAGGTACAGTCAGGTGAAACCTTATTTTGGGTCCAGGTTTTGCCTCAGGGCATCCGCGACGCCCTGTGATCGGAAGCCGTGAGTTTTTAACCAGCCAGCTCCACCCCCGTGTCATTGTTCATCCGGAACAATCCAGCCAGTGTCCCAGGGCAGGCGCGATCTGGGAGGAACACACCCACTTTCCCAGCACAGCAAATTCTAGGGTTTGGGGGGGGGGGGGGTGGTCTGGGGGGTCATGTGGCATCTCTCAGTGTCTGTTCACTGAACGCAAGCTCAGGAGAGTAGAACAGCCGTATTGCTCATACACGCAAGGTTTCTCTTCTGTCATTTTCCAAATGTGTCATCCTTCAGTCACTTTCTCTTTGCCTTAACATTACAATGGTAAATTAAATAAATAAATAACAAGCATGCACAGGCACATACACACACACCCACACGTTATCAAGGGAGCAACAACTAAGCCTCTGGAAAATGCCTACAATTTTATTAATGAATCTTAAAGACCACATAAATACAATTTAACCAACAGACACTAGGCTACATGGGGGAAAGCCTTTCATCTCAATTTTACAGGAGAGGCATCCTAGGGATTGCAACTGCTGGCGGGAACCACAGTCCAATAAGAACACAACCCGGACGTTCTTACTGTAGTATTTACCTCCTATACTGTATTTTTACAAAGACACGATATTACTACACTATTGTCCTCTTAACATGTATTTTAAAAACCTTTCCCTTGGAATCCAATGATCCACGAGCCCCTCCTAAACGACCAAAGCAGATGCTCACCCGCAATGCCGCTGTGTTGATGCGATGATTCAAACATGAGGTTTCTGTTGCGTTCAAAACAATGTAACTAACTAGCTAAATTGTTTTTCCTGGCGAATAGCTTCTAAAACTCCAGAATAGACCCCGCAGCACCACACGTTGAGCAGGGCAATTCAATGGCGTAGCTCCGAAATTTCTGTGGGACCTCCTCTATTGTTCTTTAGCCCTTGTCAGACTGTAGCGAGCGATCCCAAACCAATTAAGCATGAATTAACAATGTAATGTGACTCGGTTTTATGTATTTTATTTTTGTGAGCCATCAACAGCACATACTATGTCCCAACTCGCCAACAAGTACGAACCCGCAGCCTGCGCGGATCTAAGTGCACCTGGTCATACAATGATGTACGCGGCTAACATTGGCTAGCCTGACTTCCACTCACACCTACTGTACTGCAGGCAAAACCACGCAATAGATCTGCCCGGAGTGCCCGCTATTCTTATTTCTGGGAAATAACACAGGCCACCACCTACTCCTCAGAGCCGGCGGGAAAAAAGTTCTTACTTAATTGTTTGACACAACACAAGTGTAGCCCATATTGGATGATAAAACATGTCGCAGTGAAATTATTTTCAAACAAATTATTCATTTTATTTCTACTGAATGTCCCTATATGCATGTATATATCTATAGTTTCTGAGATTATTACCAGAAACTCATCATCAAAAATGAATTACCGGGTTTTAGGAGCAAATAAATGTCTGCAACTAATTATTATCAAACGCAGACAATAAAACGTAGCTAGTTAAACAGCGAGTAGCCATTAGTCAACCCTGCTAGCGATTGAGAAATATTCAGTTACAGGCAGCAGTGATGTCAAAGTCCACTCATGTGTAGCTAGTTGAATAAATTAGTTTAGTGTCTCTTAGCAATCTACTTATTGTTTGCTAGCTGACTAGACCCATTTATGTTGGCGATTTGAGGTTATCCACGAGCACTCCCAGGCTGGCAAGCCCTGTAGCCAGCAAGTTATTTAATGAAGTCAACATCACATTATATTTAGCTTGCCTGGGTATTTTCCGAGCCGCGATGACGAAAGTCAGATAGCTAACGTTAGCTCGCTATGCTATCCTACATTTGCCATGTAATGTTCATTTCTCTCCCAGTCGTGACATTTTCTTTTGTTTGAGCAACCTAACGTTACAGCAATTCAGTTGACATCTACTTATCCTCTGACTTGTGTCAGTGGGCCGGTGAATGCGATGATGCTGCGTTTTGACCCCAGAGCAGCAACAACAGTCAACACCGAGGAAAATTTGTATGCTGGGTACAGCTTGCTCGCACCTCGTTTAAACCATCGCCTACTTAACGCAGTTAAAATGTAGACAGATGTTGATATGGATAGGCCGAGGCACATCCCTTGTAAAATCAAGTCAGTGACGTCCATTCATATCAAATCCCCTTTTTAAAATAACAGCAGGATTTTGAATGCATAGCTGTCTTACCTGACCCAGAGCGGCTCTCGTCAATCTCCTCTGTCAAACACCGACTCCGGAAACACCCATTAGAACCAACTCCACCCCCTTTGCACTGGAAATGGGGCTTTGACCAATCGCAATAGGAAATCTCCGTCATTTTCACCAATCGGGATAGACAGGTAACCGTCACTCACAACCCACCCACTTACAACTAGTGGGAGAAGTAACCAATCGTACGGCAGGTTTGCAAAGAGACGCTCAGAAGAGGTCCATGATTGGCGAGTTACTTTGGGAGTGACGGAAAATTAAGCCAATGCGTTAAACACACAGTGTCCGCAGTACTGTGCAATTAAAGTCAGTTATGACTTTACCTCTGTGCTGATGTGTTGCATTGCATTGGCTTTAATCTAACCGCAATCATCCGGCAAACTAGCGCGTTTTAGGTGCAGGTTTAAGCAAGTATGCATGATTTAATCAGGAGAACAATCTTCGTTTTGCCTACAATTTACAGCTCGCACTGTGCTAAGCCTGATTATAAATGCGTCAATGGTCACTTGCGTAGATTGCGCTGGCCTCTGCTTCCGCTACTGGTCCTGGGCTGCAGTGTAGCATAATGGACAGGGAACTGTGCTTAGTAGGCTGGATGAATTCTGACATTGCAAATTCACTTTGGCCACTGCTGTTGTAGCATTGAGCGAGGTAACCTCAATTACTTCCAGCTTTATAATGTATAAATAATAACGGGCTAACAGTATTGGTTAATAGTCCATTAAGTCATAATTGTGTGAAAAATACTACAGCTTCAAACATTATTATTATTATTATACATTTTATTTAAAGCACTTTTCCTGACACTCAAAGACAATTACATAAAATTGAGTAAAAGAATCCTAAAATCACACACACACACACACACACACACACACACACACACACACACACACATATATATGAATGTATATAAATATTTATATTAATAATAAGATGACAGCTGTTCCTATGTGCAACAATTCATTTTAACATGAGTCAGCTCAGAAAGGCTCCAAGCCAAAGTTAGCACTAAACAGTGAACACACAATTATGACATGTTTGCAGTAGACTGGATTGATTCATGCTTCATTAGCTCAACATGCTTGAGTTTTTTTTAAATTTAAATTGTGTTTATGCTATCTGAGGGAACTCCTCAGTCTAGGCCCCAGTTCTCCCTGCACACTTCCTGTTGCTTCGGCTCAGGAAGGCCACCAGGCCAGGAGCGTTCCAACAGAGGTGCCCATGTTTACAGTGAAGCTGCGGAATGTGGAATGTTCTCCATTTGTATTCCACCAGGCATGCCTCAGAGTAAATTAACAGCGTGGCTGGAAAGTTCTAAATATTTTATTAAATTGCATTATTATAGTGGGGGTGGGGGGTGGGGAGGGGAAGCAGAGAACTGATCTGATGACTCCTACAGTATGTTTGTTATTCCACCACAGAATTACCGTAAATCATACGTCTCCTCTGACCGCTTGAGAACACAGAGAGCTTAGCCTCTGACATAACAGCTCGTAGAACACCCAGAAAGTAACACAGAGCACATGGTCTCCCAGAACAATGGCGACAGATCCGCCTTTCAGCGCCGAGCCCGTGGAGTCCAGCGTTTCGGGGGAAAATCTTCGGCATCCTTTCATTCAGTCAACAGCATGACTGAGTCCTCTCTTGTCTGGCATCACAATTTGTCCTGCGCTCAAGTGCCTTGTGCACACAGTGTGATTTGCATAAATTGCATTGCACCTGACTCACAAATATTAGTCAGCACCTCAGCATGCAAATATCATCCTGCCGCAAACAAGCTTGTTATATTCTTGCTGGCATGCTCAGATGTTTTAAGGTAAGGGACATAGCTTACTCTGGGACATTAAAAAATCAACAGACATCAAGGTGCATTGATTTTGCTTTCCATTCTGACATTCAGGTCCTTCCATAGTTTATTATCTAACCATGCTTGGTGCAGGACTGTGTTCACAGTGGTGTTCACATCAAAGAGTAGTTACTAACTTATTTCAAATGTGTGCTTTATCAGTGGTGCTGTCATTGTTACTGTTCAATTTCTGATGCCACAGGTCACGTGCAAGAAAACAGCTGCACCAAGCAAATATTCTGTATGTTCAATGGCCTTTAATCCACTGAGGTGGATTCTGTCAACTGGAGTATATAGATATCAGGCAATCAATATATTTTATGATGATCTGTACAATCCATTACATTGTCGACCTTATGTTTTTTATTGATTGCTGGATTGTTTCATTGACATTGACGTCATCAGTTGAACTTGGTCCACCTAACACTCATTATGATTCCGGGGATAATGTTTGGCATCCAGCAAACACATATAGTCACCTTCAAGAGGAATAGTTTCTCATGTGCAGCTGCCACTACAAGGTAGAGGGCATTCAGCTCATGCATTATATTGGCATGCTCTAATCAAATTTTGAAAACAATCCTTAAAATGTGTATTAAACATAGAAATAACTAAGAGCATGATTATTGTAGACAGAGAGGGAGAGGGATCTGGCTTGCCGGGTAATTAGCATGAAACTGCCAATTATTTCATCATAAATCCATCATAAAACTAGTGAACTGCATGTTACATGACTGGTATATTTTTCTTCTTAATTTCCTTAATTGTATTAGAGAAATAATTGTAAATCAAAGAACACAGATTTTCAGAATTGGTAACACAAAGATTTGCAAACATTTGGCGCCATCTTCTGGAATAAAAACAACACGAGGGGTCTCCTTCACATTTGGCGCCTCCTTCTGGTGGTAAGCTGCCAACACATTGACAACGGCAACTTCATTTAACGAGACCTTAATATGAAACTTCAGACTTCAAACTAATCCAGATTCATTACTAACCTTCACTCTTAATCCAATACCAGCTGCATTTAATTAAGAGCTTGCACACTTTCAGTGTGTATCCAAATATAAATAGTAGGTGTAGGACATTATCAAGGACAGGTCATATTGCAAGACAGGAGTATAGGCAACATTATGCAATACCCAGACGCCAGAGGTGACACATCCGATGTCCTGCTGATTCTGTAAATTAAGTGAAAATGTCATTCTCTAATAGCAGCCTCATCAAAGTCATTACCAGCCAAACTCACAGGCAAAGCTTTACAGAGACTCAGCAGTTCTCCAGACTCATGCTGTCTAGTTAACAGGAAGCAATTACACCTTTTTCTACACAAATAAAAAATTCATTTAACATTTTCCTTCATTAGTTTACATCTGGGTCCACCTACTGTACCGATTGACATTTTGCTATGAAATGCAACAGAAGTATCAGCATTGGCCAATGTAGATGGACAAATATAGGCTATATATTGAATTTCCGTATTGTACATCTCTAACACCAAGTGTGTGTGTGTGTGTATGTGTATATACATATATACACACACACACACACACACACACACACACACACACACACACACACACACACACACACATATAGTTTATATTAGCATGATACACAGACTCAAAGGGACACCAGGTTCCGTTGCTTCCTTTGTGGCATAATCACTTAGTCACAGAAAAAAAAGAGTTTAAATGACTGAAGAAGAGGGAGACATGCAACGTGAACTGTACAGATTTTATTTTGAAATATGTCTAATCAGCGTACACACTCTGCTCCCACGGGGAGTGCAGACAGGAAGCCAGGATGGAGGATGCGGGAGGGACTACAGATCGGTGATGGGCTTGTGCGGCCAGTACGGATACTTCTCCTTGTCCAGTTTCGTCTCCGGAAACACGTCGTTCAGCTCATCAATGGTCATCTGATCGAAGGGGATCATGTTCTTGAATTTCTCCAGCTGCAGAAAGAGGGAGAGGGAGAGAGAGAGAGGAGCAGACAGAGAAGGAGGGATGATTAACTCTTGAATCCCATTTAAAACAGCATATGACATCACAGCTCAGAGTCACTGTCTGCGTGCTGACCTGAGAACAATAATTCTGATTAATAGATGCATACTTGTGATCTTTGCTATAGGTTAAAAAAAAAAATCTATAAGGATGTCCTGTAAGTAATTACTCCATTTTGTTTTCAAGGGGATTTCTACACCAGAACTCAGACTTGTTTGGTCTGGTTGTTGTCTTAATGCAGCTAAATGATTAATAAATTTTGATTTTTTTCATTAATATTGACAGAAACATATTTAAGAGGATACATGTGTGCATTTGCGTGTGTGTGTAAGTGTACATCTATGTATGTGTGTATGCGTGTAAGAGAAAGTGCACGTGAGCCCTACCTCATGCTCATACTGGCTGATGCGAGCTTTGGATGCCTCAATGTAGGCAACAGCGGATGTGCTCTGGGGGGGAAACAACCACCCACTTCAGTACAATTCAGTTCAAGTTTGTTTGGCATGTGAAAACTGTGCAATAGACAACAAATACAACAAATACAATTAGTGATCCAGGCAATATAAAAATCTAGAATATAAAAACATAAAAAATAAAATGGTTATATACACAATATGGCCAAAAGTGTGTGGACACCTGACATCTCTTCCAAAATTATGGGCATTAATATGGCGTTGGTCCAACCGTTGCTGTTATAACAACCTCCACTCTTCTGGGTTGACTTTATACTAGATGTTGGAGCATTGCTGCAGGGATTTTCTTCCATTCAGCCAGAAGAGAATTAGTGAGGTTGGGCACTGATTGGGCAATTAGGCCTGGCTCGCAGCTGGCCTTCCAACTCAGGCCAAATGTGTTGGATGGGGTTCAGGTTAGGGCTTTGAGCAGGCCAGTGAAGTTCTTTTACACTATTCTCAACAAAACAATTCCTATATGGACCTTGCTGTGTGCCCAGGGAATTGCTATGCTGAAACAGAAAAGGGCCTTCCCCAAACTGCTGTGGAAACACACATCATTGTCTAGAATGTGGCCGTTTGCTGTAGCATTAAGATTTGCCTTCGCTGACACTAAGGGGCCTAGTCCAAACCATGAAAAACAGCCCCAGACCAAGGGGTGCTCAGATACTGAATGTACACTATATGACCAAAAGTAAGTACACTTCCAAAGGAAAAGGCAAAGCATGACACAAAATGGGAAATCCCACCACTGCAATAGTATAAAAACCCAAAGTGTGTGGTTGTACAGAAAATGTTTAATACTGTAAGAGTATAAATGAGCGCAGGTTAGGCTGAAGATGGTTTTCCTGGCAGAGTACTAGACCCCCAAGCCCCCCCACCCCCTCACGCACTGCCTCCAGCTCCTGGGCATCAATCTTGCTGGTCTCTGTGTCCACAGGCTCAGGGATGCTCAGAGCAGTGAACTGCAGGGTGGAGAGGAGAGAAGACCATGAGTGGGATTTTTCCTGTAAAACTGAGCCCTTGTAAAGTCACCAGGTTATCAGAAACTTCTTCAGCATCCAAAACATCCTTCACTGCTTGTAAAAAAAAACTGCTTGGCCCAATCGAAAACATACACAAATACGAGATAACATTTATTTTAAAAAATGAATCCAGAAAGTGAGCTATAACTTCAAGGACCTTAGAATATGACATTCTTTGAATCCACTTTCAAGTTACAACTCCTTAACCAGCGCGCCAATGCCTACAATATTTTGGTAAAACTTTCTCCCTGCAGAGGTTCTCACTACTGTCCACTTCCAGAAAAATGGAAGGTTATCAAATTATCCAGGGGATCCAGAAGAATCTTCAACACCTGCCCCCGTAACTCACATCTACACCTTACTGCAGTAACACTGTTCCTAAAACAACACCTGACTGCGGACGCCAGGCAGTCTGTGATGCATGTTTCGAATCGACAAGAGCCATGAACGAGTCAATTAAAATTTGGTGCAGACTTACTGCGTCACACAACTTGTTTGAATGATTGGCTACAAGAATGTAGCGGAATCTGCCACAGGATTGTGGCCTCACCTTTGACTCAAACTCTTCCACCATGGCGACGTTGGCCACCGCGCCCTTGTAGAAGCTCCAGTCGATCGGAGCGGGCTTCTCTGGCAGCGAGCGCAACCTGAAGAGAAACATGACCATCAGCGGGGTACTGCCAACCTTTCCTCATCGCCCAAATGAGGAGTACCCTTCCCAACTGCCCAAAACAGCACTATAGTCTTTTTTCTCCAGTTATGCAAAAACACAGAAAACCAGAGAACTCTCCATCTGTACCTTCAGAAATACTGATAGGACTCTTGACATGAATGCCCCTAAAAGTATGGAAACCACTGGAGGAGTCACCAATAAACTGAGAACAAGTTGACAAAAAAAAGAAAAAAGGCAAGTGTAGTGGATGACATAAAAATTCATTTAAGTGTGAGGGGGAAAAAACCCCAAAATGACAGTCAGTTAGAAATAAGGAATAATCTTGAGCATAGGGGTGGAAATAGAAATTACTGCCCTTCAGAACGCTTGACTCACAGTGATTTGTGTTCATCTGAATTTCAACCTTTTCCATACGACAGAAAACAGAAAAACACCGATTTGTGGTCTTTGTCGCAATGCTTTTGGAAGGTGCTCTAATTCCTCACCTTAATGTAGTACAGCAAGGCTTCAAGAACATTAAACATAAAATTAACTCATTCACAACCTATCACATTAGTTCACTTCCCTACATGTTCACTGTTGCCTAATCAGAATCAAACAAAACAATCCTGACAAATACAAAACTAACAGACGTGAGAAAGCTAGCGCTGACTGACTGACCATAATCACAGAGGCATCATACCATGCGAAATACTTCACTTTTGACACTGTTGTCTTAAACCTGTGTGTGTGTGTGTGTGTGTGTGTGTGTACATTCCACAGCAGAAACATTTTCCTTGCATGTCACCAGAAAAATCTGGAAACACGCAAGTATGTTCATCTCAGTGACATCCCTCTTAATTTCTCGTACTCAACCCACAAGATCATCAATAAAATAGATGTTGCAGAAAGCTGCTCAGAGGATCATTTAAAATCTTCTTTAAATCATAATGTAACCATAAACACAAAGGAGACGTTTAAAGGTAGAGAATGATTATGCAAAGGCCGTCGAGTTTAGGAACTCGCAGCCCCGCCTCCTCAGGACCCATCTCCCAACACACATACAGGGTACGTGACAGGCGGACAGACCTGGCCGCGATGGCATCGCTACGCGTCTTCAGGCCGTTGAACATGGCCCTCTGGTTGGGCGGAACCCTCTCGGCAAACGCCAGCCAGTCGATGGCTTTGAGAGCAGCGCGACGGCCAGCCATGTTCCCAATTTCCTGGACACGGGGAAAGACAGCTCAAGAGTTTTGACGTTTCTACATACGTGTGTGCGCGTTTCAAAATGCACAACCAAGGGCTTGAGTTAAGTCAGAAGGGACACAGGTTAGAGGACCTCAAGAAATTTCAAACTAATGTGTGTATATCAAGACTATCTTTTTTTCACTGCCACCTGTCTAGACTATAGCTTTTTTGGATAAGATCACTGGGTTGAATCTGTTTTCCACTTTAACAAAGCACATACAATTACATGATTAAATACCCGAGGTTAGTATGATGTAGTGCAACCAGCTACTGCAAAGCTGCTGCATCATACCTTTATACATTTTACTCCACAAACAAACACAGACAAAGAACTTCACGGGTGCTGAGTTAATCGGCAACAGTATGCTGCTAGCAACCTTTTCACTTGCTTTAGCACGTTATCTAGCTATGCTAGCAAGTAAGTACAAGTAAGCCTGAAGGTTAGCTAATTACCACGACATGCAGCCATCTACATATATTTAAGCGACTGAATATAAAGGACTGAAACTACGTAAGCAAACTCGACTGAACGCTAAGTTAAACTGAATGATCATGACAGTTAGTGCCTCACTAGCATTAGCTTAGTTACATAGCTAGCGTTAGCTTGTCTCTCGAACACAAGGTCAGAATTCAACAGGACCTATAATCATGCAGTGTAAGTTGGTCTACGAAAGCTGTCACATTATTAAAAAATTAGTCTTCAAGTGAGACCAAATATGCAATTGATTTCAAAACATACTCGATCCAACAATCAAGAAATTGTACGAAAGAGCGATCGCTCACCTTCCGAAATAACCGACGGGGATAAAAGAAGAAATGTCCAACCGGATACGGAAGTTACGTAGATATTAAAACGCTTCAGCTGCCACAACAAATATGGCTGTTCTCTAAATTATGATCCTTTATTTAAATTATATATTATACAGTGCGTATCGTTATTGTATACATTAATAGTATTTCTGATGCCTATGGTAGCAATACATATACATTTTATGGTTTTGAAGAAATTTTTAACGTACGCATTGACACGGAAGAAATTCTCGATAAACCCAATGTTAATATTTATTTAATTTTTTTTTAACAAAATTGTCTATTCATTACATATGATTAAACGCACCAGATGGCCAGGTCGCCGGTTAGGATGTGTATTTAGCAGTAGCTAATCACCTCCCGTGTCGTGTTATGAAGAGTTTCAAACGTTAATGAGCTACCTACCCAGGAGCAGGTTTATTTATTTATTTATTTTTGCAACCCGGAAGTTCTGCCTCCCACTGATAAGGCAAAGAGAAATTTTAGTAGAAACCGAAAGCTAGCCTGCTAGCTAGCTAACTATACACCTGAAAAAAATCGTTGTGATTGATATTCGTTTCATGTTTGGATTATCTTGCGCAAAAATAGTCTAATGCGTACAACGCACCACAGCCGACCACCACGCTGTGTGAAAACACGGCTCCGTTAGCTGTTCCGCAGGAATAATTAATATCTTAATTATTATAGCGAAAATATGGCAGAGGTGCATATTGTTGAGCCGAGTGGTACTGGTACCATAGAACAGACCGAACACCGGGAGATCCGCGGCTCAGTTCGACTCGCCTCGCCCACACTCATGATCCCACCAAGAAGCGGGTTGTCCAGCCCCGGAGTGTCGGCTAGGTCAGTGCTCGGATTCCCCCTGAAAAGCAACCCTAGTTCCCCGTCCGATCAAACGGAGAAGCCAGGTTCGCGGTGGGTAAGGCTCAACGTTGGTGGCACCTACTTTGTCACCACCAAACAGACACTGTGCAGGGATCCGAAATCGTTCCTGTACCGCTTATGTCAGGAAGATCCAGATCTGGACTCGGACAAGGTAAGTTTGATGCCGTCAAAACGCTGCGTTTGTTTGCGTCTGCAGGCCAGCTACTATCTGCAGATATGTTCCAGTACAGCTGCTAGTTTCAGTCTTCTGGATAACTGGGCACAGTAGTTATTATTTCTTTTCAATATGGGCAGTGCAACATGGACGTGTTTGTATATTTTGGGGGAAAATGCGATACCGTGAGGTCTCAGACTTCCAGTACAGTATCCTGGTACAGCTAGCGATAGCTAAGTTAACTGTCAACATTACAGGCTGCACGTATCCGTTTAATCTGCAACACTGCCAGGAAACTGTAACAAGCGCCAGTGCCACAGATCTTCTGTCTTGAAACCGGGTGATATATCGAAATACCTGTGTGATTACTACTTATGACTTACTACCTTGATACCAGCTCTCGGTCACAATGACCGCTAACTTCCCTTCTGTCTCAGGATGAGACGGGAGCCTATTTGATTGACAGAGACCCCACGTACTTCGGTCCCATCTTGAACTACCTCCGGCACGGCAAGCTTATAATAAACAAGGACTTGGCGGAGGAAGGTAAGGTTGCTTGTACTGGGACTACTACTGTTTTGAGCACAAGCCTCTTTTTTCATTTCCCTGAAGAATCACACAGTCTTGGCCTGATTACGGGCCCGAGGTGTGCTCAATTAAACAGGTTGAAACGCACGTCTGGGTGCACTCTGATTGCAAGGAATGGAAATCTTGAACTCAGATACTTTGGTTTAATTACGATGCAGTATGAGGTTGTAGATCCGTTGTGGTTACTATGTATAGGCTAAGTGTTAAATGCAGCTGTTACGGTTATGTTGCGTATTGTTGTTTTGGTAGACTCTTTTATGCTGGTGGACAGGGCAAGGTTTTTCTTCATGATCATTGACAGTAACACACACGGATTTAATTGCAATACAGTTTACGTGTTTAGATTTTTTTGCTGCCGTTTGTCTCTGATTTGTTTCCTGTTATTCTGCACTGAGGTGTTCACTCACCTCGTGCCAGATGAATGTGCCGCGTGCATCTCGTTACATCTTCCACCTGAACTGTTGTCGCGCCCGCAAAAGTAAACTGCTGCATTTGTTAACCGATTGGCCCGTGTGTTTTACAGGAGTCCTGGAGGAGGCAGAGTTTTACAACATAGCATCTCTGGTACGGATGGTGAAGGAGAGGATACGAGACAACGAGAACAGGACATCCCAGGTGAGCAGTGGGATGGCGGACAAATTGAACCAGTCTGGGGTAGCTGTCACTGGGCCGGTTGGCGTTGACACGATACTCGGAGCCCTTGTGAATGTTTACTGCAACGTCTGTATGTATGCTAATGACTTCCGCGGATGTGTGATTCACACGCAGTACAGTGACTCCCCGTGGGAGTGTTTGTAATACCCTGCTGTGTAAATGCGTAACAGTGTGGGTGTGCGGCTTTATGTGTGTCCAGTGCATGTGATGTAGCATTCAATTACAGCCGTTTAACAGACATTCTGATCCAGAACTATTTGCACAACTTTTTACACAAATTCTGTTAATGCAGCTAGATATTTACAGGCCAAGTACCTTACTCATGGGCACTACAGGAATCAATCCTGTAACCTTTGGGTTACAAGCCCAGTTCCCTGACCATTATACTACACTGCTGCCCACTGCATCACCCCATGTGCAGGTGTATCTGTCCACGTACAGTATATACAATGCCTAATATCTTTTTCCTCTTTAAATGCTTTTATAATGCTGTCTGTGTGTGTATTTGTTAGTCCATCATGTTATGAGCCTGGGTGTCTGTATATTTCTATTGTTTTTTATTTATTAGGGATCCAAGCAGCAAAGCAGCTGGAACCCTATTGTATCTGTTAGGATTATTCTTATTTAGTGGTCCAAGCAGCGAAGCTGCTGGAACCCTATTGTTTCTGTTGGGATTATTCTTATTCTTATCCTTATTTTTCTCCGCTAAAAGTGTCTGAGGCTCAGCAACCATAAGTCCTAGACCAACCAAATTTGGTAGGTGGGTTCCTATTCCCCCCACTACTCAGGCACTACAAATCACCTATGTCGGGCAGATGGTGGCGCTACAAAAAAGGGTCATGCTTAAAAGGCCATAACTCCCACACCATAAGTCCGAGCAACACAAAACCTCATCGACCTATGCATCTGAATATGCTCTACAACTTTGCTATTGGGACCACCTATGTCCGCCATATTGTTTGTCCACCATTTTGACTTTTTTAAAAACAGGTTTTTGTACAGGGCTTTTTCAATTTTGGCCCAATCAGCACCAAAACAGGTACAGAGCCTCAGGGGAACAACCTACATAAACACAATATAAATGGGTCCAATCGGATAAACGGTATGGCCACTGTCAACCGAAAAACTTCTCAGACTTAGTCTCTTAGCACAAAATTGGCCATAAGTCATCAATATTTTATACAATCATCATGATATTCAGTAGATATGTTGGATGAAGGTATATGATCATGAGGACAAAACTATTTTAAAATTGATCCATAGAGGGCGCAATAGTGCCAAAAAATGTGTATGCCAAATGCTTGGGCCCCTCCCAATACTGCGTGCGGCTTAATTAATTAATTAATTAATTAATTAATTTTACTGTACTCAGTACTTGAGCGTTTTCTTGTCTTCCACAGGGCCCAGTGAAGCATGTGTACCGGGTACTACAGTGCCAGGAAGAAGAGCTCACCCAGATGGTCTCCACTATGTCGGATGGCTGGAAGTTTGAACAGGTAGGACCAGGAATTACTCTGCATAGATTCATACCACTCACAGATATCTAAGAATGTTTATGGATGTTTATCCACTCATGTGTAAAGTCCAGTACAGCTTGGTACATTCTTGCTGTAGTAAAATATATGACAGCATTTGGACATCCATATCCACAGAACCATATGGATATACTCTATGTATGGGTATATACAGTTAAATGCAAAAGTATTGGGAGAGTTGTGTCAAATTGCTAGTTTTTCCCCTGTGTACTAATCAGATTTGTATTTTTAAATCAAAATTCACGATATCTGCGTTTATTTCCTGTTTTTTTTTTTACATTGAACTGTATTACCACAGTGCCATTTAATGAGTCAAGTCCCCCCATTGGGACAAATGACTGTCAGCTGTTTCAAATTTCACAAAGAGAGAGAGCGGCAGATAATCCAGACCTTGCCAAAGTGTTACCCAATTCCAGTTTAAGTGCCACAGGATGAAAGGAAACCAGCTAAAAACACTTCTTTTCTTCTTCTCCAAGGCTCCAAAACCAACCGACATTAAGATTTTAATACAATTTAAATGTCACAGATTACATTCAAACTTAAAGGGAAATGTTAGGCATGTAGCCATGCAGGGTCTCTGAACCCCAATATGGTGTCCTGTGTCTTCTGGTTTGTCTCTTCTGAGGCAAACTCTGCAGGAGGTGAAACCCATATGTAGTCTGCTTAGATTATGGTATCGGAGGGTTTTAAATGGCCCAAATCACATTTGCATTGATGCTTGTGGAGGGTAGGGCAGGCCGCATTCTTAGAACCTGTATAGTATTGTATCAACTTCACTGTTTCACTCTGTAAGGCCATAATCGAAGCACTGCATATCTGACAGGTTATATTTCATTTGGAAGCATTTGTAGAGTGTACTTTATAGGCTAAGAGCTACAATACAAGAAAACTGCAGATGAGGACCATAGTACTGAGTATGACAATCAAGAAAGCTATTTTAAGGATGAAAGAAATTTTTTTAAAAATCACGTGAGCTGTTGCACAATATTTGTGTCTTTCAAAGTAAACAGTACTTAAATGTTCTAGAGAAGAAAATAATTACTGGAGGACTTCGGAATCAGGTTGTTCGCGGAAGACATCAGAAAGCGATAACAGGACGATTATAAGAGCTGTGAAAAAAAAATTAAATTGTTACCTGGAATAATTGCTAATGATCTCCCTACAAGGAGGGTGAAAGTATCACAGGACAGTGTGTGCAGAGGACAGAGAGAGGCAAATCACAGAGGCTACACTCCCCAGATGTAAACCTCATCGGCACCAAGAACAGAAAGCAGAGACTGGAATTTGGAAAAAAATTTTTTTACAAAGATACGAGTCTGAGTTTAGGAAACAAGTTTTGTGGACAGATGAGACAAAGATAAACCTTTACCAGAGCGATGGAAAGGTGAACGCGTGGAGAAAGGGAAGGACTGCTCTGGACCCTCGGCATACTGCTTCATCTGTCAACCAATGTGGAGGCAGTCTGATGGCTTGGGCTTGTGTGGCTGCATCTGGAACCTGTTCAATGGTCTTTATTGATGATGTAAACAGTGATAGCAGGAACAGAATGACAGCTGAGGCGCGCAAAAACGCATGAAACAAATGCAGACGTTGTGAATTTAGCCTCAGTCACTGTTTGATTTGAAATACAAATCTGACTAATACAGAGGGAAAAAACAGCCAATTTAACACAACTTTCCCAATACTTTTGGATTTATCTTCATGTTGTATTTATAAATAAGGCGGCCATGTTTCACCTTCTCAGTGATTTAAGTCAGCAATTCATGTGTACATATATATATATATTTATGTCTGTGTGTGTGTACAAGTCTGTAGGGTTTAAGTCACTGGAAAGCTGGTGTTTTAGCCTTGATACTTGATTTATACAGTTTACGACGTGTCCACATTGATATATGTCTCGGATGTATACACAGCTTGCATTTGATGAGTGTGTGTTCTTGCGTTATCACCGATCACAGTTGTGTTCCTGATCTGGTTGTGGCGTCACGCTTTGACCTGGCGTCGCCTCTCTCACCTTTGACCTCTTTGTTTCTCAGCTCATCAGCATCGGCTCCTCTTATAACTACGGCAATGAAGACCAGGCCGAGTTCCTCTGCGTGGTCTCCAGGGAGCTGAATAATTCCACCAATGGCATTGTCATCGAGCCGACCGAAAAGGCCAAGGTGAGCAAGACAGCTGAGGTGTTTGAGCTGTGCACTGTTCTCTTAACAGCTGGTGGCAAATTCCTCTCAGTGAAACAAAGATTTTTTTTGCTCATTTCAGACGTCAATAATTTCTTACTGAGACTGTGTATTTGGGGTGTATCCAGTTACAGGATGCATTATGTTCAGGTCTTTTTTTTTTTTTGTTGACAGATGATATTTGTGGGATATTCATAAGATAAGAGTAGCTAAGAAAGAGACACAGCACTTCAACTGGAAATTAAATGGTGCCAATTTAATTGCACACAATAAAATGTGTTTTAACACATCTCATGACACAAGACAGATATATATTACAAAGCCAAAAGTATCCTACAAAGCTAAGATCCAAATTCTCATCCAAAATTGTTGGCAATAATATGGAGTTGGTCGACCTTCTGCTGCTATAACAACCTCCACTCTTTTGGGGAGGCTTTATATTAGATGTTGGAGCATTGCTGTGGGGATTTTCTTCCATTCAGCCAGAAGAGAATTAGTGAGGTCAGGCACTGATTGGGCGATTAGGCTTGGCTCACAGCTAGCTTTCCAGCTGATCCCAAAGATGCAGGATTGGGTTAAGGTCAGATGGAGGCCAGTCAAGTTCTTCCACGTCATTTTCGACAAAACCATTTCTATATGGACCTCACTGTGTGCCCTAGGGCATTGTGATGCTGAAACAGGAAAGGGCCTTCCCCAAACTGTTGGGAAAGCACAGAATCTTACAGAATGTGATTGTATGCTGTAGCATTAAGATTTTCCTTCGCTGGACCTAGGGGACCTAGCCCAAACCATGCAAAACAGCCCCAGACCAAGGGGTGTCCAGATACTTTTGTTCGTATAGTATATGTATTAAAGAGGTGCTTAAAAACCCTCCATTGCAGATACAGTTAGTCATCTATCTAGTTGTACCTGTGCAGTGAGAAATATGACCTGCCATGTTTGTGTATCTTGAGCAGGATTGTAGAAACATGAGATACTTCGTTACAAAGGGAGGGATTGTGCAGAGAGAAAGTCTATAATTAGAGCTCTTCAAAACATGTTCACATTACAAAAGAGTGCTGGCAGTTTTTTCCTTTTGTAGTGCTGCTTTTGATTTGTGCATTTATAAAAGTTTCAGCACTTTCATAACTTTGGGACATTGTGAAATTTGTGGCTGGGGCTAATCCACAAGTGTATTTCAGGGATTTGAAAATTGTGTCTGGTTTGGATGGCGTTGAAGATTGCGAAACGTGTAAAGCCAGGCTAAACCCGACTCTCTCACTCTGCGAAATTTTTTTGTTGGCCCCCACAGATCCTTCAGGAGCGAGGATCGCGGATGTGAGGACGGCCCCCGAGGCCTGGACTTCCTGCCGCACATTTCTCCGCCCGTCTGCTTCCCCCGGGACCTTCTCTGCTCCTCCACCGTTCCGCTTCTCCTTGACACGCGGCCCCAAGCTGCATGGCTGCCCCCCCCCCCCCCCCTTACCCTCCCAGAGCCTCTCAGCGGGGGGGGGATCCCCCTCAGCCCAAACTCCCATCGATGTACCCCCGAGGCACCTCTGTCGTCGGCTCACTCTGTAACTGTTATGAGTAATGTCTCACTATATTACAGGTTGATACTCTTACCATGCTACTATTAATGTTGGCTTTGACGATGATGATGAGGATTACGATGACAGTGCAGGGGTGACCTGGAGACATATTAAAAAGAGGGGAGCACCTAAACTTTATCCATCACCCCCCCCCCAGCTGTGACTTAGCAGTTGCATCATTATTTGTGGTCATGTTATGTCCAGCGCTGCTGGCCTGTCGGTCCCTGGGGAATCCTCACTGTCCATGCCTGGAGACACGTTTCTCTGCCAGACTGTGCCCCTCCACCGGACCCTCCACCCTCAGCGGAGACCCGCACCTGTACTGCTTGGGACCAGAGCAGAACTAAAATTAAAGACCCCCCCCGCCCCACACACACCACCCTCCCTCTCCCTGCACTACTCCTTCCACAGCTGCTGACCGGAGCGTCTCCTCCGCTCGACGCCCCCGCGTACCCTTGTGCGTGCGCGAGGGGGCCCCCCCGAGACCTGCCTGCCGCCCGGGTGGCCCCGCCCCGCTTTCAGGAGGGGCGCGAGGATTAAAGCACCACCTGGGTTCACACGCCCCGCGGCGCCAGAGGAAAGGCAACGAGCTGGTCTGTCCTGTCCGGATTATCCTCATCCCCGCCCCCCCCAAGAAACTTAATGCATCTCTGCAACCAAACACCTATTTTAAGCTTTTCACTTGATGACATTTCTGTGTTTGGATTTTAAAGAGTGGGGATCCGGGGGGTCAGGATGGACCAAACCCCTCCCCCCCCTCCCCTCGCCTGCCTCAAGTCTCAGAAACCCGCCCTGCCTGATGGATGGCCCTCGCAGATCTTTCAGTGTTAATAGCTGCCTGACCCCTCGGCTTATAAGGTCCTCACAAAGCAGACATTTTTTGAAGGAGGTCCTGGTTTATCTGCATTACAGACTCAAAAAACCCCACCATCAGAAATGGAGTGTGTTCATTACAACCTTCACAGCATTCACCTGTACTGACGTGTTAAGACTATGGGGGGGGGGGGGGGGGGGGGGGGGGGTTGGGGATAGTGGGTAAAAACTGAGGTTGTGTTAAACCCTCTTTTGTTATCTGTAACCATGGTTGCCATAACTTGCCATAACCTGATGGAAAAGCTGAAGGTCAAATACTGCTAATAATTTCCCCTCTGGTAGAACACTGCAAGGTTCCTTCACCTAGAAAGTTCCTGCCCCTAGATCACAGCGTGAATCGGGCCAGCGTTCGACGAGGCATCCTTCCGCTATAGAATTAAATATATAAGAAGAAAAAAATATCTGAAAAAACGCTTATGAACGGTTTTGGTGTTGCACGGCTTCTGTGTACTTAAAAAACAAAACAAAACAAAAAATTCGCCCCCTTCCTTTTAAGATTTTTGTTTTTTGTATTTTCAAAAAAAAGATATCGTGGTTATCGGTGACATTTGAAAGAGACAGAGTTTGCATACGCTTCCTCTTCAGTGGCTGCCGAAAGAAGCAGTCTCTCCGCTATGCTGACCACTCAGCGTTCTGTTTAGCCTTGGTGTCGAATTTCAGACGCGGTCAGCTGTTCCTGTCAGTCACGTCTGCTAGCACCGAACCCCCGGTATCCAGCGCGAATGCCTCTGACTGGAAGCAGAGATGACTAAATTGGGATTTATTTGTTATCAACAGAACGACGCCAATTGTGATTGGCGTGGTATGTTCCGTTCGTACTTCTGCAATCATTCTGGACATTTCCGAGAAACTGTCCAGCAGTTCTGCTGGTTTATTGTTTCGGCGCTCCTCTCTGCTTTTCCGAGAGCAAGGTGACGTCACGGCCGTATTACCCAATTTTATCACCGCTGACCAAAACGAGGAAGCCGACCGATCCCGCGGTCTCTCAGTAGAAGCAGAAACGGGTGGCAGGTGGCTCTTTAGTGATTGTTCACATGGCATCAGTTCTAGGAAGTGAGGTATTGGGGGGGGGGGGGGGGGGGAGGAAGGGGGGCTCTCAAGCTCCTGGTCTGCTGATGGAGCACGTTCCGATTTTGGCGTACCACCCGAGTACCTAATTAATTTTATGGGATCGAGTGGCGTGTTGGTCCGGGCCTTGTTGGTCGTGTGCTCAATGCGAAGTGCTGAGAGACTGGCGGTGCCCGGTCCGAGACGGGCGAGGTTGTGGCGTAGCCTTGCCGGTTTCATGTCCCGCGAGCTGCATGCGCCCCAAAACTCAGTGGGGTCTCCTTCTATACCCCCCCCACCCCCCACCTAGAGAATTAGAGTATGTATGGCAGCCAAATCATAATTTTTCCCCCTTACTTTTTTTCTCACTAACAATGTGTATGTGGTGAAATTATATTTTATCAAAAAGCATGATTATAAATGGCACCTTTTTTTAAGAACATAAAAAAAATGTATATATGGTGGGATGGTTATTATGGTTCTCCTTTTAAAAGGGCATGAGAGAGAGAGAGAGAGAGAGAGAGAGAGAGAACTGGTCTGGGTACATTTTTCAAGAGATTATGTAATCGTGGATTTTGCCTGAAAGCCACCTTTAGAGTCTCCTGTGCTGTATGTAGAGCTTGGATAAACTGTGCGGTCGTTGTGCCCCAGGACTGTGTTGTCATGCAGACCTGTGGCTTTGTTGTTGTGAAGTTATGCTTGCGCCGTTGGCTATCGGCCTGTGTCCTGTCCTTCCCGGTGTCCAGTGCTGTGCCTCCACCTGTGTTGTGCGCACAGTTTTGCTCCTTCGCTTGTGTGTTGCAGTTTGTTTTTAACCCCTTTGCCTGTGCCGTGTGCACGGTTTTCCTGAAATGACCTGTGCTCCATGTAAATTTTTACACCACACGATTGAGAACAGGAGTGAGCTCTGGGCAGAATTTAATCTGTTCAGAAAATAAGGGAAAAGGGGAAGTGACTTGAATTGGAGCTGTCCCCTTTCCCACCTCTTAAAAAAAAAAAAAAAAAAAATTAAAAGGGGAACTTGTTAAACTGCACCCTGTCCCTCCCTCCCTAGGCATCTGTTCGTCAGGGTGCCTGCATGTTGGTGGAAAATTCTGGCTCTGGAGATGAGCCATTGGTAGTGGATGCATTCCGTATCGAGCAACTAACGTCTTGCTCGAGTTCCATTTGTATTGATGTTTGACCTCTGACCTTAGTGGTGCACTCTGCTCCTTGTACCATGCCCTTTCTTCCTGATTTCTCTTCCCTGGGGGGGATATCAGCAAGCCACTGTCCTCACACTTCTACAGCTGTGCTTGTCCCCTCTGGATTGCCCTGAATTTCCAAGCTGTGGGAGAAATTCGCTTATTTTTGGCTGTTTTACCGGTGTGTGGTAAAAGAAAATTTTTTTTCAAAAACCTTGCAACCCAAATAGCTGTTCCACTTGTGAAAAAGCCGTAGACATGGAGCTGGAGTGCTGACCTAAGATAAACAGTTTTGTTTTTTAAGCTCGTAACAGATACGGAGAAGGGAAAGCTGATTGCTGGATCAATGCTGCTGCTCTGAGATGTTTTGACCTGAGCGTTGTGATGGATTTTATGCATTGATCTGGCGGGTTTTCTTGTAGCTGATGTCAGCGCCATCTGCTTCTAAACTGCTGCTGACCTCAGCGCATTTTCTCAGGTAGCTTCACTACATGTTCCGCCTTTAAAACGAGCGTGGTTTCTCGCCAATTTTGAGAATTTGTTCATAGGCTTATCGTGCGGAATTAAGCCGTGATCTTGTGCTCGTTTTCGTCGCATTTTGGAGGACTGAGTTAAAAAAAAAAAAAAAAAAAACAACAACAAAAAACATTCATTAGCGCGAACTATAATTTGGTGTCATTAATGAGACAATGCTGCCTGCTCTTTTGCTACCTAACTATTACCAGTGTTTGTGGCACTTGCTGTCTATGGTATTTCACAGTATAAATCTACTTCTGATCAGCTTATCCTTTATCGTATCTGAGTACGGGCAGCATTGGGGGTCAGTTTCCGTGGAAACCTCCACAGCTCGCCCCAGGCACAGCCGATCCGAGAGGGTGGAAACAAGCGCTCCTGTGATCACTCCTTATCCACAACAACAAAAGCAGCCCCACCCATGCGCGCGTCCCAGTTTTCTAATAATGCATGTTGGAAACATCTCAAGTCTCGTTGTTCGATCTTCTGGCATTGATTTCCCTGTAATAGACATCGCAACATTGCATTTTGTTTTATCGCTGCATTAGCCGAAGTGTCCTCTGTGTCTGGTGCCGAATGACTTCGATTTCCGTTAAGTTTGGAGTAGGCTAAGGAAAATGTTGTATTCATGTCAGTGGTCGGTTAATGTTCACCCAAACATTTCGAAAATTCTAACCACCCACTATCTTATTAATGAGATGTTTTACATTTAGCTTTTGAGAGACTTAAAGGTTCTCAGCTATAAGAATATCTATATATATATATATATATATATATATATATATATATATATATATATATATATATATATATATATATATATATATATATATATATATATATATATTCTGTAAGCACAGAGATTTGTGTTGTAGGTAATTCAAGATGTTACCAAAAACAAGTAAGATGACCGTTAGCCCATGAAGAAGCAGATCAAGAGTTTGTAGTAAAAACAGGAAGATTTATTACGCAGCCGGCTACGGGAACAACTCAGAGAGAAAGTTCAAAGTAGTATTGGTGGGTGATTAGATTTATACAGTGGAATTCTATTGTTGAAAGGGGATCACTGCCTCTGATTGTTGATAAGAGGCTGTGCTTCCTTCCCATTGGACCATTCAAATTCAAACCCATCCTACCTATTCAAACAGGTACCATTCACATTGAAATTGAAATACAACAGGGGGGCTCGCCCCCTTCCCCCCTGGGGCCCAGCGGAAATTCCCAGGAGGGGAAACCTCGAAACCGACAGGAATTGAGGCCTGGGGTGGCCCTTCCTCCGGGACTTAGAATACACAAACTGAGACTTGGAATACACAAAACTGTCTGTTTCCCAACAGTATATTCCTAAAATATTCTGTCAAAAGTTATGGTATTTTACCTTTCTGCAAAAGAAGACAAAAAAGGACAGAACAAGTGATCTGTTGGGCAGGAATATGTGAGTGCACCCTGTGGAATTTGAGGAGTGTAAAATTTCCACATTCTGCATAGCCAAGATATTCGGCACCTTTACTTTTATTTTTTGTAAGCCCAGCTAGCGAAGTTGATGGGGACAGGGGATTCAGTAGAGACCACCCCCCCCTTCCCCTCAGCACAGAGAATACAGAGCTGTACCAGTGTTCAGGTTTTTGTTTAATCCAAATCCCTATTTGCTTAATGCTAACAGTTAATCAGGTTTGATCACACTAGGTGACAGTGCTTTCAGCCGTTTGTTCAGTGATTGACAGGCCAAGATGACTGTATCAGGGCTTTCTGTGATTGGCTAAAAGGATCTATTATGATTAAGAAAGCATTGATTCAGTGCTGTGCCGAGGTGGAAGGTGAGGAAACCGTTTGATTTAAATTTAAATGGCGTGTGTGATATTCCTGGTTGTTGATTGTAACCTAACCTGCGTGTGTGTGCACCTTGTTAACACTGGGTGCGCATCCTCTGTTTCTTCACTATTATTTCACGCCCACACATACTCTCACTCACTCACTCACCTGGAAACCCCTCTTTATTCTGCTGTGCTATGAAGTCAAGTAAACATTTGCATGCTTTTGTTCACGTACACATTTAAATGTGGACGACTGTAAAACGGAACTGTTTATAACGGTTGTTTGGAGTGTGATATGTATTTATTTATTGACAGTATTGATGTCAGAAGGTGAATTTAGTCTGTGGAGACTATGTTCTGGAATGTTCTCTGCGGAACTGAACTGTCTAAGGTCTGAATGTCCTTTTTTATTTACTTTTTTTGGAAGTTTGTCTACTGATGCATTTTCTTTTGTAAGATGTTTAATGTAATGTAAGGATTTAAACAAACAAAAAAATAACGTCAATTTTTTATTATAAAATGTGTTTCTGTGTTTAAAAATGTGTGATTCATTTTTGTGTATTTATCAGAATATCAGACAGGCCTGTAATACTGTGGATAAATTTAAAAGAAAAAAAACAAACAAAAGAAATGTAGATTGATGGTGCAGCTTGCAAGAAAGAAATAATCAGTCTGAAAGTTTTCTGTAAAAAGTGCTATAACCATTCGTAACAAACATGACAATGAACATGAACGTTTTTGCAAACTGAACTCTTCTCTCCTTGATTTGTCTTTTTTAAAATATTTATTTTAGCTTTAATCAGATGGGTCAACTGAGAACTGTTCTCGTTTGGACTGGTGACTTGGGAAAGCAGTTATTGGGCTGGGAATGGCTCGGCGGCCCATAGAGAGCCAGCTGTGGTGGGATCTGATCAGGACTCAAGGGGTTAATACCGCTACTCTTTGGAAAAGAGCCGTGGGCCCTTGAAAGATCACATGACCTTGGTTAAGTTCTCATTCATAGGACAGCGCCGTCTACTGCACGGTGTCCCCATCACTGTGACATAAGCTTGTGCTCGGCCGACTGATGGGACCTATTACAGCAGGGCTGCCCATCCCTGGTCCCAGAGCTGTACCATCCTGTAGGTTTCCGTTTCAGCCCTAATTTGGCACAACTGACTCTACTAATTAGCAGCTCTGAGAGATCTCTAGCTATCGAACGAGGTGTAATTTGTTAGGGCTGGAGCCAAAAATTAAAGGAGGGTAGATCTCCAGGAACACGGTTGGGCAACCGTGCATTCCAGCTTTTGAACAGAGAGCCCCCAGGCTGGACGCTCGGACAGTCGGACGTCCTGGAAGAAATTAAAAGGGGAAGCAGTGTAGCTTGACGGTTACGGGGCTGGGGTTGTACTTCTGAGCTTGTCGGTTTGGCTCCCAGCTGTGGGATCTCCTGCTGTGTGCGCTGGAATAGAGCACTGGGGGAATGCCTAATGCTGTATGTAGGATGCAAAAGTGCTTCCTCAAGGTTGCAATGAGCAAAGCCAGTCAATCAGAATGTGTCAGGTTGTTGGCCTTCATTTAAAAAAAAAAAAACATGTCCAGTGGCATTTTTCTTTACTTGTCTTTGGCCTTGAAATGCTTCAGTGTCGATTCAATAAACCATTCGGAATGGGCCACAGGACAAAATAATTTTCTTTCAATAATTTTACACTGTAGGGTGGTTTACAAAAGTGTGCATATTTGTCATTATTGAATATACTGTACAAGAAATTGCATTCAGTTTAACCTGCCGTTTCTCTGAATCTAAACCACTACACGCCTGGCAGTTTTAAGGTCCTAACACAACCATAGGACTTGGGGTGTTAGCTGCCCGTCGTCACTCGCTTGTACACTCGTGCTGTTGCAGGATACACATTGTATCCCTGTAGGCTACACAAGCCAGAGGCACATCCGCATCTACCAATAAAGCTATCGATCCATACAGAGCCACACTAGCAGTGGAAACAAGCCACGGTCCCTCATTTGCAGTCTCCTCCTATGTGTTACTGTTAGCACAGTGGAATGGTTAAAACATTATTTTGGAGTGAGGTAATCAAGTTAAACCAAGATAGCGTTAACTGAATCCAGTTCCGGGAGCACCAAGTGAGACTACACGCCTTCCTTCGCCACTCAGATACCTCCGCTGTTTGGTGTGTCTGTGCGGATTGTTACACTACCAAGTATTTGTATTGCATTAGTTTATGAACCCAGAAAAGATATGTGATTCAGTTAAAGGGTTTATAAATAAAACATATAAAGGTAAGGATGCATCAGAAGTTTAGAAAAGGAGGGGGCCTTGCTTTGGGAGGTTATTGGGAGGTGTCCCAGGCTGATAATAGGGTGTGGGAGTAGCTACGAGACTGGGCTTCAGCTCCCCCAGGTGCGGTGTTGCCATGGCCTTTGGGTAGCACCTCATCTGCTAAAGTAAATATACAGTAGTGCAAAAGGGAAGGCCGTAAAACTGAGCTATGTAGGTCAAACCAGAGGAGGGACATCGGCTAAGCTGAGCAAACGTCGATGTAGTCACACTGAGAACAAATCTGCAGGCAAGCAGACTTTTACAGCAGGGGACTCGAACTTGTTTTTGGAGGAAACCCTACTTGTTAACAGTTACCGTGGAGTTATAGATTTCATGTTTTTTTTGCCATATCGTTTGTTTATTCAGTTCCCATAAGCCTGTAACAAAGGCTGTTTAGTGCTGATACCTGTAAGTGTCCAAAAATGTTAGATGTGCGTTTTTTCTCTCCACAGGACATGTCTGAATATAATGCGGACCTTAGTGGACAGCTATTGCAGCGTAAGCAACTTCTGCAAAAGCTGGTGTTTCGCTTGGCAGGGAAATCATGAACACCTTCGACTTGCACCACGAAGGACATGACCCCAAACTCGTTACAAATGTTTATATATGTTCTTTTTTTTCTTTTTTTGCTTTGTTAGCCCGTCACGCTAACAAGCCCATTTTCTCTGGTTAATAGTTTAAGAAGCATATAAACTCGGATTTTGAACATACACACATACAAACTCGCACAGAGCTTTAAAGAGTTCGCAGGATATTACGAGCAAATTATCCTATTGATTGTTTCACAATGTCCAATCAGCTCAGGTAAATAAATAAATAAATAAATAAATAAATAAAATCCTTGATTACGCAAATACACCGCTTACAGCTTGCATAGCGTTCCTACTGGTGAATGAGTTGCAGATCTTAAGTTCGGTCACCCGCCCCCACCGTGCTGGCCCCCTCCTCTTTTGGACAGCCCTTTCACGTTTCTTCGTCCTGCGTTCACCTTTTCGCCACAATACATCTTTATTCTTCAGTAGGAGTACATCAGAAAAAAACTGCTTCACTGAACCTAGCGTTTTATAACCTACTTCTTTTACGACGAACTTGCAACTTGCGTCTGTCTAATTTGGAGATATCCTACCTCGTAGCTTCCTTCGAAGTGCTTTCTATTTCCTCCCATAGGCTACGAACACGATACTGTTGCTGCGTATACTTGGTGGATGAAATATGGACGAATCCAAGAGCTGAGCCTAACGAATGTAAGCAATTCAGTCTCTCTGCTTTGTCGTAAAAACGGCAATTTTATATTCTACGTGTATGTGATAGATGTATGTAGCCTATGTATTATAGGGTTGTATTAAAGGTTCTCGAGAACACGTATTTTGGGCTTTGGAGGCTCTATACATTTGATAATTTACAGGCTACTGATGTAGTCTAAGCTTGGTGTTTATGAGCGGCACAGCTGATGAACCTCAAATCGACATTATTATTGGAGTAAATAGCCAGTCTCATTTCAGACTTCAAACAAGAGCTTAGTAATGATGAACCTGTCCTTTTCATAATCGGAACATCTTGTTCGAATGTGTCACAACGGTAGCCTAGACCGTTTTTGCTGATATGTGTAATTTTAGGTTCGGCTAATTTACACAAAATACCATTTAGATTAATATGGTTCGTTGGCATTGACATTTTGGTGTCTGCCAATCTCGAACAACGAACTTCAAATTAACTCAAAGAGGTCCACGTGAGTTGGTTGTAAACTGTAGTTGTAAATGAGTAAGAATCATTTTTCTGTTTCACCCGGAAATTGTTTACTTCTTCTTTCATCATGCTGTTAAAAACATGACTAGCGACGATTGACCGGCTGTCGCTAACGTACAATGACAGTAGTATAATATTGGAGATCATTATTATTGTATAATTAAATGCGATAAATAAATAACAATACGATTTGAATATAGGATATAATATAATATAGGATATAATTTCACTCTTTAAAAAAAACAAACAAAAAAAAAAAACCCTTTTCATGTCACTTGTTACATGTTGCCCCATCCCAGCACCTTTTGGTAATTTGTATTTGTCCTAATACTGTAGCTTATTCTTCTGCCTAGTTGGCTTTGCAGAGGTTAGGTTAGAATAGTGTTCACTGTGTGAACTGTGTTCTTGGCTAGAAATAGCTGTACAAAATAAGTATTATACCTTTCTGAACTTGTGTTCAGCAGTTGCCTACGACCATGATATGCACTTTTTGTACGTCGCTTTGGATAAAAGCGTCTGCGAAATAAAAGTAATGTAATGTAATAATGACAGTATTTTTATTTTTGATGAAAATGACGCCGGAAGCAGGAATAACTGTTACTCCTTGATTGTTTCCTTTGCTTGTGTACATTAGCACGCGCATATAAACAACTTGCTAAACATGTTGCACAAAGCTTTGCGAATGAAACATCCATTCTTCCCCACGTTACACTTTCCAGAATGGTGAGAAAACGGTTAACAGTCGGAAATGTCAGGCCCTTTGTTGGCCCTATTGCACTTCAGACCAAAGCTTTGCATAGGCTCCCTCTCAATACTGGAAAGTCTCAAACTATTTCTTTACAGTATCATGAAATAGTGCATTAATGCAGGCAAGTGCACTTATTCTCATATTGTGAATTTTTTGTTAATATTTCTGTAATCGTAGTTATAGACATGCTGTCTATGCAGTTTAATGTGGTGAAAAGTGTTCCTGATTAGGTTTGAGAGTAAACTACTGCCAACTTTACGACTACACGCGCCGCTCCCCCGGGTTTCCAGTTACGTACGGGTAGCCAAACTGGTAATTGCTTTTTTACTGGCCAAAAAAGTCGCGCGTTTTCTCGCGAAGGCCAGCTGGTCGAGAGGACGCTAATTCTCTACATCTGGGTGGTTTGTTTGATATTTACGAAAGGTGCATCGTTACCGAGACGCTCAAGCCGGCAGCTGTTCGCGTTCACATGATGACTTTGATGAAAGGGGACATAATGTTTTGATGACACGGCATTAAAAGAAACCAAGTATTACGTTGTTAAATGTATAGAAAAATGAGTTGGCCCATGGTCACTACTACTGTACAATTTTTAAAATACTAGACAACATGATTTACCATTTAGGAGGCACATGTTGAGCCATGGATTCATTTAGTTAGTTATTATTTCCTCATTCTTTTGCCGTTATTAGCTTATTAGCAGGTAGCAAAACAAGTTTATTTGTTCCTCACACAGACATATTCTTAAACCATACCAACAGAGAAAATACCAGCTACATGAGATACTCATTTTACTAAAAAACAAAACAATAAAAAAAATTATGTAATCATATCTGTGCTGATAATTTCTATTTTCATCTTTACCACAAGGGGTGGCCAGAGAGAGGCACCGCATCTGAGGATGAGGCAGAGTGAGGGCCACACTGCCGCCGACAGGCCGGGAGGTAAAAGCGCGGACGTGATCATGGAGACGGGGGCCAGGTCCTCCCCTCAGTCAGCCGGCACGGGCACAGGGCCCCAGACAGTAGAACCGTCCGACAGCGACTCGGAGGAACGGGACGAAGGGGAGCGGCAGAGCGCGTTGTCCGTGGCTGCGAATAGCACCGCAGGGGGAGCCCCAATGGGCCAGCAGGAGGCGCCAGACGGTGGGTGGGGCTGGGTGGTGCTGGTGGCCAGCATCCTGGTCCTGGCCCTCACCCTGGGCTTCCCGTCCTGCGTCGGCATCTTCTACACCGACCTGCAGACGGCTTTCCAAGCCAGCAACAGCGAGACTTCCTGGGTACCCTCCATTATGACGGCGGCGCTGCACGCAGGAGGTACGGCTGCGATGGCAGCGGCGGTGGTGGGGGGTGTTTTGTTTTTTCGTTTTTATTCAAAAATTTTAAAAGTCAGTGCTCTAGAACTCTACTTGCCAGTAGCGATTGTGACATCAGCGTTAGAGTGTTCAGTTAAGAAGGGTTAAAGTTGACTTTTTTCAGTTTGCTTCATTCATAAATGCCCTTTATGACACAGTACAATTCAGAGTGCTGTGGTGGTGTGTTGTTTTAAGGCGTTTTTCTATTGCGTGGATGGGTCAAGATCTGATATGAAATTGGGACCATTGCCGACTGGCCGGCAGCTCTGCAGGGTGGTGTATAATTGGCTGGAGTGTTGCCAATGGAGGAATGCTGCATTCCCATGCTATCAGATACTTCGGAAATACAACTTTCCAAAATGAATGCCAATGGAAGTTGTGTAATAAAGTTGTATTATGAAGCTGGAAAGTTTGGGCAAACACAAGTTTCCCAGTTGTGAAGTAATGTCAAAGTCTAACCATTTCAATATGGCAGACGCTCCAAGTTTAGTGCTAGTCAGTGGTAAGAAAAATATAGAGACATAATGCACCTTTATCACGTTTGTAGTTAGCCTCCTCATTCTCGTGGAGAAACTGGTAACATTTTACCAAGTGCTTTTTAAAAGCAAAAAGCAGCCAGGTCCACATCATGTCTGTCAAGACATCCGTTTGACCTCCGGGTTTGATTCTCCGACAAAATGGCACCTGAATGCAATGCTGTTTAGCGGCCGACATCCAAGCTTTCGAATCGGGGCCATAAAAGCAGCATGTTAAGGCAGCATAAGCTGGCCTGGGGGGGCCCTGTCACATCACTCGCCAGTGACTCCTGTTGGTCAGTTTGGCACCCGCAAGTCTGCTCAACTCCTGCGGAATTTGTATGGGTCAGAGTGACCGGCTGTGCTCCGTTATAAAAGAGTTAAAATAACTCTTATCATAATTTATTTTGCACTGAACACATTGTGCCAAGTACCGGTGTATTTTACTGTAACAAGGCCATCTTTCAGTGACCACACACAGCCTTGCTGTAGGGTTGGTTTGGCAGTATTAAGCCTGGCAACAGGGCAAGGTTAGTACAGGACTGGAGCCCAGGTTATAAATGCTCTATCCCTCCGACCAATGCTTATCTCCGTTCTCAGTGTGAGGTCTGTCATTCCTGCGGATTGGTACCTTAAAGGGTCCTAACTTGGTGGGTGGGAGATTCCTTTTGTTAAAGGGAGGGGAGGTGGGGTTGGGTTGGGGAGATGGGGAGGCATGTCTCCTTGGACACGACCGTTATTTTTTTCAGTTGAGTTGAATCTGTAACTGCCATTTTGTACTGCCACACGCTTCAGCACCTTTGGTTTGCTAAAGCACGAGAGAAAGTTGGCGCAGCCTGTCTCCAGTTGAAGGAGCCGGTTGTCCTCAGAACTCTGTGAACACGTGTGGTGTTTGCATAGTCACCGTGACGGCACACATGAGCGAGCTGTGCGAGGCTTTATTTGTTTTTTCAAGTTCAAGATCAGGTTTCCTTTACAGCCACGCAGCTAGGCTGGTGGGATTGATTTCCATGCAGTTGTTAGAAATCTCAAGGCAATTCACTTCCGCATGCGTACAGCTCACATTATTTGGGTTGCATTTTTTTCTGTAAATAGATGTAGACTGTATGTGAATGTTATCTATGTTATGGCCATACACTAATACAAAGTACGCTCGTACAAACAGTGTGGATAGATGTAAACTGTGTGTGAATGTTGTTGTTTATAATACGGCTGTACAGTGTGGATAGATGTGACCTGTATGTGAATGTTGTTGTTTATGATACGGCTGTGCAGTGTGGATAGATGTGAACTGTGTGTGAATGTTGTTGTTTATGATACGGCTGTGCAGTGTGGATAGATGTGAACTGTGTCTGAATGTTGTTTATGATACGGCTGTGCAGTGTGGATAGATGTGAACTGTGTCTGAATGTTGTTGTTTATGATACGGCTGTACAGTGTAGATAGATGCGAACGATGTGTGAATATTGTTTGCTATGGCCATACACCCATACAAAGTACACTCGTACAAACTCATACAAAGTCACAGATAGACTTATATGAATAGTCACACATCAATCATACACGCATTGCATTTTCATATTATAGGTGTCCAAAAAATGTATTTTCAAGGCTGAACTGCTTCTACAGGTCTTGGATCGTTAAGTTATTTGCTGTGAAGTGTTTTCAGTTTCATCACCTTCAGCAGAACTTTTTCTGTGCTAGCATTTTGCCTGCGCTCATATACATACCACTTCATTCCTTAGCATTTAACTAGTTTTGGAGATTAAGTGTTAGGATGTATTAGTGTGCGGCATGTAGAACACAACTGCACAGATTAGTGGAGCGTACTGGTGTACCAAGGTGATAGGGATCTCTGGGTTGTGCAGCTCTGTGGTGGAATGCACCCTGCGTACTTTTTGCTACTGCCTGTTAAGTCATGTTTCAGACAGGCACGCCTGGCTCCCAGAACTCAGGACAGAAATGTCCCAAAAGCATTTTAGAATTACAAATGCAGGCAAAGTTGCACTACTTTGGCAAAAGTGCGTGAAGACAAAGATTGTCAGTGCCTCCTAGATATTCCTTGGCATGGTAATTCTGTAATATTTCCAAGGTAAATGTCCTGCATAGTACGCCTAAAAAACTGTAAAATGAAAGGCCTTCCTCTGGCTCCACATCATGCAAGCTGAGCTATAGTCTGCAATGTGAAAAGAAGAAGCTGGCAACCACGTGTTTCAGAGGAGAACCACGGATGTCACCACTGTCCCGACCTGACAGCGGGATTTGTGCATGAAAGCGTGTTTTCAATTGAACAATTCAAATTATGGCGAGAATTGTGCTCAAGCACTATATTGGGTGCCAAATTTATATTTAAACAAATTATTTTTTCGAAGACTGTGGTGTGTAAAGAAGTAGTGGCTGATGTCACATGTATTGGAGGAGAGGTGATTGAATTTATATCATGCTTTGTGAATACACATGGTTGAATTTGCGAGAAAAGACATTTGTGTGTGTGTTTTTTGACATTTTGTCACTATGTTCTTAATCACACCACAGGTCCGCTGTGCAGCGTGCTGGTCGAGCGGTATGGTTGCCGTGCAACAGTCATACTGGGCGGGGTCCTGAGTGGGTTGGGCATGGCAGCCAGCTCCTTCACCAACAGCATCATCGAGCTTTACATCACTGCCGGGGTCATCACAGGTCAGTGGTCACTCACACGCAGTTCTGCCCTGTCTAACTGCACAGGCTTCCATTGGCTCTCTCTGATATGATGTCATTCAACATTCAAATGTGTCGGTTAGCGGGAGCTGAAGACCATTCTGCCATTTTATATTTATGATAAATGTACTGTGAACAGCGTGATCACAGACATTTGCAGAGCTTCAGAGCTTGGGTACACGAGACTGTTTTTACAATCATCAAGTATACTATCTTTAAAGAACTAAACACAGTATCCTTTATGACAGGGGTGTCAAACTCCAGTCCTGCAGTGTCTATGGATATTTGTGGTTTCCTTTCTGTCAGAAGCCAATTAAGGCCTCGAGGACAAAGAATGTGGAGTCTTTAGCCAGTCAATGACAGTCAATCGTGCTGACACTCACCAAACACCGACAGACAATGCAGCCCTCCAGGACTAGATTCTGACTCTCCTGCTTTATGGTAAAACAAGCTCTACAGACCATTGCTAATGTAATGATCTGGAATACTGGTAAGCAGTCTAAACTGTAATCAGGAAACTCAGCTAGCAACACGGAGGTTGTTGGTTAGATTTCCAGGTGCCACAGTACCCTTGAGAAAGTCATTTATCCTTCCCTGTACACTTGGATATTTGCTGAGTCGATTAAGGTGAAGTAACTTGTTATTCTACACGGCTGCAGTATATCTAGCTTTTATTATCTGCTAGTTTTTGTTTTTCCTGATAAGGCCCTGACGCGCCACTTAATTGTGTACAGCAGACGTTTCAATCCTTTCTCCAAGCTTTCCTTCAATTTGCCTCAGACTTGTCTGCTGTGTGCCTCAACTGATTAGGATATTTCCGTGTATTTATAAAATAATTTAGTGATTTTTATAATTTCATTGTTTTCAGGGCTGGGGTTCTGCTTCAGCTTCCAGGCGGCGGTGACCATCCTGGGCCAGTACTTCGTGCGGCGGCGCGCGTTTGCCAACGCCATGTCGTCCACGGGCACCGCCATCGGCCTGTCCACCCTGCCCTTCCTGGCCGAGTTCCTGCGCAGCCAGCTGGGCTGGAGGGGCAGCTTCCTGGTGCTGGGGGGCGTGCTGCTCAACTGCTGCGTGTGCGGGGCGGTCATGAGGCCCGTCAGCCCCAAGTACGGGGGCCTCGCGGCGGCCCGAGCGCAGGAGCGCGGCCCCCCGCCCTCCGCGCAGACCAAGGGGGCGGGGCCGGGGGAGCGGGCGCGGGCGTGGCTGAGCGCCGCGGCGGCCTCGCTGTCGCGGAACATGGCCTTCGACCTGTTCTGCAGCAACCCGCGCTTCGCCGCCTTCTCCCTGGGCGTGACCTGGATGATGCTGGGCTTCGTGGTGCCGCTCATCTTCCTGGTGCCCTACGCCACGACGCACGGCATGGAGCAGGACAGCGCCACGCTGCTGCTGGCCATCCTGGGCTTCGTCAACATCGTCGTGCGCCCGCCCAGCGGCCTGCTCTTCGGCCTGCCCTGGTTCCGCGGGCGCCACGTCTACGTCTTCTCAGCGGCACTGCTGGTCAACGGGCTGAGCAACTCGCTGTGCTGCCTGGCGGCCAGCTTCCAGGTGCTGCTGGGATACGTGCTGACCTACGGCCTGTCCATGAGCGTGGTGGGCTCCCTGCTCTTCACCGTGCTCATGGACGTGGTGGAGATGAGCCGCTTCCCCGCCGCCCTCGGCCTGCTCGCCATCATGGAGAGCATCACGCTGCTGGTGGGCCCGCCCCTCGCCGGTATGTTAAAAAAAACAGTAATTACTCCTCTCATTCCTTGGGAACGGAAGTTGGTGTCTCTCTTAAAACGGTCAGAAATCTTGCAGCAATTTTAGTGGTGTTTAAAGGGTTAAAGTGTTGTAGATAATTAAACTGGGAATGATTGACAGCTAATGATTAAACGGTTGCTGTACAACATTTCACAGTACTTGAGCCAAGGGCTCAACATGTTGTGTTTGGGTTATGTGCTTACTTCACACCCTGTTGCCTCTGACCAGCCAATAGAACTTCTAGTTGTGTATCCATGGTGACGCTCCAGTCATGTGCATTGACTCAAAACAGTCTGCCCCCCCTCCCACGTATCTATGTGTACACGTGTGTAAGGAAAAAAGGACGTCTCTCGAACGTGATGAAAATGTACAAAGTTTATTTCCAATACCGGCAGTGACAAAGCGCACGAATGACACCTTGGATTCAGCAGAGTCAGACTGAACCACGAACCTTTCCAGAGGCTGCTTCTTATTTGTTTTCAAAGCTTTGATCAGGAGTGTTGAATACACATACTAAGACGGATGTAGTCAGTTTTGTAACACCTATCAATTAGGTCGTAGTGTATTGGCTGTCCTGTTGTGATTGAATTAGCACGTCTGTTGACTTGGATGGTTCCCAATCTCTCACTCCCGGTCGCTATTCTACCATTGTACCAACTGTATTGTGATAATGATAAGATCAAGGGAATGTGTGGCCAGCAGACATATTGGCATCAGAGACAGATTTCTTACACGTGTGTGTAATTGTCTGCTGGTGTGTGTATATGTGGGCATGTGTGTGTGTGTATGTGGGCATGGGTGTGTGTGTGTTTGTGTTTATCTGGGCTTGGGTTGCGTGTGTGTGTGTATGTGGGCTTGGGTTTGCGTGTGTGTGTATATATGAGCTTGTGTGTGTGTGTGTGTGTGATATTGCGAGCAGTGGAGCTGTGAGAGGTAACCCTAACCCTAACCCTAACCCTCCCCGCCTTTTGATGTGGACAGTACCATGACAACTCAAATGTCGAAACTGTCGGTGGTTTCCCAATGTGGCATCGCGGCTCGCTGAAACCGTGCCAGCTCAGTTTCACAGTGTCGGGTGTCAGCCTGTTCACGCCGTAAATTTCCCCCAGCTTGCACTTCTGTGGGTTTCCTACCGAGAGCCAGGAGCACAAACCAGGCCGAGTCCCCAGACTTTCCTAACGGGTTATCCCACTTTCGCCTCTCTGTTGCAGGCATGGTGGTGGACCGCACGGGGGACTACACTTCCATGTTCTATACCTGCAGTGCCATCGTGGCCTCGTCTGCGCTCTTCATCATGCTGGCTTTTTACTGGCTGGACAGACGGGACAGGGAGATGTCACGCCCCTCAAATGCTGAAGTGGGTCCACAGAAGCCAGGGGTCACCCTCACGCCAAACTGCCAATATAACAGCGTGCCGACAGGGGGGGGCCCGGCCCCCACCACAGAGAATGTTGACGTCAGCAGTGTGTGAACACGCACTTGTCGGTGCATACACAGAAGCACACACACACACTTGCACACAGATGTGCACAGATATACATGTATGCACACATACACACACTCACATAGACACGCAGACACGCAACGCTCAAGCATGCACACACACGCGCACAAAAACGCACATGTTTTTAGTGCACAAATGTGCACTTCCGTGCAGACGGGTAGTTCATTAGGAAATCATGCACTTTCACCTCCTCAGGCCACTGAAGATCCGAGTGTCACTCACTGCCTTCAGGGCCAATTCTCACACCATCTGAAAATTGCACACCACCTGGAACCCTGCCCATCGCACTCCTGGCCAATCGCTGTGGGAAGTGGGCGTGGACTTCAGAGGTGGGAGGCGGAAACACCCACCCCCCTCACTCCGACTGTCGGAAAGTAGCTTTCAGATGCTACCCGACATTCCGAACGGCAGTTCGCTTGAAGAACGCAGAAGCCTTGACCTCACGCGCAGGAACGTGGAAGTTGGTGCTCTGCTGTTACTCAGGCTGCGGTTGCACTGGTTCACAGGCAGATAAAAAAATCCACGCTCGCACGCAGCATACATTCTACAGCAGTGTAGAATGGTTTGTACTGTATTACTGTGTGTATTACCAAAGTAAGAACAGAGGGAAAGCCTGTTAAACAAGTGGCTAAGTTCAGCCTTTGTTGTCATGGTGTTTACGATCACCCAAGCCAACCTGACTACCATCAGTTAAGGGGAAAAGAAAGTAAGCATTTCAGGAGTAATTGTACTGCTTCCTCACATGTGACTGATGTGACTTCCTCAAAAGAAAGCATTTTTAAGTGATTATTCCACAGCCAAGTAGCCTGTGTTATGTTAACAGGGGCCTATATATATATATATCGTAGTCATATATAGGCCAAAAGTATTAGGCCACCTGTGGTTAAAAATAATAACTTCAGGTAAAGAAGATTTCAATGAATATATGTACATTTACTGAATAACGAATTAAAGTAAAAACTTTTTTTCAGTTTCTATGAACAATAACACAAATAGATTGGATTTTTAATATAATCCTAGACACAACTTTCCTTGAAATTGCCTCATTTGGCCTTAATTACAATGAAACTACTTACTGGAAATGTATCATTTTGCAAAGTGGGCAGTGGAGGAGTAATTAAATTGGCTCCACACATCTAAGCCTAACTCCGTCTTTGCCATAGTTCTATTTTACTTGCATTAAGTATTGTGCTACTTGTGGTTGTACATTTTTTTAAGGTAGATACGATTTCAGTCAGTTTAACTAACCCTCCCACCCCTCCACTTCTCACTTTGTAAAATAATTGGATAGACTTCAATAATTAATTTAATTGTAATTAAACCCAAAGGAGGCTATTTTGATGATAGTCGAGTCTAAGATAGTTTAAGTCATCTTTTAGTGTTATTGTATGTAGAAATTGGAAAAAAAGTTTCCACCTTGGTTTGTTATTCAATAAATACTCATATATTAACTGAATTCTTCTCCACCTAAATAAAAAAAATGTTTTTAAACCACATACTGAACAGCACGTCTGGCCTGTACTGTGTGTGTGTGTATGGGTGTGTGTACAGTATATATATATATATATATATATATATATATATTTGTGAGAGTGGAGTCCCAACATTTTCAGTTAACGGGTGACTTACAGGTCTAACTGTTACTCTGGTGTTTCCTTTTGCTGGGATTGTTCACATATAACAGAGCAACGTGTATCTTGGTTTTAGCCTGTATTTTAATCAGTAGAAATTTGCATTTGGAGTCAGAGGCATCATAAAGACCAGAGGAATAACTATGGCTGAAAAACAACTAATCTGTAAGCTGAGAGACCAGAGGAACTCATTACAAATGATAGCAGAAACTGGGTATATCAAGTACAGCGCTTTTGGAAAATTTTGAAAAATGAAGCCGTCACTGGTGGTCTCAGAAGTAAACACCGTACAGGTCGGTCAAGGCAGACAACTGCTGTTGATGACAGATGAATCCTAAGAGCTGTGAAGGAAAAACCCTAAAACACCAGTCAGTGACATCACCAGCAGTCTCCAGAGAGATGGGGTGAAAATATCATAAGCCACTGTATGCAGAAGACTTTGAGAGCAGTATTATAGAGGCCTCAGTGCAAGATGCACACTTCTCATCAGCAGCAAGAATCGAAAGCCCAGATTAGAATTTGCCAAAAAAAAAAAAAGACAAACAAGAAGAGTTCTGGAGTTTTATGGACAAATGAGACCAAAATAAACCTTTACCAAAGGGATGGAAAGCCAAGAGTGAAGGAAGGAATAGCTCATGATCAAAAAGTGTACCACCCCGTCTGTGGGGGGTGCTGCTGGATTCTGTTGTTATGAAATGTTCTATTGCCATTCCATGTAAAATTTGTACCGCTGGTTCCGCGCGGTACAAATTTACGTTTAAGTTCATCTGTTGATTTTGCATAGCTGAAAATGGTGGGGACTCAACACAAAAAACAGCTGGGTCTGTAAAATGGTAATGCATGTGTACATACCATGGAATAAAAGCTGATTGTCTGTACTTTTGCCTCATAATCTATCTTCTGATTTTCAAATCCAAATGCCTTAAGTATATATCAAAAATAACTAATTTAATTGGCGTTGCGATCTCACGTAACGCCAATTTTTCAGAAGCAAAAGAAAATATACTGAATTACATAAAAGAAAATAGTGCTGTTATAGTGAATGTTGATTATTGCCGTTAAAGGCAAACCTGCTTTGTATGGTAAGCTTGCGGCTTCATTATTTAAGTGAGCAATTTGTCCCTTGACACAGCAATGCTAAAACGGGGGCGCAAGTCTTTCAAGACTGAATCCGGCCCATAGAGTGCAGTGTCAAAGTTATCCCTTGAGCCACAGGCCTGTCAGTCCAGCTCACTTTCCCTTCCAAGCTTAGCCATCTGCGGCTAACTGCCATTTCCAGCATTGATACGGTTGACTGTTCCACCAGAGATGGAAAATGGAAACTAAACCAGAGGTGGAATACCAGGTTCAGAAAAGTAAAAGACCTTCTCAGTATTTTGTTCCATTATTTTGCTAATTAGCACAATTCTTTGGATGGAAGAAACGCATACATGGCAGGACTTTTACTTTCTGATCCCTGGACTTTCCACCTTTGCTGTAAACATCTCTGGGAATCTGCAACTCTGGTGTAGGCTGTGTAGGCTAACCAGACGATCGGCTTCTAGAATGTTCTTACCATACGTCGGTATTCTTAAACATAGGAGGTTCTGGTTTGCTTAGCCAGATTGTCTATATCAGTGGTCTCCAACCCTGGTCCTGGAGAGCTACAGGGTCTGCTGGTTTTCAAAGTGACTCTGCACTTCATGAATCAATTAGAGCAGTTGATTACACAGTTAACTCAACTCATCTGGTGTCTTGGGTCTCAATTGGGCGCTGATTTTAAGGTGAAAAAAAAAACAGCAGACACTGTAGCTCTCCAGGACCAGGGTTGGAGACCACTGGTCTATATCCAGTGCTGGATTACTGTGCAGGACATCTGTTTTGCCACAGTAATTGCATTTGGTCATCCTTCTCAAGGAATTTTCTAAAAGATGAATCACGTTTCGGGTGCAACACAAGGTGTGAAGGATGCAGAGCTGAACATCTGGTTGGGGTATGGGATCTGTGGCATGTCCCTTCAGTGCCTTCCCAACAAACCTAAAATATGACTCATCGTGTTACTATAATTTAAGCGGAAACATTTGTGGAAGCTTAATTAGTTGGGTTAATACGCGAGTGTATGTGTGTGAAGTATGTAAAGGTTTTAATCATGGAGATGGTTGGTGTCTTGCCACATTGTATGTATGCATTGATTTTGTTTTATTTCTTTGTAAAGGTAGAAATGTCAGATTTTGTAATATGTTTAGTGGTGCGTTTTGTTACACTAAGGGAACACGTATGGACAACTGTAATTAGAATTGTATATTTATTCAAAATTCTGTTTAAATTTTTATTAAAGTGAAGTGATTTGGGCATCAGTTCTATGTTTTCACTTTCTCTTCAATTCATGAAAAAGAAGCGCAGTTATTGGATAATGTGTATATTGAAGCCAATGACAAACCTTGCGCTTACAACCCAGTACAGTAGTTCCACAGTCCATCGATCCATTGTAATAACAGCTACCCACGCTATGCTATTCAGTTAACATACATTGGGATGGCAGGTATGCCATCCCGCCAAGTTACGCCTTGGCGGGGGCATGCCCCATACCTATACAGCACCGAGAGTTTGGCACTTTTCAGGGTTCCCCACAGAAATAACCACAACAGCCACAGACACTCAGCCCTTAAAAACATTAAATTCTGTACATTCTGACCCCATTTCAACAGACAGATTTCATAAACAACTTCACATGTCCACACAATAAAGCCCCAAACTAAGGGGATTTTGCGTTTTCTCCTTCTTCTTCTTCTTCTTCTTCTTCTTCTTCTTCTTCTTCTTCTTCTTCTTCTTCTCATTCTTCTTCTCATTCTTATTTTTCCTGCCGCCTATCCCACTAATAACATGTCTGCCCATTGGACATTTTACCGACACCCGCCAAATCTTCACGTACACCACCCAATGAAAAACTCGCATACACACGCAAAATACCCATATCTATTTACTCTGAATAGCCGCGTTTCCACCAAATTACCCGGAACTTTTAGTCCCAGGAACTACTTTTCCAGGAACTAAAAGGTTCCTTCAAACAATGGTTGCCTGCGTTTCCACCGCGGTCTAAAGTTCCGCGAAGATTAGGCAAATTAGCCCACTGACGTATGAAAAAGCGAAGTTGTCGTCGGCCCATCTGTCCTATGATTTCTTCTGTAACCCCATACTACCACCGAAGTAGCCTACATTATTTTCTAATAACCGGGACAACCCGGAGGGGTTTATTCCACGTATATACAACGGGTTACCAACAATGACTATATATGGTTACTTTTGTATTTATTGATTTTTATCGATTTAATCACCTGGAATTGAAATATTCTTCTGCAGCCGTTTGGGCATATTTTACCGTTGTCAAGCAAAACTGTCGTTGGTAGTTGAACTTGGACCGTCGTTATGCAACAAATAGGATATAACAGGCCGATAGTCAGATTGTAACTGTTTTATATATCCTCTCAAACACATTCATTATGTTTTTATGCGAACATTCACTTTAGTGTCTTGACATCCGAGGCGACAGAATGCATTCACATTTCCAGTATAACTGGCAACAACAGCAGAAAACATGCACACGTTGTAAACAATTTGCTGTTTTATTACCTTCTCATCGTCAATTCCATATAGGCTAATCGCAAAATGACAAGAATAGAACGAAAACTCGGACTTGCGTGAAAATTTTAATTGGCAGTGGTACAGCCGCCGTTTGCTTTCCTTCGAAGTTACTGCTAGCCGAGCAGCGAAGTGTGCCCTCCAGATGCGAACCATGCACCATAAATTAGCCCATAGTCTTCCTGGTCTTTTTGTGGAATTGAAGAATGGCAGAGTAAAATCACGGCAGTCTGAAAAAGCTAAAAGGACGACTACTAGAATTAACCTGTTATTTTACCATGACAAAAAGTGCGGAAGGTGATTTCCAGTTTGCTTTTACTGTATCACCAATGTGAATTACGCAGAACTACCGCATACCTCACATAACTGTATCAAACGTTTTGAGTCAATTACAACGGGCTAACAAAGAAAATCCGGAAGAAAATATTCAGCAACCGAATTAATCCGTTTGAATGTTTTGGTACGTAATATGCTGTCCCAGCACGAATGCTTAGCATTTTATAAAACGAATACTAAAGCAAGAAAAGAACAGAAGAGCACACGTTATAATTCAAAGACGTTGGCAGACTATAACCAAAACTAGGCTACTGAGCCGCATAACATACAAGTTTGATTTGAAGTTATTATGAAAATAAATCGGTTTGCGGCTGCATATTTTTAAACATGGCGGTTGAAAATAAACACAAAAAAATGCTGCGAGTACTCGACCAATCAGAAATGTTCAGCGCTGCAAGCTCCACCCAAAAGGTTCCTGTACTTTCGGAAAGTACTACCCCCCGAGCAGGAACTTTTTGAGGGTAAAATAAAGCCCCCGGAACTAAATTTAGACCCTAGTTCCTGCGGTGGAAACGCACTGAGTTCCTCAAAAGGTTCCTAGTTCCGGGGTAAAGTTCCTGCGGTGGAAACGCGGCTAATCTTTTCCAGTACAAACAGCTTGTCCGTCGGTGGCCTAGTGGGTAAGGTTACAGTCTTGAGAACACAGGATCCTAGGTTCAAGCCCAGCTAGGAACGCGTTACTTTAACCTGCTTTTACCCTCACTAATACACACGCAAAATACCCATATCTTTTTACTCTGAAACTTTTCCAGTACAAACAGCTAGTCCGCTAGTGGTTTAGTGGATAAGGTGATAGTCTTGGGAACACAGGGTCGTCGGTTCAAGCCCAGCTAGGAACGCGTTTCTTTAACCTGCTTTTACCCTCACTAATAATTGTCTACTACTTCTCAATTATTGCTTTTGCACCATATCTACCAGCCGTTCCCCGACGTACCGTCTGCACGTTCAATTGTTCACCGGCTACAATATTGCAAAGCCATATGGATTCAACCGGAGCTCTTCTGTGCTTACTCGCCTGTGTTCTTCTTTAAAACCACGGACAGGTTTGCTAATGATATTTCACACATTGCACAGCTATGTCATGGTGCTGCCCTAACAAAGTGACAGACTAGTAAACCTCCGCTTGAAGGATCGAATCCCGCCTCGCCCTCAGGCAGATAATTCCCTCTTTTACACTAACGTTCTCTTAGGCTTATATTTGCTTTACCAAAACTCACTCATGGCCACCCATATGCATTTCATGACGGCAAATGTATTCCTTTTATTAAAAAAGTTACACCACTTCACCGCTGTGCCATTTCTACTAACTACATTTCTTCACTTGGCTACCGTACAAAACCTTCTTATCAGCAAACGCCACGTTTCTACATTCATGTTACCTCGCCCCCTTCTCTATCTAGCCACATACAAACAATTACTACGTATGTACGTTCTGCAACTCCCCATTAAAATATTACATTTAAAATTATGGTTCACTCTCAATTATAACTACTAGTACTGAACATGAAAAAACACAGCAGTGCAATAGATTTCATATGTTAATTAACTCTCCACTTTAACAGCTATCACTTTATAGCGACTGTTATATATACCGTTCGATAAGGAATATAAGCTCGCTCATGGTCACTCCATTTACTTCGCACTATACTCCGTGATCATGTCAACCTTCACCTACATGCCCATTCTGCTAAAAACATATTGTTTCAACTACGCAATTTCATAATTTCATCCTCATTTCTCTCAAACTGTTGTTATTTTCTCGTATGCAAAGCCTGCTGGGACGTATGCGTCTGCTCCTATTCTCCACTATCATGTTTTCCGGTTCTAGTTTAGCAAAACAGCGAAGAGGATTCCTACCTGCAGATAAGCCTATCAAAATTCCTTATAAACCTTACAAACACTAAAAGTGCGTCTCCACGAAATAACAGACAACGGAGCAGGACAGAAGGCTACACAAGTTGCGACCTAGGGAGTTATAATTCTACGGGCTTGCTGATTCTTTTGTCAGTCAAGGCTCGTTGGATGGACGTCAAATCCGTGAGTACATACACTGGCCATATTTCATCTGCGTTTCTCATACGTTTATGCTTACGCCACCGCACGCTTTCTGACAGCCACTGTTTTACATATATAGCAAACCCAAACTGCGGAACGGTACACGCTCATCAGACTGTACAAATTCACACAACGATGGCCATAATCCACAACCGTTTCTTCCAGGGTCACTTCGCATTTCTCACTCTCATAATAAAACGCTTTGCAAAAAGAAATGATATCTCATAAAAAACACGTTTTCAACGTACAAAAATGCCAAGTTACTCAAAAGTACTGATATCAAAATGACGCCAAGTTACGGTACTACAAACAATATAGGCTATCTTGCCTTACCGAACTGACATAAGATGTATTTCAAACCAATGCTACCCAATGTTTCCTCAATTCTTTCAAGTCACTTGGCCCTGTGTTTTGTAATCTTACCATTTTACAATGTCATGCAAACTTTGTGTCAGATCAAAGAGTCAAATATTTAGAATTGCCTCATAGAAGACATTGAAATTAATGTACAAAACTGCTGCTGAGTAACTACAGGAAGCATATTTCTCCAGAAAACATGTTTATACTTGCTTCTGAACTGAATTTGAGTACATGTGCAAGTTATTGTATATTTGCTACGTACAATAAATACTGCATGTACAATACATATTGTACATATATACATACATAGAGAACTTCTTTATCCCCATGGGGACATTTCCCTCCCAGCATGTTACATTCACATTTACGAACACACACTTATACCAAGAAACATACTATCATTCACGCAACAGAAAGGCTGGGCAGCGAAATACATACATACCAATACAAATTGGACATATACACGCCTATTCAATCAATCTTGACTGTGAGAGAGCCATCCACACATATGTTTGGCCTGTCCATGTAGTGCATGCTTATACACACAGGGCCAAGTGACTTGAAAGAATTGAGGAAACATTGGGTAGCATTGGTTTGAAATACATCTTATGTCAGTTCGGTAAGGCAAGATAGCCTATATTGTTTGTAGTACCGTAACTTGGCGTCATTTTGATATCAGTACTTTTGAGTAACTTGGCATTTTTGTACGTTGAAAACGTGTTTTTTATGAGATAATATTTACATCCTGCATAGAATGTCAATAAAACGGTTAAATTTACGCTTTAGAAATGTGTGCTGAAAGGGGGGGGGGGGATGAACGCCTCCTCTATGTCCGGGTTCCTCTCAAGATTTCTTCTCTCAGGGAAGTGTTTTTTTCTTCCTATTGGTAAGTTTTTTAAAAATCTTTTTAAATATCTCATTTGCTTGAGTTTTTGGTGGCTCAGGCTCAGTCTTGCCTGACTCGCAACTAACATTTTTTAATATATTAAAATAAACGTATAGTTTTAAAAAACAACATTAACAAGAATGTAAAGTTCATGAATAAACTTTAGTGTGTGGTTGTTTCAACAGGTGTTTAGCCGTTACCAGATTAAGAAGTTAGAGAGCTGTGGCATCGTGAAAATTTACCAGTGTAACGTAATGACCATTACAACCTAATCGGGTTTTGGTATTCACGTAGTGCTACCATGTCACCAAATTGAGCCTTTTTTACCGAATGGTCCGCACCAAACGAGGCAGGAGTGAAAGCACCCTAAAACAAAAACTAGTCTGCATACGAAACCACACTTACCGGTTCACGCGGATGGAAATGGATAAAGCCTATAACAAAGGAGGCAGTCGAAAGGTAGAATTGCGTTAAAAATCATACCGCTTATTTACAATCAACCAAGCAGACTACGACAACCTATTTCAACCAGGCCAACGGCTCTAACTAAGGATAGGCCCTCATATACTGGGAGAAAAACAGGCGTTTTAACCAATCGGTAGCTTCACACGAGCGCTGCATCATCTCACGCGCAACCGTTGGCCAGACCCCGCTTATTTCGCACCGGCAAATGGAAAAAGAGAACCGTCACGGCATGAACAAGCCTCACCGAAAGTGAAACCAAAAGGGGACGTTGCAGTTTCAAGTTTTAAATGCACAGCAAGGATGAAATATTCTTGAATGTTCCAACTGTGAACCTGCGAATATTGTCGGTATGTTGAATATATAGCCAAGGTATGTTTTCCTATTTTCGAATGTTATTTGCTGATACTGAAACTGTGCGCTATGTGTCTGCATTGCATTAAACTCGTATGTTAGGCTATGGGTAAAACTTCACATAGGCCTGTGTGTCTACGATATATAATAATTTTTGATAGAGCTCTTTGGAACCGATACCGCAAGAGTAGTGAAGCTAATTCTACTTCGAAAATCTCAGCCGCGAGCCAGTGCAAATTAACCGATGTTATGTTAAATTGATATTCGATATTCAGACATATTCCTATTACTGTATGAAGGCACACAGTTTTACAGAGTTTGCAGTCATGACAGGAGAGTCGTATCTCTCTGTGAAGACAATTTGTGGCCACCTGGTCTGTCATAGGGAGGAGGACAGACGAAGGAACGAATGCAGAAATCCTAGCGTATTTAAAGCCATTGTACCCAGCTATGGGACAATGGCATTGCCAACGCTGCAGACTCTGACTAACGTCACTGACATAATGATTTGTAGTACCCCCCCCCCCAAAAAAAGTTTACTCTCTTTTTCCTGATCTCTTTTTGCGATTCCAGGGCGGGACCCATTTGAGCGTGGCTGACTTTCACCCTTCAAGGGTTGGACAAGATGGCAAGTGCTGGCATGAGAGCGTATGGGACGGTCCTGTCCTGTGACCTCATCCTCTGGGGTGTGCTGTGGGGAGGTCTGGTCCTGTTGGGGTTGCCCAGCGGGGAAGGGGTGGCCCTGGGGTGGCTGTGGGCGCTGGGGGCTGGCAGGTGGCTTCTGCTCCACGCAGTTTCCGTGGCGACAGCGAGTGGGCGGAGCTGGCTGGTGCTGAGGCGTTGGGTGGCGACGCTGTGTCTCCTGGGCCCGGCGTTTGAGAGCGGGAAGGCGGCCCTGCAGTGGCGGGGCAGCCCCGGCTGGAGCGTCCCGCTCCCCGATCCGGGCGTGGTGGCCCTGGCCACGGTCGCCGCCTCCTCCGCCTGCCTGTTCTGGGAGCTCACCTTCCCCGAGGCAGAGAGCGGGACAGGAGGAGGGGAGAAGCGGCAGAAAGCCTGGGCTCTGTTTGTCAGGGTGGTCCGTTACTCCCGGCCTGATGCCCTGCACCTGGGAGCGGCCTTCCTCTTCCTCACTCTGGCTGTCTTAAGTGAGTATGGGGCTCCTGTGTAATCTGACAGTATAAAGAATTATCTGATGATAATAACAACCACAATCACCATATTATAATAATTGTGCTGCATGGCTATGTGACAGAGCAGTGAATAAAATAATAATTATTATTATTATATACTCTCGACAGACAACTCACTTTCTTGTCTATAACACAAAGTGAGATACAGAAGTAAAACAGTACAAAGTCAACACAAAATAAAATGGGGATCTGGAGTCGATATAGGCTAATATTTAAAGCACCCCCATTAAAAAACAAGTTAGTAAAAGACATCAAAATAAATAAAAAGAGGACTAAAACAGGAATTGAGCGAAGAAATAAAATGCCCTCAGAAAAAAAATCTGTTTTCGGTTTAAAACTGGAGCTGGAGGTGGAATCTGGACAAATGAATCAGAGCTTAATACCAGCAGCTCCTGTGCTGTAGAGCCCTGTAACAGTGTAATGAACCAAACTACACAGACACGCTGCAGTGCCCATTCTGTACTAACAGTTAGTCTTGTGTGTGTGTGTGTGTGTGTGTGTTTGCAGGTGAGATGTGCATCCCGTACTACACTGGCAGAGTGGTGGACTTGCTGGGATCGCGGTATCAGCACAGTAGCTTCCTGTCTGCCATCGGATTCATGGCGCTGTTCTCCTTCAGCAGGTAACTCTCACCTGTCCCTCTCGGGGGGGGGGTGGGGGGGGGGTGGGTGATGGGGGCTGTGCTTGGATGTGCGGATGCAACCGCACCGTCATTCAAGTCATTGCAACAGGAACACTTTTGTTTCTATTTAATTAGATCCTGTTGGGATACCATGTGTTCTGATGTATGTGCATGTGTGTGTGTGCGTGTGCGTATGTGTGTGCATGTGTGTGTACATATGTGTGTGTGTGTGTGTGTGCCTGTGTGTGCGTGTCAGCTCTCTGTGTGCAGGTCTGCGAGGAGGCATGTTCATGTGCAGCTTGTCCAGACTCAACAGGAGGATGAGACACATGCTGTTCCATAGCCTGGTGCAGCAGGAGATTGGCTTCTTTGAGGAGACTAAGTCAGGTGGGGAGAGACACTGCTCTTACTGTTTTCATCTTTGGTGATACGGTTTAATGTATCACTAAATGATCACTCTGGATGACTATATATACAGTGCAGGCCAAAAGAACTGGGCCACTTGTGTTTAAATTTTTTTTTTTAAACAGTAGGTAGGAAAGAATTCTGTTAATATATGCACATTTATTGAATAACAAACCATAAACATTTTTTTTTTCAATTTCTACCTGCAATAACACAAAAAGTTTTACTTCTGAGTTTTACTTAAAAATTATCTTAGACATGACTTTCCTCAAAATAGCCTTCTTTGGCTTTAATTACAATTAAGCATACTGTTGGAAGTCTATTCAATCATTTTGCAAATAGGGGATAGGAGGGAGATGGAAGTGTAGTTAAATTGACTGAAATCTTAGCTACCTTAAGTTTTTAAAGCTACAGGTAGTCTAATACAATTGGCTTGTAATATAAGTAAAATAAGAGCTGCTAGAAATAAGGCAAAGAAGGTGTTGGGATTAGATGTGTGGGGCCAAGTAAACATATTGTAGCAAGGTTATTCCCTGTGAGAAATTGCATAGAAGTATTAACATTAATATTTTCAGGCACAGGTTTCAGTACACACTCAGAAGGGTCCAGCAATGGGCAGCAATGTTAACAGGAGAAGACCAGGAAGATCAAGAGGCAGTGTACAAATATCTCATCTTTTTAATTTTACTATTGTAATATTGCACCACAACTACAGAGCTCAATGCAGCTAGAGAGAAACCAGTTCCCCTGACTACAGTGAAATGGCAACTACGATCTGCTGGTCTGAAAGGATGTGCATCTGCCTTTTCCCAATCTTTGTAGTCCAGTGTTGATAGTGCTTGGCCCACTCGAGTCTTTTCTTGTTAACAGCACATGGCAAGGTTTCTTTTGCAGAAACACATCCTGTTTGCAGTTGTTATTTCTGATTTGCTTTTGCACTGTACCATCATGCCAATGAAGTACCTTTAAATGTACCATTGAAATTGACAGACAGAAAGAGTCAGAGAAAGAGAGGGAGAGAGCACGAGAGGGTCACTGTACTTCAGGCTTCCTGGCATGCGCAGAACAAAGGACTAACCTGCCGCCCTCCTCCTCCTCCTCCTCCTCCTCCTCCTGGGAGCAGGCAGCCTAACGTCACGCCTGTCCTCCGACACCGACAAGATGGGCCGATCCGTGGCCATGAACATGAACGTGCTCGTGCGGAGCACGGTGAAGGTGCTCGGCCTCCTGGGATTGATGCTGGGCCTGTCGTGGCACCTGACCGTCCTCACCTGTGTGGAGATGCCCCTCCTGGCCCTGCTGCAGAACTTCTACAACGCTCGCTCTCAGGTGAGCTCCGCGGCTCCTGTTATACGCCGAGCCCCCACAGGGCTGTGCGGGCCTGTACCACATTCAGTGTCACAAATCAAATAGAGACGGTCCCTTTTCCGCAAAACATGTTTCCGGCCTTCTGTCACAAAATCAGGGATTCTCAAATCTGGCCCTTGAGGTCAGTAGTGCTGCTGGGTTTCTTTTCTACCTGTTAGTTAATTGATTGATTAAGGTCACTGATTGGCCAGAGGTTTAACTCACCTGGTGTCCCAGGTTTAAATCAGTCCCGATTAGAGGGGAGGAATGAAGACTAGATACTTATACTATATTTACAATGCATTGCCGTTTATTGAATGTCCATGAGGGCGCCCTTGTTTGTGGTGAGCCGCTGTGCCTCTGAAGTGCCTCCCCCTTGTGTGTGGCGCCGCCCTGCAGGCGCTGGGGCAGCAGCTGCAGGACTGCGAGGCGGAGGCGCGGGCGGTGGCGGCGTCGGCCCTGGGGGCGGTGCGCACGGTGCGGAGCTTCGGCGCGGAGCAGGCCGAGGCGCGGCGCTACCAGGAGGCGGTGGGGAGGACGCGCGCCGTGCAGACGCGCAAGGACACGCTGAAGGCCGTCTTACTCTTACTGCGCAGGGTAGGGGCGCGAGGCGTACGCACCGGCACTGCGTCCTACACGCACTGCGTCCTACATGCACACCAGTACGGTACACACCGGCACTGCGTCCTACACGCACTGCGTCCTACATGCACACCAGTACGGTACGCACCGGCACTGCGTCCTACACGCACTGCGTCCTACATACACACCAGTATGGAACGCACCGTCACTGCGTCCTACACGCACAGGAGTTATGCTGTGCACTTCTGATACACACTACTGTCTCACTTATCTCACTACTGTCTCACTTATCTCGGCTAATCATGCTACATCATTCAGCTTGGGGCAGGATGTCAGTTACTGCTTCTACACAGTTTTGCCAGCACTGACGCTCATTGGCCATTGGCCACATTTCATGGTGTTACTCTGCCACTCGTCACGGTCACTGTTACTTTACATTACATTACATTAAATGCATGTAGCAGACACTCTGTTATCCAGAGGTTTAAAGGGAAAATGAATTAGAGCCCACCTGTGGGATGTGGGTGATGGGTCCACAGTGAGCAAATTTGTCATTAAGTCAGATTTAGTGGAGGTGGGGGTCTGAACTGATACTCATTTGAGCATCCTGGGGAAATACAAAAGGACCCTCCTTGAGTTCTTTGTATTATTTTTTCCTCATGATTCATTGTTGAGCTTGTTGAAAGTCAGCAGTCTAGTAATAGGAGTAGCTTGAGCAGCCAAGACAAACATTACATTACATTTATTTGGCAGATGCTTTTATCCAAAGCGACTTACAATAAGTGCACACCGAAGGTCGCTGGAACAACTACAAAACACAGGTCCGATAAGGTACAGTACTCATTAAGTCCAGTTCACACAGTAAGCATAGGCTAGGTCAGAAAGTTATTGTAAGTCAAACTAGGAGGCATGACGGCAAGCTATAACATCAAGATAACAATATAAGTGCCATGTAAGTGCTGGGTGAAGATACAAGTGTAACATAAAAAGTGCTACAGGAACAAATTAGAAGGATTCAAGTGATAGGAGTGATCCTAGATTGGGAGTGCCCTGCAGAGTTGTGATAGTTAGTCCAGGTACAGTCTGAAGAGATGCGTCTTCAGACTACGGCAGCAAATGGGCAGTGACTGAGTGGTTTGTAGAGGAACAGGGAGTTCGTTCCATCACTGGGGAGCTAGGGTGGAGGACCTCCGTGGTCGGGACGAGTGAGAACCATTCACCCGGATGGCAGGGAGTACAAGTTGCAACCGACCTAGTGATGTCACAACCTGGCTTGTTTCAAGATGGCTGTAACCTAGTCCTACTAGCTGCAAAAAAAAGCCGATTTTAGTTTATCATTTCAGCAAATACGGGTCAATTTCAGATCTGAGAGCCGAGCCTTATCTTATCTAAGGTAAAAAGCATATGAACCAGACTCATACTGCTTCACGTCTCCTTCAAATCTGAGGTATTCCAAAGCTTGTTTTTACTGGCTTTGGTTTAATCTTAACTTCAAATGGCCAAATCACATGACTCTGCACCTCAGTTCAGAGTTCAGAGGGAGTGCATAGTTCAGAGAGAGAGTGTGTAGTTCATAGAGAGTGCGTAGTTAATGTGAGAGAGCATTCGGGTGTGGAAGAGGCAGGTGTGTATTTTGGAACACTCCCGATGTTATCTTGACTCCCTTCTCCCTTTCCGTGCTGTGCCCCCCAGCTGGTCACTGTGGGGGTGAAGGTGATGATGCTGATCTACGGGCGTCGGCTCATCGCTTCAGGTCAGCTGACCAGCGGTGGCCTCCTGGCCTTCGTCCTCTACCAGAAGGACATGGCGACCAGCACGCGGGTGAGCTCATCCTGCACCATAACAGAACACAACATGATGACGAGATCAGGCCATTCAGCTTAACAATGCTCGCCATTTTCCTGTCTAAATTGTACCTAGTGCTTTGCGGTTGATCGGAAACAAATAATAAGAACTGGGTTGCTGTGCATCAGATTAAGATCAGTGGATTTGTGGATAAGATCAGTGGATAAGTGGATAAGATCAGTGGATTTGTCGTAAGTTCAGTCTGGTGGAACGTGAGCGTTGCGTGTCTCTCAGCAACTGGTCTCCATCTGCGGGGAGATGCTGAACTGCACGAGCGCGGCGTCCAAGGTGTTCGAGTACCTGGACAGGGAACCCCGGGAGGAGAGGGCGGGGAACGTGGAGCCCTCGCGCCTGGAGGGACGCCTGACCCTCTGCGACGTCACCTTCTCCTACCCCACCAAGCCTGACGCACCCGCCCTGAAGGTGAGCCCCTCACACGGAACCCTGCGCGTGTGCGTTAGCGTACCTGCGCGAGGCTCAGTCTCTACCAGGACAGGGTAAAGGGGAGAGCATGTTGACCGCTGTGTTCATTTTGAGCATGTACTTCTGCAGTTTTGTGCATGAATGCACCAGCATGTTCTGTGAAGGGAGAAGGTTTACTGGGTGTATATCAGTGGAGTGATGTCACAGGAGAACAGTGGCAGTGTCTCAGTATGTATAGTGAAGTCACTTTGTGAGTGGCCGTACCACCACGAACCCTACTCCTACCCAGCAATCTGAAGCTAGGCAGGTGTGGGCTTTGTCAGTACTTGGATTGAAGTACTTCTGGGACAACTAAGTTGCTACTGGAAGGGGTGTTGCTTGGTCAGTGGGGTGTGCTTTTCCCTCTGCTGGTCAAATAAAGCCCAATGCCCCTGTGCGGTGATGGGGACACTGTGCTGTAGGAGACACACTATCTGTTGATGAGATGTTAAGCCACTGCCCTGATAGACCATGGCCTTTAAAGATCCTTTGACACTCAACGCAAAGAGTAAGGAGTTCACTGGTGTCCTGGCTTTGAGCATCCCACAGCATCATGCCGTCATATTAGTACATGCGTAGTGTTAAAAACTGTGTTAAAAACTGTGCAACGGCCTGGGTTGAATTCATGGGTGTCATGCATAGCGTGAGATAGCACCATCACAGTGATCGCACCCAGTGTGATTCTGCGTTGTGACAGTGCTCACTGTTGTGATACCGCTCCTTGTCGTGACAGGGCATGTCCCTGGAGCTGTGTCCTGGGAAGATGACTGCCCTGGTGGGGCCCTCTGGGGGGGGGAAGAGCTCCTGCGTCGGTCTGCTGGAGAGGTTCTACGAGCCGCATGAGGGACAGGTGCTGCTGGATGGGCTTCCCCTGCACTGCTACCAACACCGTTACCTGCACAGAAAGGTAAGCGCTACCAACACTGTTACCGGCCCAGTAAGGTAGGCACGACCAACACCGTTACCTGCACAGCAAGGCAAGTGCTACCAACACTGTTACCTAGATGGCAAGGTACTGTAACTACTACCAACACCTTTACCTGGATGTCAAGGTAACCATTCTCAACTCAGGACACCTAGCAGCACTAATACCTGTAAAGTAACTACTCTCTTTCTCTGTCACCCCTTTCTTTATCTCTCTCTGGGGTCAGATGGCGATGGTATCCCAGGATCCCGTGCTGTTCTCGGGCTCTGTCAGAGACAACATCGCGTACGGCCTGGAGGACTGCTCCATGGAGAGGATTGAGAGAGCAGCACGCAAGGCCAATGCTCACAAATTCATATGTGAGCTGGAGCAGGGCTATGATACAGGTACACCTATACTCTGAGTCAGGACTACAACACAGGGGCACCTCTACACTGAGTCAGGACTGCAACACAGGGGCACCTCTACACTGAGTCAGGACTGCAACACAGGTACACTTCTGTTCTGAGTCACGACTGCAACACAGGTATTCCTCTACTTTGAGCCAGGACTACAACACACCTACATAACCAGGTACACGGGGGGTGGGGGGGGGGCAGGTGGGTTCACAGGCAGTAGTCTTATGTAAAGTGGTAATGATGGACACCATGTCCCTTGCCCCCCATCACCCGCCCTGTGTGTTTGTGCATTTGTGTCCCTCTTCACATGTAGTGTGTATATGTGCATTGATGTGTGTGTGTGTGTGTGTGTGTGTGTGTGTATATGTGCATTGATGTGTGCGTGTGTGTGTGTATGTCCATTGATGTGTGCGTGTGTGTGTGTGTGTGTATGTGCATTGATGTGTGTGTGTGTGTGTGTGTGTGTATGTGCATTGATGTGTGTGTGTGTGTGTGTATGTATGTGCATTGATGTGTGTGTGTGTGTGTGTGTGTATGTCCATTGACGTATGTGTGTGTGTGTGTGTGTGTGTGTGTATGTCCATTGATGTGTGTGTGTGTATCACAGACGTAGGGGAGTGCGGGGGCTGTCTGTCAGCGGGACAGAAGCAGTGCATAGCCATCGCCAGGGCCCTGGTCAGAGAGCCCCAGATCCTCATTCTGGACGAAGTCACCAGCTGCTTGGACCTGGACACACAGCTGGCGGTACGGACGCTCGCCCGGGCGGGGCGTCGGTTAGGGACATGAATCACAGTTCAGTTCAATTCAGTTCAGTTCAGTTCAGTTCAGTTCAGTTCAATTCAGTTCAGTTCAGTTCAATTCAATTCAATTCAATTCAGTTCAGTTCAATTCAATTCAATTCAATTCAATTCAATTCAATTCAGTTCAGTTAAATTCAGTTCAGTTCAGTTCAGTTCAGTTCAGTTCAGTTCAGTTCAGTTCAGTTCAACTCAGGTCAATTCAGTACTCCTGAAAACTGGCCATAATGTTGTCATGAGATTGTTTCAGTTGAACATGCAGTGAATTTCAGTTTGTATCCTGAAAATACTGAATTGAAGCTCTGATGCATGAGCATTTAGCCGTATTCTCACAGTCATGCTAACGCTAACTTTCTCTCATGGTTGGCAATGAAAGCTCAATCACAGCCACGCCGTTGTGTAAGGATGTAACTCTGCAATACGCAACAGTAAGAGAATAGTCCTTTAAGACAGTAGAATATTTATGGCTTACACGCTTATAGATACGCACTGGTACTCTGTAATACTGTTACATGCGTTAGTTATGTGAATGCTGTTAAGTCTCTGTGTACCTCACACTTACGCAGAGAAGTAAGTTCCTCTACCTGTTTGTGAAAACGGCTGAAAGTATTCAAAGAAATCCTTTTCAAAGAGGATTTTGGTCAGGTCGGTCCAGAGGGTCAGAGGGTCCCCCCAATAAAGCCGTTTGGAATGTAAAGACAGGGCTCTGTGTCAGTGGGAACTTCCCACAGTCGCTATATGGAGAAATTCCTCACTAATTCAAGCAGGAGCATGGCTTTGTAGTGTTTACGAAACCTGAAGTCGAACAAACATATCCTGGTGTTATTCATGAGCAAACCCCTGTTTGTAATTCCTCTAGGGCACTGGTTCTTAAGCTTTTTAAAATTCGAGACCCAAGTTAGAATTACCTTTTAATATTACGACCCAAATTAGACATTTTAGTTCAATTCAGAGACTGGTAAAATACTCACACTAGCATAGCCTAGTGGGCTACACACTCTTTCCAGGCCCCAGCTCATACACTCGCTTGATCACATTTTGGGCCCTGACCCATAGTTTAAGAAACACTGCTCCAGGGCGCTCAAGTTCAGACCTTTGAAGTTTTTTTGAACCCTTTAGACACCATAATTCCTGCAGATTACTGGCGATTTCGAAAGAGCAATCTGCATTGCTGTGGTGGCATGTCAGATATGTGCATTAGATATGTGCATTTCCCAAAATTCAAAGCCTGTTCTAGAACTCCGTGGCTATCAATTACCTGTAGTGATTGTTACATCAGCGTTATGATCACATATTTGTGATCTTACCTCTTAAAGAGTTAACCTTACCCAAAGGTCCTTTTTTTGTCCTAAATTTGATTCGCCAACACCCTTATATCCAGAGCCCTTATGCATTATTTTCTGAAGCAGTTCAGAAGCCCTGCTGAGCCCTCCCTAACCCTTATGCTCTGCTGCCGCCCGTTCAGATGCAGGACGTCCTGACGGGCTCGGTGGGACAGACGGTTCTGGTGGTGGCCCACCGGCTGAAGACCGTGGAGCAGGCCGACCACATCGTCTTCCTGGAGGACGGGGCGGTGGTGGAGCAGGGCACGCACCAGCAACTGATGGCCAGTAGAGGGCGCTACTACAGGCTGAGGGAAAAGCTCTTTTCTGACTTGGATAGTGCTGGGGACTTGCTGAGTGGGGCTGGCTGAAATTTCCAGCAGTAAGTCACGCAGACTGTAAGCCATTAACAGTTACAGCTGCAGTACCTGCTACCTGATAGTGTGGCGTTTTAGCTATCGTTATGATGTTTGCTCCGGGGCTACTCCTTTAAGAACAACCAGCTCCACCATTCAGGTGTTTGTTATGTAATCAAATGAGCCATTATGTTCATTTGTTTCAATACTGCCTCATATCTGAATAACACCTTCCGCTAACACAAAGGTCTAATCACCCTTCTTGCCCACACCCAGAACTGGGTCTGGCTATCTGGGGATACAGATGAACTGTTGAGTATGGCACACGCCTATAATATAGACACACATACACACACACACACACACACACGTTCACACTCCCGTGCAGGCACACGTACTGCTAAAACATACACGTGTGTTGTTGCAGAAGCACACAAGTAAGTACACATGCCCACACAACGCAGAATAACACGCATTCAGTGGGAAGTATACTTCTTCCACATCACAGTGTTCTAAGGGGATGCTCCCTTCCTCTTTTCGAAAAGCCATTTTATGAATGTGCTAATATAATATCACTAGGGCCTGCAGAAATGTATGACTTCTTTTGTAACAGTTGAGTGTCCTCTTCCCAGCCCAATGAGGCCATTCTACTCTCTTCTCAAATCCCTTAAACAGTGAAATCACATTAAATGGCATCCTGTGAAATTACGAGCCCATTGCTGAACATTAATCAACGGAATTGTTAATGTGATTGCGGCAGGTGAAGCTTCTGAGCCTGGTAATCTGGATCTGTGGCCAGAGGGGAGGAGTCCTGAGCCTTTACATGGCGGGATCATTGATAACACAGTTTGCCTTTTCAGTTTGCTCTTGGTCTGAATACGGACGGGATGTCTTTCCGCTTTGTTTCACGCATGCGCTGTGTTTTTCTTATCTTATTTTTGTCAATAAGAGTGAGTGAACTGTACCAAGCACGCGAACCGAAGGCTGTCATGCTCTCAATGAAAGTCTGATTAAAACAGATGAAATGTGTCGCTCTTGACATTGCGTTCCGTGAGCTTTTGTAGCGGGTGTTCCTGTTGACTTTTGCCTGTGTGTTGACGTTCCAGATGAGTTGTGAGTACAGGTGGGTCCCCAGGTAACGGTGGCTGTCGGCAGTCTCAGTGTGCTGGTTGTCGATGCTGATTTGTGGAGTGTGATCTTTCTGCTTCTGAGGCCTATGATTATCTCATTTGTTTTTTGTGTGTGTGTATACGTACATGTCGTTCTGTTTACTCCAGTCCGTAAAAAGTTTAATCTCCTGTTCGTATTGGCGGGACTCTCTCGGAAGTAGAAACGAGTCTCAACTATGACGATATCGTATCAAGTTCACTTTTTGATCAGAAGCATTTTTGCAAACATTGTGAATCCACATATTTATGGGAAAAGTTAAATACATAAACAGGCTTTGGCCATGAAATTCCTTATGTCCGAAGCTATTTCATATGGTTTGCAGTTCACATGTCTGGCCACAAGAGGGACACAGCACAGTGATGCAAGCTGCCTTTATTTGCGGAAGTATGCGCCTCAGCTGAAGAAGAAACACCAATGGTTATGAATGAGAAGCATTCAAAAGCGGGGACATTGCAGTGCAGCATGTCAGTATAAAAACATTTAAACATTATTGTAGAAAAGAGTCCAAATAGCAGTATATATAAATGACAATGATTTAAATGGTAATGAAGAAGTATGAAGATCATTTGGGAGGTGGGGGAGGTCAAAAACTATTCCATTGACGTTGGAACACATTGCCTCTTTGTGTGAATTGATGCTATGCCGAACTGGACTGGGCTGAAGCGAGCTGAATCGGGCCTGTGGGTGGGTGTGCAGGACATGCCCATGTCCTGCATCCTGTACAGCCTTGGAATTTGGGAAGCCCTGACCACAGAACCTGTTCTGCCCCTTCCACACACACAAAAAAACACACACACGTCTGGGGCAGTAGGTTTCAGGCATGGAGAAACAGACCCGTGGAACTGTATGGAGGCTGCATAAGCAAGCCCTGCAAAACTGCCACCCTACACCTGTTCCCCTCAAACACTGACCTGTGTAAGGTGGGAGTTAATAAAATACAGAATGAAAAAAAAAAAAAAATTCACAAGTCAAGCTTATGTGGTATTTATTTATTTCTTTAGATGTTTATTGGAAGTGGGAAATAAAACACTTCCCTAGAACAGATTGTGAAATATAATGAAAATGTTCAATATACATAAAATATGAATAGAAATGGACAGTCACGTAGCTCCCAGAGTTTGGCCATTCTAAACCACCACTGACTTGGACCCCTGTTTCTCTTTTTTTTTCTTCTCAAAAATACTTTTTTTTTGCACTGAATTTAATATTTGGAACAGGTTTTCTCATCACACAGTTGTAGGTGTCTTTGTGAATTTTTCTCCAGCTGAATACCTATGTAGCAAAACAGGAGGATATTTGTGGTTCCAGTTGGAAAAACTACCATCCAGCTTTAGCTTTACAATTACTGGTGGCCTCACTTGTCAGATTATATATATTTTTTCTTTCTGACCCTAAAGCAATTTTTTCCTCAACGCACAGGGACAAACATACTATAATACACGCTTATTAAAACGTGTATGAGCGACTTTCAAAATACGTCTTGTTAATGACATCATTTGCTTTGCCTCTTTTCCTCTATTTTGCTCTTTCTAATTTGTTTATACAGTGAGATCTTTCTTTAATGAGTACAATTTATTACCCTTTTAGCAGCCAGACTGGCAGGTTTTGAATGAGGCAGTCAGTATTACAGGAGACCAAACTATGGTTCTGTGTCCTATGATGAAATATCCTGGATTGAATTCCAAGAGGTTGTGTGAGACTTTCTCCTACATCTTTAGAATTTTGTGTGTGCTATTTAAATGGGTTTTTATAACTTTCTTGTACGGTTTACCAAATCTTTCTTGTAGCGTGAGATACATAAACCCGGCCCGGCCAAAGGCATCATTTAACCGGGTTAGATTTCTCATGGAAGTTTTTAATTCTGGATTTATGCCAGATTTTAATTTTTGCGGCCGTTGAGCTTGATGCATTCGCTAAGATGCTTTGGAGCAAGAATGTGATCCATCATCATCATCATCATCTGTGTCATCAGAGTCTGCTGCTGTTTTTTTTTTAGTTTATAGGAGCATGTCCTCTGCTGGATGTTTGTGGTCAAATGAGTCTACAAGGAGGGAGGGAGAGAACAAGTCTCGTTTCAGTTATGTCCCAATCGTTGTTTTTTTTTTAAGGGGGGGTGGGGGAGTTTAACAGTCTGAGCAGAAATTTCTCACAGGAAGTTTCATGCAAACAGCTTAGAATGACCCATAATTGTAGAACAAAAGCAGAACCTTCTGAAGTACACCACTTGCAAGTTGCAAAGCAGACACACAGGCTGTTGCCATGACAACGAGTGTCAGGGTCCTGAGAGGTGAGGACGTGAGGCTTGCTGCAGGTCAAGCGAGAGAGAGAGGGTAAACATGGCTGCCTGGCAGAAGTGGAGGCTGGGAGACTCTTGACAAATTCCTCAGCAGTGAAAGGGAGGGTTAAAAGAGGTGTGTACGTGTGCTGTGATGCAGAGGTTACCCACGCTGCTGGAGATGCGGACAGAGTGAGGCCAGTCCTGTCAGGGCATTCATTGAGTTGATAGCCACCCGGAAGTGACATCACTGAGCTTGCCTCTACTTCCTGTCACCCAAAGCCAAGTACTGCGGCCTTCCAAGTTATGTGTGGTCTATTTAAAGGTACTCATTCAGTAATGGAAAAATCATGATGCCACAGCTTTAAATTCTCTCCACTGTTCTAGCCCGTCTGTTTTTGTCCTCACTTGACTAAGGAGTGACAGGCATTCTCCTCCCTACCTTTAGTTAGCTGCTGGTCAGGCTTGCTGTGCATGAACTCTTTTCTTCCTGTATGAGGGGGGCTGTCCTTAAATTCAGAAGCCAAGGCTAAGTGTTATACTGTGATGTACATGCTAATTGCAAATGTGCAAGGAAGTTTCTTTTGCAAATCAATGAGATGCCGTGTTTGAACTAACATCACCTCAAATTGAAGATAAAAGCAAGAGTCAGATGCAGTGGATCAAAGTAATCGATACAGCAATTACATTTGTTGTACCTCACTATATATGCCTGCCTATCAGAGTCAACAGTGAGTGGAGATCTCATTTTTCTCAAGGCTTGAAGCAGACAGGAGATGATTGGGTTATATAGAAAAATACAATTCCCAGAATGCTGCAGTAACTTGATACCGGCTTTCCCGTTTTAGAAAAATAGAACATGCATTTCTTTTTTGGTTTTGTTTAATTTTGGAGAGGTATAAAATGCCCAAAGTTGAATTTTTACAGTTATTCTTTTAACTGCTTTAGATTGCTTTAAATGAGCTTAATCTGTTTTGTTGAAAATTCCTTTACGGTTTTACATACTAACACAGACCATTTTGCTTTAAGAGCAATTTTTCAGGATTAATGCTAATTTCTGCATGACTGAATGAAATGATGTCACCAACTCAACATAAAGGAAGTTGAAAGCCAGCTGGGGGGAATCTAGTTTGTGTTCGTGTGTATGTATATTTCCCTATGCCCGGGCATATGCATGTGAGCGTTTGTGTGTGTGTTGTGTTGTGTGCACATGTTACGTGTGTGTGTGCGCGCGCATGCGTGTGTGTGTGTGTGTGTGTGTGCGCGCACATGCGTGTATGTGTGTGTGTGTGTGTAAGATACTGGTGAGATTGGGGTGGACAGTGTTTGAGTAGCAGTTAGCTTTGCTTCCTTTCTTTGCACACGGTGGCTGGTCACCAGGACCATCTTCTCCAGAGTCTCCTGTGGAAACAGACAAAGAGGGGAGCCATGTCAGTGAACAGGGCGTTCACTAGGTGAGCCACCCCTGGGTCACACTGTACCCAGCTCCGGGGGGCCATGTTGGAGAAGAACAGGGAAATACTGAGAGAGAGAGGGGAGGGGGGGGGGGGGATGGGGAATGGGAGAGGGAGAGTGGGAAGAAAAAGAAAGAAAGCAAAACGGATTGATGGAATGATAGGAATGGTTGGAGGGAGAGATTGGAATGAGCCTGCCGCCCTCTGGAATCCAACAAGTATTCCATGGTGCTGGTCCAACCAAAACTCCCCAGCACCGGGTCCAAACACGATACTCTCCTCGAGCCCCAAATCTTACTGTCCAGACCTGAAAATGTACCGTCCTTTTCCCGAAATACCTATAGCGTTTGCCAAAACTCATAACGTCCCTGCCCAAGGTTGGGCCATGTAATGTTCTGGCCAAGAGCTTTGTTTTTCCAGACAGGTCAAAGTTCAGTACATTATTCTGGTGTGCAAGATGGTGCAAGACAGACAGACAGACAGAAACGCAAGCCAGACCAGCGAGACAGCACACTGGTACACTCTCCGGGTTGCTTACATTATTTATTTTTTTCTTCTCAGCTCTGCATCTTAAACTGAAAATAAAATACACAGCCCTTCAGACCCGACAGGAATAGGCCGACTTTGTGTGTGCCGCGGGGGCCTCCAAATCAAACACGGCGCCTCTGGGAACGGTGTTAGCGGCGGCCGCGCCCCTGAAAGAGGCTCTTATGGAGACGGGCCGAAGCGTCCGGTCTGTACGGTGCGTCGCTGGGGGGTAGAGGGATGGTTCCGGATTCCTGCATGGGCTTCCACAGACGCTAGTATCAGCACGGGATCAGATCCTTTCTCTGACTTTTATTTTTTTGCCCAAAGTGTAAGCATATTTAAAAGCCCTTCCTGTATTTTTACTTTTTTAAATTTATTTATTTTGATTTGAAAGACAACTGTCAGTCAATATCAGTGCATTTAAACTTAATTATATTTCCATTAGCCATTTGACAGGTTGCGCTGAGAGTTTATATTTGTCCATCACTAGTTTGTGTTTGACCTTAGCCTGGCCTGGGATGGTCTGAGTTTGGCATCCCTTGGCCTGATTTGGCCTACATTGGCCATTGATGTATGCTGGAAAATGATCTGCAGCGATCAGAGTGGAGGATCAATTCCTGAATTCAGTCAACAGAATTGACTGGGTAACAGAAAAAGAGAGATAATGAGAGAGAGAGAGAGAGGAGAGAGACAAGCAACAGAGCACAGCCCTGATTGGTTGGACCGCCGGTGCTGCAGCGTCCTCATTGGTTACCTGCTCATGGTTTGATCCGTATATACGGGCTCAACATGTGTCCCCAGTGCTTCCGACGGCGCGCAAAAGACGTTGGTTTCGTGAAGCTGGATTAGATGTGCTGAGAAGCCGTGCCGATTGGTCCACCCGATCCTGCTTCAAACCCTTCGTGAAGAGAAGCCCACCCATGGGTTCATAAATTGATTTCTCAAAGAACTGGTTACCTGCTTAATGACGCGCTCTCTTTCTGGTTCTGTTGGGCTTGACCCGGCAGCTGTTGAAGGACGAGCTGTCCCGAATCTGCTTCCCTCTCTGCTGGGACGGGGCGGCGCACACCGCGTCGGGACGGTGGCGGCCGGAATCCATCCATCTGTAGAGGGAGGGAGGGAGGGAGGGAGGGAGGGGATGGCGGGACCACGGGACAGGGAAAAGGTGAGCAGTACACTACCCCAGTGTCAGTGTGGACAAACCTCATCACTGCGTTTTTAATGTGTATGGTGTGTGCGTGTGCTCTGTCACCTGCGTTTTTAGTGTCTATGGTGTGTGTGTGTGCTGTGTCACCTGCGTTTTTAGCGTCTATGGTGTGTGCGTGTGCTCTGTCACCTGCGTTTTTAGCGTCTATGGTGTGTGCGTGTGCTCAGTCAGTCAGCCCTCCGGTGTGTTTCACAGGTGTGCTGTTCGGCCCGTTCTCTCGGTGCAGGTGTGTCCTGTTTTGTCTGTAAGCGTGTTTCTGAGACGGTTCTCAGGAAGACTGTTATACCATTAATCTGTATGTATGTGTGTGTGCATGTGAGCGTGCATGTGCGTGTGTATGTGTGTATGTGTGTGTGCATGTGCATGTAAGTGTGTATGTGTGTATGTGTGTGTGTGCATGTGAGCGTGCATGTGCATGTGTATGTGTGTATGTGTGTGTGCATGTGCATGCATGTGTGTGTGTATGTGTGTGTGTGCGTGTGCGTGCATGTGTGTGTGTGTGTCTCCTCACCTGCGCAGTGGGGCCAGCATGCAGTTGCAGTTCCAGGGGTTGCCGGACATGGTGACGTTCTGCAGGGTGCTGAACTCCAGGCTGCGTGGGAGGCTTCTGAGCTTGTTGTTCTCGATGTGCAGGGACTTGAGAGCCGTCACCCCGGTGAAGGCGCCATCTGAAAACTGCAGAGAGAAGCACGAGTAGAGAAAAATGTCTACTTGCAATTCACCACACCCATGCAGCCACATGCGACACACTCAATATAAATCACATGTACATTCAACTTATTTTTCTAAAATGCAAAAGTCTTTTAACAAATGTGAAGGCCTATCTTTTGTTTAATGCTTCTCTATATCTGTCTCCTAATTTGGAATGCGAAATCATAGAGGTCAGAAGATCAGCACGTGCTCTCCTCCACGGCACTTCTTTTCACACCATGGTTTTAAAATATAACTCACAGACATCAGTGGCAGGAAAAACACTTGCCCAGTTGACCAGCAGGGGTCCCTGATGCGCAATGAGACATCTCCCCGGCCAGCTTGAATCCCTCGCTCAATGGGCAACCCTAGGATCAATTATGCATCGTCCACAGGGCTGCCCACCAAAGTTGGCACTGAACTCTGGATTTTATATCAGACCGCAGGGCCCATCCATGCACTGGAAAAGCGCCTTAACAGGACGAGCCACCCAGCAGCCCTGTTAAGGCCTTTCTGAATCAACCCTTTCCAGTCTTAGCCATGACCTGGAGTCATCTTTCCCTTCTTTGCCTATGGGAAAGACACAGTCCTGCACCCTATTTTTCACAGGGAGGAAGACTACTGAGGGCAAATAGAACTGCTGACACACCAGCAGGTGCAGAATGTCTCAATCAGCTGCAAGCGGAGATCCTTATGCACATTTATCATAGGGGGCTGATGCTGAGGAGTGGGTCCAAGGCTTCAGTTTGGGAGTGACCCTCTCATGAAGCAGCCATTGCATGCTCCACCCCTCCTGCATCCTTGCGCTCTTTCTACCAATGTGGCGCCCATCATCCTCCTCCTCCTCCTCCTCCTCCTCTTCCGTTTTCAGAAGCCTCTGTGAAAATGCTGGAAAAAAGATCTCACAGGCGTGCAAAAATGAACTGATCCTCAGGGTCCTCGAGTTTCCCCTCTCGCTAGAAGTAGGAGAAGCTGCGATCTGGGTTGGTGGGCGGGGGGCAGGGGCGGGACAGGACGGGTGGAAGGGCGGCGGGGTCTTATGTAAGTCCGTGAGACATGAGGTTTATTGAAATGCACTGATTTTGGAAATTTCCACGGCGGGGAGAGACCGAGAGAGAGAGAGGAACGGAGAGAGGTGGAAGGTCTGATAATTTGAGGATGGATGACCTCCAGGTCTCAGGGCTGTTTTTCTCCTTCTAATCCTCCTCCTCCTCCTCCTCCTCCTCCGTCTCCCCTTTTTGATGCGCGCTTCTCTGCCAGGGTTGCAGCAAAAGAGCCCTCTTGTCCATTCACTTGGGCAACAGCAGCCTAAAAATACCCCCTCTTCATGGCTTTCAGAACACCTCTCCAGTGTTTACCCCTCTCTCCCCCCGGCTCCCAAACCCTTACTGACCTGTTTACTGGGCAATCTGTTTTGGCGGGGGGGGGGGGGGGGCGGGGGGGGCACGATTCTGAAAATAACACTTGTGTAATAATTGCCTGAGACACGGTTGGAAACGGACCAGCAGACAAACATGTCTAAAAATACCTGCTTTTTCGGCTGGGTCCCCACTCCGCCTTCTCCATCCCCCAAACCCCTGCTGCTTCCCCGCTGCTCACGTGGGTGCCTGGGCCAGAGCGGCTTATTATTTTATTTTCACTGGTGGGCTCTCTCTACGGTGTCTCTACGGTACACACGAGGGTCGGAAAAACATACCCGAGGAGCTGGGAAAGGCTCATGAATGCAGAAAAACAGTCCTTCTCTCGGCCTGCGGAGGACTCGAGGACTTGGGCTGCATTCATGCTGACCCTGTCCTCGTCTTACCAGTGTCTCAGTAGTGTCTCAATGGGGTCTCAGTGATGTCTTACTAGTGTCTCAGTAGTGTCTCAATGGGGTCTCAGTGATGTCTTACTACTGTCTCAGTAGTATCTCAATGGGGCCTCAGTGATGTCTTACTAGTGTCTCAGTAGTGTCTCAACGGGGTCTCGATGATGTCTTACTGGTGTCTCGGGAAGTGTCTTGGAAGTGACTTGGTAATATCTTGCAAGTGTCTCAGTATGGTCTGGTTAATGTCTCAGTAGTGCCTTGGTAATATCTCAGTTGTGTCTTGCTAGTGTCTCGGTAGTGTCTTGGCAATGTGTCAGTAGTGCCTTCGTAGTGTCTCAGGCTTGCAATTAATCTATCCCAGCAATGTTTTGGTTCTGGCCTGTTCTAATTGTGTCTCAGGTCTGTTTTGGGTCTGTATCTGCATTATCTCGTGTCTGCTACTTGATTGTGCCTGAATCTTGAGAAAACAATATTTGTTATAGTTTGTATTGTGACGAGTCTTCTTCTAAACGGATACAGAACGCCTACTTGTAGTCTAGCACACTAGCCCGATTAGTAGCACCTCATTCACTAGGGTTCTGGAAGCTACCAGGGACCAGATGAGAGGAGTGACTGGTGACTGTTCTGGGAAAGGTGCCCGTCATACTGTAGTCAAACTCAGCCAGCCACAGGAAGCCTCACATCCAGGTCGTTCCCCAGATGAATCACAAGGGCTTTCCACCCAAACCTTGGCTCAGAGCACACCCATGCCAGCGCTGGCAACGTCCTTTAAGGTCCCCACAATGTCTGAGTCCTCACAAGGCCTCTCAAGCTCTTTAAATCAGTAAGCCCCCTTCCAAAACAAGCTGCGCAACACAACATTTTTCTTCTCCTGGAAGAGCACCAGCTCCACCTCACACAGAGCATGGAGCGTGCCCAGTTTCGGGGACCTCTGGGGGCGGGAGATATATTGTTTCTGTCTGGTTCCATGGTTGCCAATCGTGGAACCGAGATCAAAGAGCACAGACTTAGGGCCTGGGACCCAGCGGCCAAGAGCAGAGGCAGAATCCTCCCCAGCTCAGCACACGTGTGCCCAGTTCTCTGAGTAGAAACACACGCAAGCCCCTGCTTTCATCTCCTGGCCAATCACGGAAGGCTTCCTCACAAACTACTTGGACCACTCATCATCTTTTAACCCGTTAAATGTGTGATTAGAACGTTCTTATCTGAGCATTCTAATGCTGATGGAACAATCAATGGCAAACATGAGTGTTGATCACACGCAGGCAACAACTTCGTCTTTTGTGTCTCTGGGCCTACTTTCGTGCGTATGACATCTCCTACCCTCGGGATACTCCAGTAACATTGCGCAGACGAGTGACTATCTTCCGTCCCCAACTGTTCCAGAGCAGTTCACTGACAAACAGTGCCATAATTAGGTCAATACCATAACAATACAGGGTCACAGTCTTAGTGGGGGAAGTTTCACAGAATACTTCTGGCTGAAGCGAAAACTGACTATGTAGCTTAACAGTTAGCACGTTTAACAAGTAACTGACCTGCTAGAGGCTGTAGGTTCAAATTGTAGGTGAGATGATGTTGTTTTACCCTTGAGCAAGGTACTTAAGCTGAATTGCTCGAGTTAAAAAAATTCAGCTGTGTAAACAGACGCCTTTTAAAAACATAAGCCAAGTGAGTCTCTGGATAAGGGTATCTGGTATGCAAATGTGTTTTTAGAAATGTAAAACATGGCTATTTGTGTGCACGACAGGCAAGTTTTCAGATGAATCCACACACGGCACAGCCGTGCTGAATGGCATGTGTGTGTGGGCAGATAGGGTCGGCGGGAGTCCCCCTTGGCTTGGACTGATCAAAAGCTGGAAAACTAAATATTTACATTCCAATTACTTTTCACACACTTGAAATCAAATTATTGGACTCACGATCGCTTACCCATGATTTCTGATTTCTTACGAGTTAAAATGAATCTAGAAAACTGAGAGAAATTGGGTGTAGAAAATAATGTTCTCATAAAAATAAAAAATGAACAAATGACCTGAGTAACTGAAGCCATTGAACACATTTATATGAAACATGTACCTGTAGCTCGAGCTCTCCACGGATAGTAATGTCAGGTTAAACCAAAAATTATTTCACATATAATTTCCATTTAGGCATTTTGCAGACATTCTTACCCAGAGCAACTTTGAGAGCAACAGAGCTGAGACAATTTCATCAGGTTAACAGCTGATAGAAGCTGTCCTTAAAAATACATAAACCTAAAACATACTGTAAAATTAAAAGAGGGGGATTGAGGAAACGTTGAAAAAGCCCAATTTGAGGTTCTTTCCAGCACAACACAATACAACACAATGCAACAAACACTATGCAACACTACACTCGATGTGAGCCCAGCCCCCTCCTTCTACAGCCTGTCCACAGTCCCCACAGATCACCACACACACACACACACACACACACACAAACACATCTATGCACACACACATGCCACACGCACGGACACGCACACAACCACACACACACACACACACTTGCACAAACAAATCTATACTCACACACACACACACAGCCCTGTTGCATGACCTCTCCAGGCCGGCACCCACCTTCTCCAAGCCCATGTTGTCCAGGCGCAGCTTCTCCATGTAGCGTCCGAAGCTCTGGAAGGCCAGGTCGGGGATGGTCCTCATGGGGTTCCTGGAGAGCACCAGCTCCTCCACCACCCTCAGCTTGCTCATGGCGGCCGCGGGGTAGGCGGCCAGCCGGTTGCGGTCCAGGTGCAGCCCGGCCAGGTTCTCCACCTCGTCCAGAGAGCCGGGCTGCAGCGCGCTCATCTCGTTCCCGCTCAGGTGCAGCCAGCGCAGGTCCTTGGCCCCGGCGAAGGCGCCCGCCCGCAGCTCGCGGATCCTGTTGTCGCCGAGCTGCAGGATGAAGAGGTTGATCATGGGCGCGAAGAGGCCCTTGGCCAGGTCGCCGATGCGGTTGTGGTCCATGTAGAGGTAGGTGAGCTCGGTCAGGTCCTCGAAGGCCCCCGGCTTGATGGTGACGATCTCGTTGTTGGACAGGTAGAGGTAAATGAGCTTCTTCAGGCCCTTGAAGGCCTGGCCGGAGATCTCGCGCAGCTGGCAGTGCTGCAGGTGGAGCGAGATCAGGCCCTTCATGTCGCTGAAGGATCCGGCGGGCAGGCCGCCCAGGCTGTTGCGCTGCATGTTGAGCAGGCGGGTGCTCTCCGACACATGCGGCACCTTCTTCAGGCCCACGCCGTCGCAGATGACGTGCTGCAGGTCGCCATGGCAGTGGCAGGGGCTCGGGCACTGGCCGGGGGCGCCCCGCGCGGAGGTCGCCAGTCCCAAGAGCAGCGCCGTCACCAGGAACCTCGCGCACCGCATTGCTCGCAGTCCGTCCCACTGTCTGTCAGGCGTCAGTCAGTCTGTCCCTTCGGCTGGGCTGCCTTTTTTAGTTATTTATCTTTTTGGGGCAGGTATGTGGCAGGCGAGTGCTCAGAAGCGAGGGACTGAGAGAGAAAGTGAAAAAGAGGAGACCTTTGAGAGGGAAGGAGAGAGAGAGAGTTTACGTGCGAGAGAGTGTGACAGAGAGGTTATGTGTGAGAGAGGCAGAGGTAGAGAGAGCGAGAGAGAAAGGAGGGCAGTGTAAAAAAAAAAAAGATTCACTTGGGCTTTTTGAAAGAGAGACTGCAGTCAACAGAACACAGCACTATTTATAACATTTATTTGAGGAAAAAAAAAGAGCAGAGGGCAGCCAAACACGTTACGTGGATACGGCTGTGGGAGGAAGCAAAGTGTCTGAGAGAGTTAACCCTGTGCAGGCTGGGGCGCACGGGGGGGGGGGGGGGGGTAGAGGGGATATCCCACTGCCTTAAACTCCAGGGAGTTCACTCTGCCAAACTAGGATTCAACCCATGCTTTACGTAACAGATACTCAGCATAGAAAACAGTTTCTATACATATTCAAATAGGTTAAAGAAAACTACTGCAAAAAGGAATCCTCAACACACACACACACACACACACACATGCATACACACATGCACACCCCAAAAGAGATGGATTCTGATTAAATATTTATTTCCAGAGAGCAGATAAATTTCTCGCCAATGTGTGCTTGGAAACAGATTCCCACTCACACTGAAGGGGGTTAAATGTGTAGTAGCGGATAAGTGAGTCAGTGTATTGGCTTAATGATGACTTTACTTTCCCGGGTGTCACTTTGAATTACCTCAGGTAAGCGTCCTTGCCACCCATGAGATGCTTCTTTTGTTTTTTGCCTGTGGCTGGAGGGAAAAATTCTATTAAAAGCCACCTCTGTGTGGCGGTTCTGTAATAGATGATGATAGCCAGACGGTAGGCACGTTGAAGTGACTTTTGTTTCTTCTCCCCTTTTCTGCAAAGGAACTTTTAGGATTCAGCAAGTGCAGTCCAGAGTGTGTAGGTGTATGTGTGTGTGTGTGTGCATGTGCATGCATGCTTGTGTGTACATTTGTGTGTGTGTGTTTGTGTGTGTAAGCATGCATGTGTGTGTGTGCATGTGCGTGTGTGTGTATGTTTGTGTGTAAGCGTGCATGTGTGTGTGTGTGTGTGTGCGCGTTTATGTGTGTAAGCGTACATGTGCATGTGTTTGTGTGTGAATGTATATGCGTGTATGTGTGTGTGTGTGTATGTCAGTGTGTGTGTGTATTTAAAATCCTAAATGCTGCCATATGTGTCATATTTTTAAATTGGCTGACTACAGTCCATTGTCAGGACTGATTTTCCCCCAGCTGTGGAGAGATGGAATGAGAACGGAAGGATTTAGTGGGTGTAAGGAATGCCAAGCCTGGGAGGTGTGCGGACATTTGGGGGGGGGGGGGCGGCGCATTCTATGCAAATCTGTGTGGTCTTAGCTTTGTGGTCATGTTCCCTGGGATGGACACAACCTCCAAGGCAAGCAAAAGAGATTTTGCAGGAGTGGACAAAACAATCTGAGGCAAAAGAGGAAAGAGAGAAGACATGTGAGTGAGCGAGAGAGTGAAAGAGAGTCAGAGAGAGATTCCAATAAAAGGTAAAACCATAGTCCATACACAATTGACCATGTTGACCACACAATTTACCAGAGAAATATCACTCCTCACCCCCTCATGTTAAACTTCACTCACAAGCTTCCGAGTGTTTTGTGCTTTTTAGGGAGAGTTGGTCCTGTCGTTTGGATCCAATATGAATCTTCCTGTGCCGGCTAGAGGCCAGCAGCCATGCTGGGTGCCTCATGTTTGGTGTTTTCCGTTATCCAGGGTGAGACGAGGGAGGGAGAGAGGGATTCACTCTGCCGGAATGATCGTGTGTCATTGCTTACACCCCTGGTCAACAGTGAACCTGCAGTCTGCTGGCTCAAGCCGTACATGAAAAGTCCTCCTCTGACTCACATCTGTGTGAGTTGGCCTTGCAGTTTGAAAGAAGCAGCGGCTTTGACACAACATGTTTTCGGAGGAGAGCATGTGCTTGTTTGCGCTCTGCTGAGTTGATAGAGGCAGTTACAGCAAGGAGTGAAAACAACTGGGTTATTCAAAACTGGGAGGATATAGGGGAAATGCATTAAGTTCAGGAGAGCAACATATCTCACAGCCACACAAACTGTGCCCCTCAATGCACTACAAAACATTTCAACAGTGGAAAATAAGAAAAATAACTCAAATAAGAAACCTTATGCCTGTGGTGGAAGAACATATGGAAGAACACCCCCCACCTGGTGTCCTTGGCATTGCCGTTGGGACATCTTGGCCCCAGGTACGCTTGTTCCTGAGGCTAATGGCCCCCGCTGGGTGGGCAGAATCTGGTGTTTACTCAACAAATGTAACGTTTTAATGGGAACACGTTTGGGCAAACCCTCCAGGTGAGGACATGCACTGTCTCACCCGCCTCCAGCCCACAGGCCCCTTTTATTCTGCTCCCCTTCACTCCCCCCTTGCCCCCCAAAGCACCCCCACCTTGATTCCGCCCGGCTCCGCCCTCTTTTGCTCTGTCAAATTCACACTCTGGCACAAAAACAAAAATTCTCCCATAATGATGCTGATGGGGGTGGGGGGTGCCACCTGGGATACATGCAGGCGGGCATCCAGCTCCAACCACACCCCCCCTCCCCCCAAACACACACACACACTCACACACGGACAAGTAAGGATGCAAAGCCTCCTGGTGCACAGGTGCTTTGTCCATGCACTACCTTTGTGACAAAGCGCATTACCACCGGTCCCTCAGTTTCATTTGCTGAGTAACCCCTGTTGGGCTGAACCGGCAGCTGGAGGCATTAATTAAACATGGCGGAGATGCAGATTCAGGAACACCAGTGTTTCATTTACAGCAGGTGAAATTCCCAGTGCACCAGACTCCAGCGCAGAATGTTTACAAGTCCTCTATGAGTATGAAAACACACCATTCAGATACACTCCATTATCATTCTTATCACCATCATCATCATCATCAGAGAGAAAATTTCACGAGGCTGCTTAGTAGCACCTTACCAGAAAAGAAAGCAATCTGAAGCAAGGGTACCATAGAAGGCGTGTGGGGAAGACGGTTGGCGAGGCGGGGAAAAGGGCGTGGCCCGCGCGCGGCCCACCGTGCCAGTTCTCAGGTGAGCACCACATGTCTCACCGCTCTTCCAGTCCCATGGCCGCCCGCTGACTCAGCTCGCTGCTGCCGGCGAAGCCTTGGCGGGAACGGGACGGTGCCGGACCCTGACCCCCCGGGTACGGGGCCCCCCGGGCGCTGACGTCCGCACGCGAGAGAGAGAGAGAGAGAGAGAGAGAGAGAGAGAGAGAATCTGTTTACCCGGGCGGGGATGCGAGCGGCGAGGCTGAAAGGCGGGCTGTTGAGTGCGGAGGCTGGCTGAGCGCTGACGGACCTGGCGTGCTTGCCGAGTGTGGAGTGAGTGACGATGACTATGGGAGGAGAGCCAGAGTTTGATTCTGACGGACATCGATCTGTGGAGTGAAGCAGTTTTGATGATGACAAACATCAGTCTGAGAGGAACGTCCGTATTGCTAATGATGGTAATTTGTCTGTTTTTTTTTTTTAAGTACAGTTTAATCTGAGAGAAAAGAAAAAGTCTCTTATAACGACAGCGATATACACAGTTAAATTGCATTATTAATTAGTTTGCAATTGAAGTAATTCTTCCTGCACAGCAACCAGTGTTTTTCCTTGGTGCCTATCTCTATGCACAAACATATGCCCATACATGTACTTTTAGATAGACAAGTATCTGGCTGTTATAGACTGCATGCATTTCATCACCAAAATACCTACAATAGCTGAGCGGGCCTGTCACCTTTAATCTGAGAAATACATTAGTGCCCAATACATTAGTGCCCAGAGTGAATGAGCACATTCTTACACATCCATGAGATCTTCACCGAATTATGTTGAAGCATCACAGGATTTTTTCTCTCCTTTTTTTATTTATTTTACATCTTCTCTAGATGTATAGTGCATACCATCATACTGCAATTCAGCAGAAAGGTGGCCATGTGCCATGGTTTCTCTTTCTAGAATGCTCTGCACCTGGCTCAAAGAAAGTATCAAACTTCATACCTCTAACTGCGAGCATGTTTAAATCATTTAAAAATAAAGCACAAAATACCGAAGAAATGTATTCATGGAGACAAACCAAGGCTGTCTGTAAAATCATTTAAATGCAAAATAGAATAAAATATAACATTGCTGTCCATATCCGGTGGAAATTTTCATTCATCAGATGGCAAAAACATTTTGAGACTCTAAAGTAAAAACAAACAGCTTAATTTCCTATTTACAACTGGGCACTTAATTAACACATTTATGTAACTTCATTTTTCATAGTATCCAGAATGGAACTTGCAACCTTCGGGTTACAGGTCTAGACCCCAAACCATTATGCTACACTGACTGCTAGCCGCTCCTTGTCTGTATTGTACCGGATGAAATGAGCCAGGGCTGCTTTTATTGTAAAACACGAGCGCTACAGGAAGCCCTGTTTAACCGCACAGGGAGGTGGAGAGGTTGGGATACGGGATGCGAAGCGTTGTTTTTGTTTATCATGGCTGACTTTGAAAGCGGTGGTGATGAGGTAACCCTGGCTCGGGACAGGAGGAAAAAGTGCTTCAGAAAAGGGAAACGTGTTCACGTCAACACAAAATGAGCGTCCCCAGAAGTGAGGGAAGAGAAAAATTTACCAGCTGCACACAGTGTCCCCAGATGTGAGGAAAATTAAACGTTTACCGCATATGCACACAGTCTGTTTAGATTGACTTCATTAGCCCAGTCTAGAGTCAGACACTGCCACTGCTGTTCAAGGGCTTAGCTGTTTATTAGTCATATTTGTCAACATGGTGCAGCCATTTTATAGTTCATTTAACATCACACAGGGGACAGGTTTCACCCCACAGGTTGCTCCCCACTCCCACTCTTCTCACCCTCACCGCCACCCCCACCGATCGTCCAAAAACACGGCACAACTCTGAGTCCCGGTAGGCAGTGAGAACAGGCCAGGACAGTGCAGCTTTTACAGGAAATTGTGTGAGTGTGTGTGTGTGCATGTTCAGAGTCCTCCTGTGTGGTTGGGCGTTTGATCCTCTGCTATGGCCCCTTCTTATCTGTGATCCCCTCTCTATCTGTTAGCCTCTCCGCTGTTCATTAGCCTCTCAGCTGTCCGTTAGCCTCTTTGCTATATGTTAGCCATTAGCCTCTCTGCTGTCCGTTAGCCTCTTGCTGTTTATTAGCCACTCTGTTGTCTGTTAGCCTCTCGGCTGTCCGTTAGCCTATCTGCTGTCCGTTGGCCTCTCTGCTGTCTGTTAGCCTATCTGCTGTCCGTTGGCCTCTCTGCTGTCTGTTAGCCTCTCTGCTGTCCGTTAGTCTCTCTGTTGTCTGTTAGCCTCTGCTGTCCGTTAGCCTCTTGCTGTTTATTAGCCACTCTGTTGTCTGTTAGCCTATCTGCTGTCCGTTAGCCTATCTGCTGTCCGTTGGCCTCTCTGCTGTCTGTTAGCCTCTCTGCTGTCCGTTAGTCTCTCTGTTGTTCGTTAGCCTCCCTGCTGTCCGTTAGCCTCTCAGCCTTCCGTTAGCCTATCTGCTGTCCGTTAGCCTCTCTGCTGTCTGTTAGCCTCTCTGCTGTCTGGCAAACACAGGACACTTCATTTTACTTCTTCTTCTAAAGACCGAGTTTTCAGAACCAGTTAGAACCAAGTTCATGTTTCTCTTCTGCTTATGGTCTCAAAATAACTGTGGTAAAATGTGAGAGATCTGCACACAGTTAAATAAAAATAGATAAAATCCAGAGGCTTTTAACAAAAATATTAGTTTCTGCAAGCTTCATGTTTATCTTTCACTTTGAGCACCTTGCACTTTTTGCATTATGCATTTTATAATAAACCAATATTATTGTTAAAAGCCTCTCCAGATTTGATCCACTTTAATGTAACAGTTTCCCACCGTTTTTATTATTCATATTGAACCTATGCACCGTCCTCACACTCGGAGACAAAGGCGCAGACTTTTCCCACAGTTTCTCAAAATAACTGCCCCAGGTTTCCACTCTAACCCCCAAACCAAAGCAGTGGGGCAGGAATGTAACTTTTTCACACTAAAAGCTGCAGCACAAGGTTACCCAAATAAGAAATTGTACCCTGGAGTGCTGACATCACGTGCTATGTTTCAAATGATTTATCATAACCCAGTACTACGCCATCAAAAGCAGCAGTGGGTGATGTTTCTTTACTGGAAAGCCCCTACAGTGCCACACATCTCTACAGCTCGTTGAAGGGTCTAGTAATCTTGGTATTGTTGAGATGAACAGGTCGTTTAAGGACAGTGCAGCCTTTTTCTTTTTGATCACAACAGGGACGTAACTTTTCCTTATTTTCCTGATTAATTGGAAAACACTGATCATAAAGGTCTTAACTAGAGGCGGCAGAGGACTTTTGTATTACAAGCACGCACACACACACACACACACACACACACACACACACACACACAGTGCTTCTATACTCTGTTTGACAGCAGAAAGCAGGAGATAGTGTTCCGCAATAAAGCCGAATTACCTGTGTCCCCTGAGACATTAGCGGGTCTGCAAACGAAGATTTCGGGAGACATGGCGTGCTTAACACAAGGCTGTCGGGCGGGTCATCCAGGAGAGGCCCCATGTGCCGTCCACCTGCCGGCTCATCCGGGCCGGGCGCCGGTTGGATCCAGTCCTGGCACTGGAAGAATCGGCGCGGACTCGGTCCAGGAAAACTACAACAGCGTCCATAACCATCACAGACAGACTGCAGTTGTGGAATGTCCAGCATGGAGGCCAGATGAGAGGAGACGCTGTGCATCTGTCTGCATTTTAAACAGCCGGTCACTTACACGGAGATGAGCACAGCGACAAACCCAGAAAACACTAAATGTCCTCACAACGTTACTGGAATGTTTTATCAATGTAATAACATTGCCATTACATGGTAGCAACATTGTGAGAATGTTTTTGGGTTATCAGGGTACAGTATCCATTTAAAATGTTTACATAAATACGCAAATCAGTGTCTTCTGAGGACTTTGATTTAAACCCAGGAACCTGTGCTGCAATTAAATGCAGATAGAGAACTCCCCTAGTGGATGTGAACAGAGCCAAAGACCCTCAGCGGCCTCCCAGTTTCTGTTAAATTAAGGAGACTGTCTCCCTCCAGTGGCGGTTAAAGGTAGTGTGCCCATATTGCTCAATGCACTAACATTTCCAGGCGTTCAATGAATTCCTTTACTGTAATGACTGCCACATTTACAAAAAGCACAACATTCTGGTTTTAACGAAGCCCAAAACCAGGAATTTAGTTTTGATTGAAATGCACTAAATTGTTGAGGTATTCAATTTTCGCTGCAAAGAACAGAAAGATAAAACAACAGTACACATTTATTAAACCTTAAGAAAATTCAAAAGGACAAAATTCACACACACACCTGTGTTTATTCTGTTGAGAGATGAAAGGCTATGACACAGAATCAATTACAAATCCCACATGTTGTCTTGTTAAAAAGTTAAAGCATTGGAGGTAATGATTCTTTTTCCTTTTGAAATCCATTATAAAAGCATCTCTGGGCCAGAGGGGATGACAGAGTGCTGTCAACAGGAAGTCAGAATCCAGTAATAAATGTACAGAGGGCTTCCACAAATCAGATCCTGTTCCAGCAAGTAATCAGATCCTGTTCCAGCAAGTAATCAGATCCTGTTCCAGCAAGTAATCAGATCCATTGCAGACCCAGAGCCTACGTGTGCAGCGTGTGCGTGACCATGGACTGGGCTGTCTCTTCCTGTGGAGCGGAACCCAGGTTGCCAGCTGACCAGACCCCAGACTGACCCGCAGCAGCACTGCTTTGCTCGGCCCTGGTCGCTAAGTAACCCTTTCTGAGCTAGTCCTGTGGCAGGGGGATCCCCAGGGCGGTTTGGGTGCAGTCCTGCAGCTGGCGCTGGGCCCGCTCCACCTGGGCGGGGGTGCAGCAGTCCTGCAGGAAGACGCAGGCCAGGTTGCGCAGGCGGGTGCTGTGGGAGAGCGAGAAGCGCAGCATGCACTGCAGCACGGCGGGGTCGGTGAGGCGCTCGCGGGGGGAGGGCCCCGCCCCCGGCCCCGCCCCAGGCCCCGCCCCCGTCGCCAGGTTCATCAGGGTGCCGATGGCCGACAGCACCGTCTCCTCCCGACGGCTGGACAGGCAGCCCGTTACCAGGGCGATGCCGTCGCTCTCCAGGATCTGGTCCCGGCAGGCAGGGTCCACGCTCAGGTTACAGAGGCCCCCTGAGGAGGGAGGGAGAGGGAGAGAGAGAGAGAGAGAGGAGGGGAGAGAGAGAGGGGGAAAGAAAAGGGGGGGAGATGGAAAGAGAGAGTGGGAGAGAGAGAGGGAGAGAGATGGAGAGAGAAAGACAGAGAGAGAGGCATCACTGTACACGACTCCTCTGCTTCAAATATCTCTACTTCTGCCTTTAAGAGGGCTTGACATATATCCCACAGGCCCCGGACACAGACTAGCCTGATCAAGTGTGACAATCAGCGTGCAGGCCCAATTAATGTCAAAAAAGAAATGTATAACGGAATTTGATTGATATCCAGAGTTAACTTTCATTTTATAACTTTAATTCATTTATACGTTTCCCACTTTTTATTATAAAATGAAAAGCTAACCTGGTCCTTTTTCAAAAAGAGTGACGTTAATTAAGTTTAAATTTACCATGACAAGTTTAAATCCTGGTCAATGAAACAAAGAGTACTGCACACGTTAAATGCATTAGGACCAGCAGATCACAGGAATCCCCTGATGAGGAACACAGTAACTAAGAGCAGGAGAGTAAACCTGCGGTGCTCCAGCCACTCACCGATTCCAAACTCCACCAGGTTCTCGCTCTCCTCAGTGAGCATGTCCAGGAAGAGCTCCATCACCTGCAGGGTCCGCAGGTCCTCCATGTTCCTGGGGTCGTACGAGAAATTGGCCAGATTCGCCAAGACCTGCTCTTTGGCATCTGGAAGTCATCGACATAGATATTATTTTATTTTTTATTAATTAAGCAAATATAATGAAATTCTCCCACAATCAATAAGACAAATGACGGAAAGGCATCTTTAAAGCGATCTTTTCCACCATGCACACAGAATGTTGTAAAACAGTGACAAAGGTTTGAGGTTAAGAAATATTTTTGAAAAAGTAGAAATGAGGGAAAATATACCAACCTTGTGTTTTTGTTCTTATTAATTTCTCAAAGCATGGACACAGCACTAAATCAAATTATTCTGAAATAAACATGGCACTCTCCAGTTATCAGAAATTAACTGTCCAGAACTCTGAAATACTGTTGTCAGTTAGAGTACAAACATTGACATTAACATGAATGCAGCAAACTCATAAAGCAGACTGAAATTGTACACACACTCCTGTACAACATGCCGTTTCTCCACAGTACAGTACACCTTCCAATGAGAATAAAAGTAACTGGGCAAATCGTGCGTTTTATCTGCTACTACAATGTAACGTGTAAACTATAACTTGCATCTTATATCATTGCAAAACCAACATCTCCTACAGCACGGTAACCTCCCTCCGCAGTGATTTTCTGCTTGGTCAAGAACAGTACCCCCTACTGGGCCGGTACATCAACAACACATCCAGCGGCCAGTTTTATGGCTTTACCACGTTTAGCTTCACTCCACCTGTTTAGCTTCAGCTATCAGCAGGGAGAAATTTATAGGACCGAGTAGCTGATGGGCAAAAGTATGCACTGCATTTAATGTGTGCCACAATATAAAAGAGTTAAATTGGTCCCATATCGCAGAGGAATACAGATCTTAGATATGTTGCGCACAGCCACCTAAACCAGTCAGCAGTGGACCAGTACCTGTGCTGTCGGTGTCCTGGAACTCGGTAACCAATGCTTGGAGGTACTCGAACCGATCCGGTCCAGGAAACCTACTCCTTCCTGACGACATTAGGGATTTACCCAGTTACGTTGGCTAATGTTAGCTAGATGAACACATGACAGGTTAGCTGACCACAATACAGTGGTTTGTATTAATTACGTGCAAATGGAAGCATTTATCCATGTGTCCAACTAGCTAGTTATAATAAGATGCTGTTCAACTACATCACACAATGTACCGAAAGCAACCTGTCTCTAGTCTCAAAAGCGCCTCCAATTTTTTTTCGCGTTCCGGTCCTCATTCAATATTATTCCCATCAGCTCCACCGCTACTATCAATTTCAGTTCCGGTTTAGGGGGCTTTTTTGGCAACGGCGTAATACAAATTGTTTTTTTAATAGTAGTCTGAAATAAATGTTAGTGTTCCATGTGAGCCATTTCAGTTACTTTTTGATAACTTAATTTAACCGCACAAAGAAAAAAGAACGATTTATTTTTCATGACAAGCTGACAGGAAGTGATAGTACGTGTGTTTCGTGCACGGTTGTGCACGCAACTTTGTGGAGGTCAGCGGAACAAACTGAGGTTTTATGTCAGTGAAGAATATGCTTTATGATAGGGTAAAATTTGCAGGAGTATAAAGTCTCGATGATTTGATCGGTTGCAGTCAACTGCATTGCTTGTAATACGCCGAGGTCATGAAGCAGCATCGACTATCCACTCGCAAGCGCCTTACAAAGCCAATATTATTTGGAACCTTACTCGTGAGTCTTGCTACTGCCTTTTATAACAGGTGAGAGACCGGTATCGGTGCGCTCTGTCGTAATCAGCCAGGTTGGTAAAGACGCGATGACCAGCAGTTTTCCAGCAAGCTGGCTGGCGCTCCTGCTACCATGTCAGTTTATCTAACGTCTTAATCATATTACCGAAATTATAATTCAAAGGCGACTATTTTCAGTATAGCTGTGGCTAAGTAGATTTTACAAGGGAAATAAATGGTTAAAGATAAGAACAGTAGGCAATGGATAATGTTCTTTCACTGACACCAAAGAAGTTGCACATACCAATAGAGTTTATCCTTAAACTGATTACATTGCAGACATTTAACAGATGCTCTTATCCAGAGCGACTCACACAACGTTTTACATAGCATTTGCATTGAATCCATTTATACAGCTGGATATATACTGAAGCAATGCAGGTTAAGTACCTTGGCTTGCTCAAGGGTACAACGGCAGTGCCCCATCCGGGCATCGAACCTGTGACATTTATAAACGTGGCTTGTGAAGTTGTAATTGAGCCTTTTCCTTTTATGCCAGAGATGGACTTTGACTGTCCTGGTGCGTTATTTATTTGTTTAGCAGAAAGATTTTTTTCAGGGCAAGCCCAATTCTGTAACTTGCATTTAATGCATTATCAGTTACAGCATTACTGCTAGTGCTAGCATGGTAGGCTCCCTCCCAATTTCAAATTTTGTTTGGACAAGATTCAAACCTGCACACTTCTGGTTGCGCGTACTTACCGCTCACAAAACGGAGAATCCGTGCTGCAGTTGTGTTGTATGTAGGCTACTTTGTAATATCACTTAAACTTAAGTCGGGGTCGCCCGGGTTGCATACCGAGTAATTGTAAGTGCTACACAAGAGAGGTAGCTGTTTTATAGCGTATACATAAAGGGTAATGGCGCCATAATATTTCTCTTGTAAGTAGGTTAGAATGCTAATATGTTTTGGACAGTGTCAGTTGTACAGGTGAATACATGAAGAACCTGCAGCTGTTTCAGGGAGCTTGTTTCACTCTCCTGCAGACACGTGTTCTTTGAAGACATCGTAGACCTGCGGGCCCAGGAGCGAGCGCGGAACGACGCCAAGCTACTGGAGGTCCTGGAACGAAGGCAGCGACAGATGGAGGAGCTGGCTGATAAAAAGGGCGGGGCAGACAAGTGAGGGCGTGGCTCCCGGGCCTCTGGGTTTCAACGGACACTGGCGGGGGGCAGACCTTGTTTTGACGGGGATTTGGGGGTGTAGAGTAATATGCCATTCTACATCGGTAGATGAGAACAGATGAACAGAAGGAAGTCATAAGATTCTGGGAAGCAGACGTGTGTACCTTTAATGTATGGTCAGCACTACCGTGTGTGTGGTGTGTGTTTTAGAATAACTCTGTAAGGGACCAGGCTACCATGGAACCTGTGAGTGCCAAATATATTAAACAAAATAAACTCTATGCGTATGATAACTGAGTTGTACCTGAAAAGAAGAAAAATGTGAAAAATTGTAAATCTACATTTAAGAGACTCAATATGTATTTTTTTGTAAACAAAAATCTTTTACAGAGTTGAATGGGTTTGTGTTGACCCAAATAAAAGCAGGTGACATTTTGTATGAGCAGTTTTTAATGCATAGATGATGGTTGCCTTGTCAGACAGCAGTACATGTGTTTTTTGGAAGGGTGTGCGCACAAGCCCTTTGTCCGTTACAGATGTTATTTACACAGCAGGAAGAGAGGCCTTTCTTGTATTCATATAATTTCCCATTCACATACACCATTCACTCACACACTCATACCTATGGCCTACCTACCCCAATTAGCCTACCTGTATGTCTTTGGACTATGGGAGGAAACCCACGCGGACTCGGTGAGAACATGCTAACTCCACACAGAAAGGCCCAGGCCAGGATTCAAACCCAGTACCTTCTTGCTGTACCAACAGTACAACCCTCTGTACTCTCCAAAAGAAAACCAATCAGGTGTAAATACGAAGAACGAAGCCGGGAATGCGGTTTTCTGTTTTCTTATCTTATGGATTGGCCATCTCTGCAGGACACTGCAAATTCAAGCCTAGGCTGTTTCAGTGCTGACTCTGATTGGGATGCAGTTTTCACTCGGTGGGTATACGCAACCTCTAGTGTTCCTTGGGTTTGTGCAGCATTAGCGCCCAGCGATGCTCTGGGTATCCATGGGATACCAGTTTTTGTTGGTAAGAGTGGACCTCTCTTACAATTGGCACCAGTTCTCCCATAATAGGCCTATATTGTGTAAAATTGTCATTGGCTGGCAGATGAGTTTATCTGTAGATGGGACTGTTTGTGGCATAATAGAGACTCAAAAGCCGGACTTAGTGATTCTAAACAAGGGGGAAAAGATTGAGATTGACAGCTTGTTATTTCCATTATTCATATTGTTATCTGTCCAGACAAATGGATTTTGCAGGTAAGATTTCGTGCACAATTTTTTTAATCTTAAAAATTTGATACAAATTAACTCTGATTTAGACTGCACTGTTACAAACTTCCACAGGGTGGCACTGTGGAGTACTCAGGGAATTGGGCCAGACACTGCAGTTGTACGCTGGGCGGCGAGTTTCTATTTAAATGACTTCTGTGAAGATTCAGCTACATTCCAATATGCGATGTCAAATAATGTCATCCTGGATAAGGACATCCGATAAGCAATTAATACATAATAAATTCCCTCCTGGGCTACATGCAGTGACTTAACCACCCCCATACCTGTAAAACTGATTGTGCAAAATGCGTCTGATACCATTACTGATTTAAAACAAGACAATTACAACAGTATTTTTTCATGTATTGCTTTGGGTTTTATATAATTAAAATCACCCCAAAATTTGAGTTATTTTAACCCCTTGTTGTCCTCAGGGTCAAAAATGACCCTGTCCCAAATAACTCACCAGCAGGGGCCAGCAGTGCATAAAAGTGAAATCAGCTGTTGTGCATCAAAGATGCCTGTTTACAGTGGACAGGCAGACCCACTGTGCCATGCTCAGTGTTAATCCTTAGGGGGAACTACATCTGGTTTCTTTAAAAAAAAAAAAAAATCAAATATTTAATATGCATGATTGGGTAATGGGAAACATTTCCACCGAAGTATACACATTCTGAAAATGATTTTAATGATCATATAATGTTTTGTTTGCTCAGAAATGACATGCACATTTTTGGCACACACCTAACAATTTTCAGTCTGTCAGAGGCTCACACTTTTAAAGCCAGTGTTCAAGTAGTTTCTTCATACACCAAAAAACCCTGTGTTTTTGCCAATGGTATAGATTTTCGTCATCGGTCTCGTATTTTTAAAAATGATGCATAGCTCTTATTTTTATGTTCTTGCTTTTTACCGTTCTTAGTGAGTAAACAGTGTTGTGTTTCTCAAAAGATGCGATTCAGATAAAATTTTATTTTTGTATTTTATATGCTCGATACTCCAGCCCAACAGTGACCCTACAGTAAATCTACAGTAAATCTAGTGCTTTTGGTCAGACAGGAGGTCTCATTGATAATCCAGAGTGTGGAAAAACCCAGAGACAGTTTGGTTTGTAAATACCTTTTATTATCTTGAGAATTAAACAACCAACTCTACATCATGATATATGACCTTTCATAGATGTATTATAATATACACTTCCTCATTTGAGTACATGCCCAAAACAATCTGAAATAAATAAAGCCACAATGCCCAAAACTGGTATTTATATATATGTATTGAAATATATACAAATATCTCGGGCAAAGTTGCAATGCTCGCACACCTATGTACACTGGAGCATATCGACAGGCGGCATCGTGTTTGATGAGAAGAGACAAAGCCATGTGGACTGTACAGATAAAGGATTTCTTTCAGAATAAAGCTGATATCAGACTCCAAGTGCTCCATATATCTCCTTCCTCAGGATTCAAACTGGTGCCAAAATAGTGGATACTACAGTATTTAAAATAGAGCAGAGAACCCAGATCAACTTCACAAACTTTGTTGAAAAAAAAAAAAACTAAATGAACTGAAATTAACAAAACAAACAAAAAAAAAAAAAGGGCAAAAATCAAGAGGCACAGTGGACGGCGAGTCGCACGTGTACAAAGTGAGTTCATCGACACGAAATAGGGTTCAAGTGGCGAACTGGTCGCTACACATGTACGCACTGTATACTGTTCATATTCAATCCAAACTTTAGTGTGTGTAAAACCAGCAGCATGACCAATACGGTTCTAGCTTTTGAGAGCTGAGCTGGCGGGCGAGCGGGGGGGAGGGTTCATCTCCGTCAGAGTGCCGAACGAGCGTAACCGTGTGTTAAGACTATGAGGCCTCGGGAAAATGCGAATCAACTAATTAATAAATAAATAAATTATAACAAAACGGTCCATTTCTTAAGGTTGCTGGCAGAGAAACATAGCCTCTAGGTGGGACGGGGTGGAGGCGGGAGACTTTCGATCGGAAAGGAAGCGGTTTGGAGCGACAGCCACAGGTCCAGGCTATCTAACTCTGAGGGCTGTTCGTACAAACCTGCTGCACCGTGTACTCCCGTTTGCATGAGAATCTGAGGTGGGGGAAAAGAAAAAAGTAAAGTGCAACGTGTCTTTCCCCCCCGATAAAGTCATTAGGGCCATCTGTGCGGCTTATTCTTCATCCTCCTCACCTCCTCAACTGCCGCAAGGAGATAATTAATTACAACATGAACAAGAATGTATGCTATAGGCTACATAACTCAACCGATTAATGAAATCCCTTTATATGTCTTTTTAGTGTATAATTTAGTGTATAATTCTGAAATTTTGTTGTTTTCAGTTGTGCAACTGGGAAGCAAAACTCGGACGAGGACCGTTGTCAGTTTTTTTTTTTTTTTTGGTGAAGTGAGATATTATTAGAAATAAGCCGCCCGAAACTACTCAGCTGGAAGCTGCTGTGTTTCTGCGGAGAAGACTTCAAAACGAAAATGTGCGTGTTTTGAGTGAGCATATTTACATACATACGAGTATACAGACACAGACTGTACACACATGTACACACGTACGTGAAAGCAGATATACACTGACCCGCGTGTACCGACACACCAGGGCGGGTGGAGGCTGGGCAGGGGGGCGGGGCCTGTGATGAGAGGGGCGGGGCTTATAAAAGCTGGTCCAGTCTGTCCTGCAGCCCAGTCCTGTCCTGTGACCGCATACTGCTGTCCATCAAGCCTCAGGCCTGTTCCTTTGTGAAGCGGTGTTGTAGTGTGGGGTGGCATGGTTTGGGAGGCGGGGCTTAGGGCAGGGTGGGGGGGCGGGGTCACACGCTGAGTGGCAGCAGGCTGGGCGGGGACGCAGAGCGGGGAGCGGCGATGGCCGTGAGGGCGCCGGGATCCAGTCCGTTCACTGCCCTGCTCCACATAAACAGCACAGGAGAGCGAGGTTAGCACCCCCCAGAACAACAACACCCACAAGCCACTTCTCATTACCCACAAAGCCCCGGTTTCTAATAGCAGGTTTCAGCTTATTGGATGCAGTGTGTCTTTGGGTGTGGTGAACGGTGGACTCAGTGTTAGTGTCTCTTTGATAGCCTGTCCTGGCCAGTCCAGCGGCACTCACTCCTGATCCACCTCTCTCTCTCTCTCTCCATCTCCCTGTCTTTTTCCACTCTCTCTCTCTTTCCACCGAGACAAAGGAGCTGTTTGAGAGCTCTTGTTATCGCTCAGAGAGACAGTTTCCAGCGATCGATGCCAGAGGAGGCAGGTGACTAGAGCTATGCCAGCTCATCTTTCACTTTCCTTCTCCCTGTCCATCTCTCTCTCTCCCCTCCCTTCCCCTCCCTCCCTCTCTCCCTCCCTCAGACACACATCTCAAATGTAAATATGCCCATTAGGTAACCTGCACATGCCACTGAGGGGTCTGATAACATCTGCTAACTCTGCTGGATATAAACCGCTCCACTTCCAGAAGCAAAGCCTTCTGGCACTTAATAAAATATTCTCTACACACAAATATTAATGCCTTTGCAGATAAAACTGCTGGGTGAAAACAAGACTGCATCTGTAATCACATTTAGTTAATGAAGCCTCTGGACACAAAGTTTTCTGTTTATCTTTTTTTAAATTTTTTTTTTTAAAGGAAGAGCTCTTAAACATGCCTGCAAAATAACCTTTATTACCATGTTAAATATTTTTAGTTAATGTCAGACAGTTAGCATCCTGTGGCCACTTACATTAATATTTATGTTGTCATTATGGTGTTAATGTGACAATACGTTCATTAAATGATTTGTTTTTATGGTGCTTAGAGTAATTTGATGGCATCTGCAGTGTTGGTGTAATCTCACTGCACTGTGAGAGTTTCTGGATAAGAAAAGAGGAACACCAGATTTAAGCCCCCGTGAGATGTACAGACACACACACACACACACACGCACACACACACATGCACACACTCACACTCACACACGCACACACAAACTCGCACACACACTCACACACACACACTCACACACACACACACACACACACACACACGCACACACTCAGTCACACTCACACGCACACGCACAAACTCACACGCACACACTCACACACGCACACACAAACTCACACGCACACACACACATGCGCACACACACACACACACACACGCACACACACACACACACACACGCACACACACACACACTCACACTCACACTCACACACACTCTCTCACACACACACACACACACACACACACACACGCACGCCCACACACACACACACACACATGTGCACACGCTGCTCTCTGTGAAGCCATGCATGTGTCCCGTGCAGTGATCTGCGTGCCGTTTCATGCGATACTGCGTCCTCTTTGCTGAAGGCCAGCCCGGGCCTGAGGCTGGAGAGCAGAAGCCTTATCTGCAGACCCCTGTGAGAGCCGCTGGCCCCGGCGCAAGGTCCGCAGGGTTGTTTTTTGGTTGTTTTTTTTGTGATGGCTCTGCAGAGGACGAACCTGAGTGCTTTCCTGTGCCGTCTATTTATACTCAACGTCTCCCTCTCTCCCTCTGCAACCCCTCCCTCCCTCCCTCTTTCTGCACACTCATCCGAACTCTGTCCGTCGATACGTCCTCCCGCACACCGCAGAAATACAAGCCATCGTTCGACCTGCGCTGGCCTGTCACCGCACCGCACCCACACACCACACCACTCACTAAGATAAGAGCAAGAGGAAAAAAAAAACAGCCTAAATCCAAACACTTCTCATAAAAGCCAAACACTTCCTCATTCATGTGATATTTATGACTCACCTTAAACATTTTAATATTTCATACAAGAAGCCAGGTATTATGCATGTTAAAAAAAAAACCAAAACCAAACTGAAAACACATTTAGTTCTGCAGCAGCATGTGTATGTAGGGTAGCTGCATGTGTGTGTAGGGTAGCTGCATGTGTGTGTAGGGTAGCTGCATGTGTGTGTTGGGTAGCTGCATGTGTGTGTAGGGTAGCTGCATGTGTGTGTAGGGGAGCTGCATGTGTGTGTAGGGTAGTTGCATGTGTTTGTAGGGTAGCTGCATGTGTGTGTAGGGTAGCTGCACACAGCTCAATGATGTGCAGGAGCCCCCTGCATTGATCCCCAGCACATCTGCCCAGCCCTGTTCCTGGAGATCTCCTACCCTGTATGTTTTCATTTCAACCCTAATTTGGCACACCTGACTCAACTAATTAGCAGCTCAATGCAGACCTCTAAGCTGCTGAATGAGCTGTGCTTTGTTAGGGTTGGAGTGAAAACCTACAGGATGGTAGATCTCCAGGATCAGGGTTGGGCAACCCTGCTCTACACACAGTGATGGTGTGTGTGTGGCCAAAACAGGTTCACCGTTCTGCAGAACCCCTCAGGGGGGCTTCACGAAACATCCCATAATCCATCTGTAACCAACTCAACCCAGGTACCCGCAGCACACTCAGGACTGGCCTCTGCTGGCCCTGTCGGTCCAGCTGTGAAACTTTGTCTTTTTTCTCCCATAGCCTGTGTCCAGCTGAGCTCTGAGGAACAGTGCGCGTGTATTTCAGTATATCCAGGAAAAACACCCATGGGTTCATGTTTGGCGTTTGGTTCAGTTTGATTCACTCTGACTCCAGTTTGATTCACTCTGACTCCAGTTTGATTCACTCTGACTCCAGTTTGATTCACTCTGACTCCAGTATGATTCGCTCTGACTCCACTTTGACACTCGGACTCAAGGACCACCATTCTCAACAAACATAATTCTCTGTGAATGTAAGCCTTGTAGAAGGCAGCGCAGGCCTTCTCGCAGTTGCCCAAGGGGGCACTATTGAGCAACAAGCAGCTGAATATCCTGCACCGCTATGAGAAATGATATGCCACCTTGCAGACTCTGACCCAGGATGGTACAGATCTTTGTATTAAAAATGCAACCTGTGAAACCCGTGTGACTTTGAGATGTTGCCTTTGAGAGAAGATACTTATCAAATCATAGCCAATTCATGATTCAATTATCAGAGCGATCCAATCTAATGAGCAAATTCAGCTGGAGGGAAAGCCGGATTGTACAGGGTATCAACAGGAGTCTCATGAACTTCTGAAACAGGATTATAATCATCGCCAGCGTTCATCATTCAGCTGAAATCCTCAATCAAGAGGGACGCGCGGTAGGCTAATCACAAGAGCGCTGCTGGAACTTCATGAAACACAGCAGATTCCGTGCATCCTGATTGGCTCCTGACCGGGCCATAGGACCGTAAGGCAGCAGCCACACCCACTAACCAGGCAAACGCACACCAGCGCAAGGTTAAGAAGCTGAGGGGGAGGGGGGGGGGGGGAGAAAAATACCACCACCCAGCGCTGTTAGTCCAGATGACAGTCTACTCTATGGGTCACCTGACCCTGGTCTAGCGTATGAAGGTGGGGGTTAAAGGTCAGGAATGATAAAGTAGGGATAAGACAGCTGTGACATCACAATTCTGGTAGAAAACAGAGAGGGGCTCCTCCAATTACAGAGTACGAGGGAAATAACAAACAGAACAACAGAGATGGCGACTGTGAATGGTGAATACTGACTCGCAATACTTCTGGGATTCCTGCGGCCAATATCAGCAAGCAGTAACCACCAATCACCAGAAGTGTTGTTTTACCGTTTGTCACCAACAAACTTCTCTGATTTTGTACCAGTGTGGTGATACGATGGCCGCACACGTCTTATCCGCACTTCACTATGCCTGTTAATGCTGCATGCGTGTGCCCCGCGCAGAGGGGCTCGGATCTTTACCCATAACAAACGCAGGGAAAACGACCCTCTCTCTCCTGCTGGGGGAAAAAACAGAGGGTCTCAAAACACAGGCCTGCCGATCGTCTCACACACACACACACACACACACACACACACACACACTCCCGTCGGCACCCGTCTCTGAAACCAACGTTTCAGCTGGGACCTCTGCGCTAGGCTAAAACCCCATCGGTCCTCACACGGCTTTCAGATCACAACACTAACCCTCCAGAGCTGATATGGTTTAGAGCGCAGATCAGCTATGGATCCATTTCTACCACACACAGAAGGGACAAGAAGGACAAAACCCTAATGCACAAAAAATATGTCTGTCCAACTCAAACCTCAGGAATCATTGTACCCGTGTAAGTAAGATCACTGTTCACGGCATACTGATCCACTAAATATAGCCGGGCATGTACAGCGATTAGCATGTAACAAGCTAATGTCGTTCATTTTCAGGCCTGAACATACACTGCTTTTCCCAACTGAACTGAAACTGCCTTCTTCACTGTAGGCTAATTCACTCTTAAAATGGTCATGAACAGTGAATCCAGATGGGTTTCTGAATCTACGCTGAAACATAACATGTGTAACCTAATAACCTTCACACAGTGCAAAGCTCAAGCCGGTCAACTAGCCTTTCCTTTCATAGCTGTGGTGAAATCACAGATTAGGACTGTCTGGCTTTAAGTGAAAGTGACGATAGAGTTCAGCGCTGGTTTGCCCTGCTAGCGCTGGCCACGTGTTCCCTGCGCTAAGCGCTAAGCGCTGAAGGTTCAGGGGTCAAGGTGCGTGAAAGCGGGACACTCACGCTTTGTCGAAGTAGGTGGTGTGGAGCGAGTGGGAGAACTTGGCGGCGTTGCTGTTGAGCAGGGTGCCGTTGCCCGCGGAGAAGCTCTTCCGCGCCGCCTGGTCCTTGGCGAAGTTTCGACACGCCGCCAGTTTGGACTCCAGAGCCTGGGAACGCACAGAGACGCAGGGGGCCCGCCAGGAACTGGGTTATGCTCGCCTACAACCTAAGAGCTACAGCCGGGGTACTCAAAACTGGCCTTCAAGGCCAGTAACACTGCTGGTTTCTATTCCTCCCCTCTGCTCAGGGACTGATTAAAACCTGGGATACCAGGTGAGTTCAGTCTCTGGCCAATCAGTGACATTAATCAATCAATGAACTATCAGGTGGAAATGAAACCAGCAGTACTACTGGCCTCGACGGCCAGATTTCAGTATCCCTGAACTACACCGTATACCAAACCATGGGGGCAGAGGCCCCTTTAGGTGACCCTAACAGTACAACACCGACAGACCAATGCTATGTAAAAGTTGTGTAAGTCGCTCTGGATAAGAGCGTCTGCTAAATGCCTGTAATGTAATGTAATGTAATGACCAGAAGGGTGTACACTAAAAATGGATTTTTATTTATTGCATAAGTTATATAATCACTGTGGGACAAGACTGGAATTTTTCATCACTAATTAAATGCCTTTTCCTTTGCAAAGACGCATTGCAAATACTGATAAAAGCATTATACCAAAACGGCTTCAGCCTGTTCTATGATGCAGGAACATTGAGCGTTAATCATTTTCAGGAATGCAGTGAGCCTTCGGCAAGATACCACAGCGGGCTGGAGAGATGAGGGGATGACTCGCATTGGGAGCAGAGTTCGGGTGTAAGATGCTTGCAGTGCAGGTTGAGAGGCAAGTGCGTGGAACGGTGTAATGGATACATAAGTAATGGATAAAAGTTTCCGCAAACTCTCACCCCAACTTTCCGGAGAAGATCGCCCACGATATTGAGCGCCGATATCCTTGCAGAGGGTGTCAGCGGAGAGCCACCGCAGCCATTGGCTAGCACTGGGAAATGGAGAGAGAACGTTAGCACACGGGAAAACATCGGCAAACAGGTGGGAAAGTCCGGGTCAGCTCAATGCACTTTTGGACTGAATCGTCATAGATTTTAATGAAATTTGGCATGCTTATTTGGTCTTATGAGAGACCCATGAAACTGAAATTACAGTTGGCTCACATCCTTATTCAGGGACAAATTGGCTAACAAAGTTTGGGTAAATTAGCGTGACTCAATGACGTTGATTTATCTACATTACTATAGGCCATAGAGGAAAGGTTTGGAAAAAGCAGAGACACTGCAAGACCTTTTCAAATGACTGCTCCCACATAAGGTCGCCAGCGAAGCCCAACCTGGGCCTTGAGGAGAGGTGGAAGGGCTACAGTGATAGCATTAAGCATAACGACTTTACCGTCCTCTACTCCAATCCAAAACTACGGCCTGGATTCAGTCAACATTTGTCCTCAACTTTGACTCACAATGCAAATGTTATTTTTTTATCATCACAAACACAGCTTGGCGAATCCATTTTGGCCATGACTCAACTTCTGTTTGTGAAGTACAAACAGACGCAGGCCTTTATTTGTCAAATGTTGACTGAATTCAGACCTACTTTGTTAGTCTCCTACTATCATGCTCTCTGGCTGAATACCCTTAAGGGACATGACATGGGGGGAATAGGGAGGCAGACAGCTGTCGAACGGGGGTCTCCAATTTTGTCTGAGAAGAGCTGGGGGAGGCTTTTCATCTTCTATCAAATCAACTAATCATAGTCTTCAACCAGAAACTTGATTCACTGAATCTGTTCTGGTCCTGGGCTAGAACAAAAGCCAGTGCCTGCACCCACACCAGCCCTTCTCAATAAGCGTGAACACCCCGCTGTGGTAACAGGACGAGGGGAGGGGTGAGTGGGCAGACCTTTGGAGTTGGCGAAGGCGTTGTCCATGTTCTTGGCGATGGGCGTGGCCGGGAGGGACAGGGAGGCCTGCACGGCGGAGTCCATCTTGTCGCCGCAGTCCAGCGTGGGCGAGCTGGGCGCCGACATCCTGGTGACGTCGGTGTTCCTCTCCCTCACCGCCAGCTCCTGCCGCAGGTCTGCCGGACGGACGGACAGAAGGAAAACAGGGATGACTGACAGACATTCTCCGGCCTCCTCCGCAGGCTCACCGCTTTTCTCTGCAGTTACCTCAGCTCTCACACCCCACTGCCTTCACACTGAACGGCCTGCCTTCCTGACGCAGGCCCCAGGTCCCATTACAGCAGAGCTACGGCACTGGGCTCAGATCCAGGGCCGCAGTCTCCCATCCTCCCTCTGCACCCTCAGAGCACAGAGCCGCAGAGCTCGGCCCAGAGCAGCTCTTCCCCTGCACTCTACCCCGCTCAGAAGAGCGGCGTCGCTAGCAGCACACAGTGGGCACAGTGAAAAGTGGGAGCTGGGCGGAGCTGAGAGGGGTGGAGAAACTGCAGGTAGAAATTTGAGTCCGTAAGCACCTCTGGCCTCGTCCTTGAGTCTCTGCACGGAGACCAGGAGGGACTCCTTCTCGTCCAGCTCGCTCTCCAGGAAGGCGTTCCTCTCTATGGCCTGGTTCAGCCTCTGCTCAAAGTCCTCCAGGGACACGATGGTGGCTCTGCGGGTACAGGGAGAATGGGAGAACATGTGACCTTCCACCTGGAGAGCGCATCTCCCAGGCACCGTGAAAGTTCACCTTTCCAGGGCACCTTGGGATGCCCCACAGAGAAGTACGATAACTCTAAGGAGCTCATGTCCACATGTCCGGGCCTTATAACACTGGTATTCACTCTAGCACCTAGGAGGGCCCTCGGGTGGCACCTTACAATCAGCAATCGATTCAAATCCAAGAAACCACACAAGGAAAGTCAAAGTCAACTTTCAACTGCTTTAATTGGTCATTTAAGTGCTAGGCAACCATGGCAACCAGCACACCCTGCGGCTCTCCAGGGCAAAGAGTGAACACAATGGCGGTGCACCTATGAGAGACCCGTAGCCCCTTTTCTGCTGAAATCAGACATTTCATGTCTGGACTTAACCGAATCCAATTTGATTTAATCACAGCAATTGAACTGAATTGGACAAATGATTGGTGTGGAATTGGGAGATTGGTTAACCAGCAGAGTTCTTCTTCTCTTCAAAACTCCGCCAGCGTCAAACACAGATCACCTGCCTCTGGGAACGCCTGATTGGTTCTGCTGTTTGAGGAATGTTCAGCGTGAGGCTAATGATCGACCGCTTTCAGTCTTTCTGGTGCTGGCAGTTCAGAATCCTAGCCTGTACCCAGAATGCAACGGGATGGTACAGGTGGTGCACTGCCCTTTTACCTTAGAGCAAACAGCTTAGCCTGAACTCGACAAACAAAGATCCATCAGTATGAATTTATGTGTAAAACGAATTGTGTGCAAGTTATTATTTAAACTGACATTATTAAAAAAGCTTTTTTTTAGTCTTGCTCATGTCATTTATTTCACATGACATTAGAATTGTGCCATTTATCAGTTGCATTTGCATTCACTTGACATTTTTCTTCCCAATTCCATACAGGAACTTCTTCACCCTGCTTTTTCCTGAATGCCTGTAGTTTTCCTGCGCACCATGTTGTAAACGTGTGTGTTAATGTGATTGTGGACTGCAGCAGTGAGGACGGCGGCGGCGGCGGGCCGGACCTCTTGGCTCTCTCCAGGTCGTCGTTGGCCTGCTCCAGCTCGCGCACGTATTTGTGCAGCTGCTCCTTGATGCCGCGCGTCTGGCCCAGGTCGTCCTCCAGCACGGAGATCTGCTTGTAGCTCTGCGCATACTGCTGCTCCAGCTTCTCCTGAGGGGGGGGAGCAGTGAGGGTCAGCACGACAGAGCACGCATACACGTACCAACACACATTCACACACGCACAAACACACATTCTCACACACACACACACGAACACACATTCACACACGCACAAACACACATTCTCACACACACACACACGAACACACATTCACACACGCACAAACACACATTCACACACGCACGAACACACATTCACACATGTACAAACACACATTCACACACGCACAAACACACATTCACACACGCACAAACACATTCACACATGTACAAACACATTCACACATGCACAAACACATTCACACAACTACAAACACACATTCACACAAGCACAAACAAACATTCACACACACACAAACACACATTCACACACGTACAAACACACATTCACACATGTACAAACACACATACGCACACACACAAACACACATTCATACACGCACGCACGCGTACATATACACACACGCACTTACACACGCACACACACACACACACACACACACACGCATGCACAGATGCACTTCCACCCACACATACATACACATACTCACATACTCATACAGACAAACATTACATTTATTTAGTAGACACTTTTATCCAAAGCGACGTATAAACGTGCATATCATAGTCACTGGAACATACACTTATACAGACACACTCACACACACATGCACACACACCGACACACTCTCACACACGCACACACACATATAGTCACACACACACACACACTCTCACACACGCACACATACATATAGTCACTTACACACACACACCAATGGGCACTTACCCCTAGTCATGCATGCACATACTCGCACACAAACGGCCCTGCTCTCACAGTGGAGATGGCACCGCGGTTAGCCTACATTCTCCTCATGTATTTTTCAGAAGCTGGATGGCTCTCTGAAGTGGGCGTGGCCCACAGCTTCAGCTCTCCCCGCAGTCCCACGGCACCGCTGCCTGTCTGACCTGAATCTGCGTGCTCTCTCTGTCTCCGCCTGATCTCAAATCGTCTCCTGAAGCACTTTCTTTTTATCGCCGTTTCATCAGTAAGGCACCGACAGCAGCCAGGTGGGACCTGCTCCACTTTCTGAGCCTCTGGCTGCACTAAGTCCACACAACACATTTACTCCACACATGCAGATGTGCTAGCTAATTCAGCACATCTACCCACACGCAAAAGCGCTAGCTAATTCAACACATTTACCCACACGCAAATGTGCTAGCTAATTCAACACATTTACCCACACACGCAAATGTGCTAGCTAATTCAACACATTTACCAACACACACAAATGTGCTAGCTAATTCAGTACATTTACCCACACGCAAATGTGCTAGCTAATTCAACACATTTACCCACACACAAAAATACGCCAGCTGATTCAACAGGCAAACTATTATTATCAAACCTGATTTTTCTTTATTTAAACACTGCTACCAGGGTGTTTACACTGCGCATAGCGACAACCTCCAAAAGTATTCTTGGCTTGTCACCGGCCTATTGGCACAATGACAAACAGGAATTGTTTAAATATTTCTCAGTAGCAGTACATAGCTTAAGGGCTCCATTCTATTAGACTGACAGGGACTTGGTCACAGTCACAGAACATAGTCACTGATTGAATGAGGTAACTGCAGGCACTTATTAAAAATATGGAAACAGCTGTGACCATGCATTGAGTACAGATCACACTCAGTCCACCGTACGAGGGGGAAAGATACTCTGCGCAGCATTGTTATTATAAATTATGGGTCCACCTACAGCAGATTCCTGTCTTTGTGCCATGACATCATCACTGTGGTATGCCGTGGTTGGTCACACACAGGGCCAATGGTTTAAGCCGCTGTGGGAAAACCCAGCGAGAGGACAGGGTGCCGCAAGCACGGCAACTAACTCGTTTGCGCTCCTCCTCGTGCCCAGCGTTCTCCCTGGGTGAATCACCAGGCTGGAAATGTACCGCAGTCGCAGGAGGGTGAACTGCGCAGACGCGCAAACAAAACACAGACCTCAGGTCCAGAACAGCGTTTGCATTCCGCATGCAAACCATGCCGAACATCTGGGGAATCTGCCAGAACGTCTCTGGGCGAGGAGCCGGGAGGGGGAGGGGCAGAGGTGGAGGTGAGCGCGTCCCGGAGAGCTGCGCCAGGAATGAACTCCGGCTCTGATGCGATTTAGTGCGGGCGGTAGTGTTCCGGAAGGTCACAGAAAGGCGCCGATGGCGGGATTTGAATTACAGACCTGCTCTCCTCCTCCCTCTCTTTTCTGCCCCTTCATCCTGTCACACCATAACCATGCCGTGCTCCTTAACGAGAGGGGCCAACATTTTACATTCAACCACATGGCTCTCTAAAGCTCACCAGCATATGAACATCCTTCAGAAGCAAACACAAGTTCAAGTGCCTGCGCTCCACACAACATGTCCCATAAACTCAACCCGCACCCTGCCAATTCTGCCCGTCCTGCAGGCGCACCAGCCAGGTGAATGAGCCTGAAGGTAACACACGTGCTCCGGAGCGAGTGGCGTCTGTCTCTGCCTGCCCACCGGGCGAGGACCTACCTTCAGGTTCTCCACCTCGCTCTTCAGCCTCTGGTTCTCCGCCTGGAGGTCTCGGATGCGGCTCTCCGCCTGGCCCAGCTGCGCCTCCAGCTCCGCCTCCAGCTCCCTGCTGCCCTCCTGGAACTCCAGCAGCTCCTCATGGGCGTCATGGTAACTGCAGAGAGAGAGAGAGAGGGGAGTCAGACCTCCACCAGGGACAGCAGACAGCGCTACAATGGGAGGGGGCAAACCTGGTTAGCCGGACTGTACCCCTGGGTTACCGAAATAAGACAAGGCCTCAACATCATTATACAGAATAAGGCCGTGAGACGGGAGGCAGTGTGGAGTCTGAGAGTGCGCATCAGGACGTCTTTCCAGAGTGCAATGGAGGGTGTGTTTGAGCTGTAATGGTGTGCACAGCCGCACCCTCTGAATGGGTGAGAGCGTGCCACAGGCCCTGTTACCAGGGTTTCCATAAACAAACAGCTGATGAAAGCACTGGCAGGGCGGGGTGGTGATTCAATTACTCCTAACGGGAAATGGTGACATGATAACTGGGTCACTTTTAGAGAAATAAACTGTCCATTTCCTTCCAATGGACAAACACAGACACGGACACACAGGGACACACACGAGCGTATGCACGAGTGCACAAACACCCACAACACACACATACACACACAACACCCACAACACAGACACAAACGCACACACACATAACACACACTCACACACACACGACACCCACAACACAGACACAAACGCACACACACATAACACACACTCACACAAGCGCACACACACACAACACCCACAACACATACACACACAACACCCACAACACAGACACAAACGCACACACACATAACACACACTCACACACACAACATCCACAACACACACACACACGACACCCACAACACAGACACAAACGCACACACCCACAACACACACAACACACACACACACATAAGCGCGCACACACACAAACGACACCCACAACACACTCACAAGCGCACACACACAACACACACATACACACAACACCCACAACACAGACACAAACGCACACACACATAACACACACTCACACAAGCGCACACACACACACAACACCCACAACACACACACACACATAAGTGCGCACACACACAAACGACACCCACAACACAGACACAAGCGCACACACACTCAACACACACTCACACACACACAAGCGCACACACACAACACACACTCACACAGACACAAGCGCACACACACACAACACCCACAACACAGACACAAGCGCGCACACACACACAACACCCACAACACAGACACAAGCGCGCACACACACACATAACACACACTCACACACACACAAGCGCACACACACAACACACACACACCAGGGCTAGACAGGACAGAGGGTCAGAGGTCATCTTGTTTTCTGACAATACCAGGAAACAAACAAGCGAGATAAAAGCGAGCGTCCAGATAAACACGTCTTCACTCAGGCTTATCAGCGGCCTCTCCTTCCGCCTGTGAAATCACTGCAGGGCCCTGGACCCCACAAGCCTGACCTTTATCACACACACACACACACACACATGCATACACTCACTCACACACACACACACACACACACACACACGCACACACACGCATACTCACACTCACACACACACGCACGCAAACACCCCTTTCCTCTCACGCGATGTCCTCACTGTGAGCTTCTGCAGCACAGAGCCCCTCCACACAGTGACTGAGTGAGCAGCTCAGATGTGTTTACTGCACCGGGCCTGAAATGACCGTTAATGTCACGAGTGACTGGAGAGACAGCTGAGTCTTTAGCCTTCAGGCCTGTGTGACTTACACAGATCCTGCCACAACCTTAAAGCCCTTTACAGTGAAGCTCCCATCTTTTACCATCAGCTCCGAGTCCATTCAGAACGGCCCAGAGAGCCAGCGGGTTCCAGGTAACAGGAAGCAGGGCTGGCAAGGCGGGTGACGCTCTCCCTCTTAATGACCTCAGCACACGCTGCCCGGCCAGCCTCCCGCCACTCAGAATGATGTACCTCTGTGTCTGTTTGGGCGTCCCAGGGAGGGTACGCGGCGTTCGGGGGCGGAGAACGACGGCACAAATGCTATTTATAGACTTACGGCCAGCGGCCTGTCTGCTGATCTGAGTGGAGGGGGGCAGCACTACAGCGGCGGCTTCCTAACGGCCCGTCCGCACGGACACGGGCGCCGCTAAAAATGGAAGCGCCCGGACGGGCGCCAAAGGAATGCGCTGGGGGGGGGCGGGGTCAGAGGCGCAGGAGACAGGAAATCCTTTAGGCAAGGCGCCCGCTCGGAGCTGCAGAATGAAGTCACTGGGTATTTTGGGGGCACAGGTTAAAAGGCAGGGAGGGGGGTGGGGGGTGGGGATATTTCGGTAGGACAGAGAGGGATCTCTGCTTCCTGCATCCTGGGCCAGGACCGTCACTCACGTCCCGGATGTCCCTGTGTCCCTGGAGCTGGACTGATGCCCAGCAACCCAACATTCCTGTGCCACTCAGTCTCTCTCTGTCCGTCTGTCTCTCCCTTTCTCTCTCTTTGTCTTTGTCAGTCTCACTCTGCCTCCCTCTTCCTCCCTCTCTCTGTCTCTCTCTCTCCATCTCTCAGTAAACCACAGCTCACCCATCACCACTGTTCTACACCACTGACCACCAGCACACACTGTGGTACACACACACACACACACACACACACACTTCAGCCCTGCACACTAAAGCACCCACAGTCCCTCAGAAACACAGTCTCTGTCTCTACGGCGCCCAGTCCCTGTAAAAACACTAAATCACCCCCCCGCCCCAACACAGTCTCTCTCTCAGCCCCCAGTCCCTGTAAAAACACTAAATCACCCCCCCGCCCCAACACAGTCTCTGTCTCAGCCCCCAGTCCCTGTAAAAACACTAAATCACCCCCCCGCCCCAACACAGTCTCTGTCTCAGCCCCCAGTCCCTGTAAAAACACTAAATCACCCCCATCCCTCTGAAGCACAGCGTCTCTCTGGGCAGTTAAAATGCTGGGCAGTCAAAATCCCTGCGGTGTTTGTTAGAGGCGTTGTCAAGCTGAGGTGCTGTTTTTCACACGGCTGATTTATTTATCTTTCTTCAAACAGGAAATTCCTCCATATGTTTTTCCTTTTCTTTTTTCTTCCCTCAAACCCCGACTTCTCCCTGAATACTCCAACATGTGCACACGCAAACACATAGATGGAAGCTCTCTCACACGCGCACACACACACACACACACACACACACACACGCGCAATCTGAAGGGAGAAAATAAGCCTCATAGCCAAAGCCTCCCTTCCACAATGAAAGCAGTGGCTGCTGGGAGCCCAGAGCAGCCTGCCGTGGGTCAGTGGTGTTTTGAGATGCTGTACTAATGTGGTCGGCTAATGCAGCCGTTAGGGCCCTGGCTTGGGACTCAGAGATTGCTAGCTTGATTCCCTTGTGGCTGTGCCCCTGAGCGCAGTGCTTAACCTGAATTGCTTCATTAGAATATCCAGCCGTACAACTGGATTGTCTAAAAAATGTAAACCATTTAAGTTTCTGGATGAATGAGCTAATCGCCTAAATTCATGTAAGTCAAAAAATAACCCAGATTTAGAAAGAAGTAGGCTCATTCCTTCAGGGCTGAACATTTCTTCCTAGGAGCACATGTGCTCCTAAGGTAAAAAATTTAGGAGCACACTAATGCATCCCAATTAGTGGATGTGCCCCTAAATGATTTTTCCGGTTATTGCACTTCAAATTTCAGGAGCAAACGCTCCTAAAACGTCAGCACTGTAGGGCCCTGTGTAACGTTTTTTGGCATGTGTTTCTTCCCCCAGGACAAAAACAATACCCCAGGCTGTGTAAGTCATGAGATAGACAGCACTTTGAGTCAGCTCCAGAATCTAAACTATGTCACCTTCAATGCATTCTAGACTGTTGCTTTCAGAAAATGGACAGTTTTAAATGTTTTTCTCTGGATCTACAGGTTTCCTTCATCTCCCCATCAGATCAACACAAAGATATTAAAAATCAAAACATGCAAGCAAACAGAAAGACACACAGAAATACTCTATGTAATGTGTCCAAGTATGAATGCACCACAATGATCAGAACACAAGCACAATGTTCAAATATTCAAACTCCTAAACATCCACCAAGTATCTCTCCTCACTCCTGTTGTATTTTCACCCCCATTAATACTCAAATAAAACCTTAGTCTTGTCCACCCTCCATTACTTTCCCAAAATCCTCCCGTGAACTCCATCTAGACCCCATACAGCACCTCTCAGTAAGCCCTTACACCATTTTTCTTAAAAATATGCTTTGTGAGGACTTATTTCACTGTGCGATGTCCAACATTGCTCAAGGAATCAGTCATCCTTATGTGAACACTAATGGGAAATAGTTTTTTCCCCAGCCAGGTTTATGTAACTAAATGGAGGCCTAAGCTGGTTTGGCATTAAGCTGCACGCGAGAGTCCGCTGTGATCTTTCCCCCGCTGCGGATCACGGGACGTCCTGACTCCTGTGCTCTGTGATCCCTGAAAATCGGCCAGGGCTCGCCCCAGCACAGACAGGAACGGACAGGCCTAATAATAATAGCACATAATGAAAGAGAGAGAGGTAAAGGAAATGACTTCCTGGTTCTCCGGCTTCTCATCTCAGCAGTCAAGTAAGAGGACTACCATAGAGCTTTTCTTTTCATGTAAGCGAGAGGGGATCTACTATTTCTGAAAGGTACTGAAGAAACATCCACCCTGGACTTCCCATAAAAGTCCAAACTGGTTGTGTAATCCAAGCATAAAATCTTCACTGAAAGGTACGGGCAGGTTACCTTCAGTCATCTTCAAGAGTATAGACCGGGGGAATTTCATACATACACCTGCCATCGTACATACGCCATCTCCAGAGCTTGGCTACATCAGCACTGAGAGCCACCCACAAAGGATCTACGGAACAGACTAGGGATCCCGATTGACGTCAGGATTCCTGGAGTCACAGTCATGGACTTTGCACAGTTGGGTGAGGCAACGTCAAGTATCAAATGCCCAACACGTCAGACGACATAACTGGCATGCCAGGGACGAGAAAGTGGCAAGAGCCACCGATGCCAAAACAAACGTGGGGAAAAAAAACACATCATCCTGTGATGGCCCAGCCCCCCCCAGCACGCAGCAGAGATGATGTCATCCAGAGACCCACCTGTTCTTGTACTTGAGCGAAAGGGCCTTCCAGTAATCAATTTCCTCGTCTTTCGAGGAGAACTTGGGTATCATCTCTGTGTCCATGGCAAACCAGCCTGCCCAAACAGAGGGAGAAAGACAATGAGTCAACGGGACATTTATTCATCTTTCTGAGCCCAGATAGCAGGATGGATGAGGCACATGCTGGCATCCATATGATTCTGAAAGACATTTCTATGCTTCTATAATTAAAATATTGCATTGGTGATTAAAAATTGAATACACTGAACACACACACACACACACACACACACACACACACACATAAATACAGTGTCTACCATTACATTTCTTCACTTACTATGCAAGTCACCTTATGCATCCATCAAAGCAGCTGGGCACTATGAACTTAAATCATTCTAGACATCCAGAACACTTTGTAAAGGAAGTATTAAACTGAAATGGCTGAAATAAATAATGTGGATTAAAGGCGATGCTTTCACATAAAAGTTTATGAGCACACAGTCAAGAGCTGAGCGCAAAAAAAACAATACTGAAAGACACAGAGTGCAGGGATGTGGCCGCAGCCAATCACAGAGAGGAATGGCGTTTTCACAAGGCCGTTGCCTTCAAACGCTCTAAAGGAATACAACAACAAGAGCTAGCAAAAGAAAAGCCCTTTGACAGTGGAGATGCGCGCGGCCCGGTCTCTGCGCTGGTGGGAAAGCCGGAGAGCCGAAGAGGAGGCGGCCTTGATCTGACAGCGAGGCGCGCAGCTTCCCCGCTCATTTACATCCTGCCCGAGTCACAGGGACCCACATCACAGAGACGCGCGCTCCCCCGCAGCTCGTCAAAAAAACCACGCTCCTGGAAAAGCAGGCCTTTAAATCCTGTCAAAGGCTCAGCGCGTCACGGATCTGTCCCTTCCTTCACCTCGCCCTGCTCCCCCCCCCCCGGCCCCCTACCCGAGCTCCTGAAACCAGGTGTTTCTGTGGGGGCGCACCGTCAGCCCAAATACACACACGTGCTCCGGCAGCTGCCAGGCTGTGGCACAGGGCTCCATGCTAACGCCTGAAAAAGCACACGTGCTCTTAAATGATTTTTCCCAGTCAGCACACATCAAATTTCAGGGGAAATTTTCTCCTAAAATGGGAGCGCTGTAGAGCCCTGTGGCAGGTCGGAGGTATGAGTCTGAGCAGGCATGTACGTTTCAAATAATCTCATACACAAATGTTCTTCCAGCATAATAAATGAAACATTTGAATTCTGGGGTAGCTGCCTCCCACCCACCCCCCAAGCAATGACTCCAGCTCGCTCTGTGCCAATAGCTGAATCACGCAAAGAGCTTTGCATTTGACAGCCGGGACATTTATATGCAGGCAGGTTTCTTTTTAAAAGGACTTTTCTGTTTTGTTATATATCTCGCATTTAGGATCATCCGCCACGTTCATCGCCGGTTCCCTGCGCTTTGGATTCAGGAGAGCACAGACGGGCGTGCGTTCCCCTCCCGAGCACCCCACGCCACGCCACGCCACGCCGGGCGGCTGCTCCTTATGCACCCTGCAGACCGCTCCAGAGATGGATCAGAGGGCAACATTTCACACGCAGCTTCCCAGCGAATACACAATGTTCTCACCGGAGTGCTTTGTCAATGTTACAGCACAGGCGCTACACCGCAGCACTACACTGTGGAAACATTTTGCGTAGGCTGGGCTTCGGCTTGCGGACTGTGGTCTCCCGGTTATCCAGGGCGGGGCTGAGTCAGAGCCACCACAGCCGGCCAAACCCCTCCCTCCCCGGGCCACGGTCCCGCCAATCACGGCTCTCTCCACGAAGCAGCGGCGCGGCCCGGACCCAAAGCCGTCCACACACTGGAACAGCGCCTTCACGGGATGAGCTACCCAGCAGCCCCGGTGTCAGCAGGTCTCTGAGTCTCTCCTTCACTAGCGCTGACGCAGACGACAAAGCGTGTGGTAAACAGCGAGCGTTTGATCGCTGATGCGAGAAACGGGCCAGCGGCGCGGCGCCTGAGCGATCGAGCGATCGGGCACTGGAGTGAGAGGCCGCTCGCTTCCTCCATGCTGAGCCGGCGGCGTCCTCTTCAGCTCACGTGTGATTTGCCAGGGAGAGACCCGCGCTCTCTATCTATGGTTCAGAGATAACGTGATCCTGCCAATACGGGCCACTGGGCCCAGGCACTATCTTATGCCCCATTTCCCCTCCTGCGTGTGTGTGTCTGTGTGTGTGTATGTGTGCGTGCACATGTGCGTGTGTGTCCAATGGGAGCCCCCCACTCCTCTCTGCCCTCATCCCCATTGGTGGGCTGACCTTGTGAGTGACCACTCAGTGAGTAAGGCAGATTCACTGGCTCTCTTCTGAAAAACCTCAGTGTTTCTATTTTTTTCTCCCCTCATGCATGCACCTGGAGGGTCACATTTCAATGGTTATCTGTTGCTGTTGTGGTGGTTGCTGAGCATGTATAAAGAATATAATGCTGAGACTGTAAACTGTAGCCCCTCCACTGAAGTAGAAAGGGGCTATAGAGACATGCTCAGCCTGTGCTTTAACTGTGTCTGTAAACCACAACACAGGCCACTCATTAAAATGCCTCTCTTCCAATAGCTTTTATTCTTTATGCATGTGCTCATTTGCACACACACTCACACACACACACACTGACACACACACACACGCACGCACACACACACACGCAGACACACACTCTCTGTTCATTGTTGTGTCTGCGCGGGACGTCTCCACTGGCTCTCTGAGTGCCCCGCGGGTGAGTTTGCGGTCCCGGGACACTGGAGGCATTGACTGGGATTTACAGTCCATTGGGGCCAAGTGTGGGAGAGACAGAGAGAAAGAGAGAGAGAGGTAGAAAGAGAAAGAGAGAGAGGGAGGGAGGGAGGGAGGAGAGGGGATCGAGGTCATTAAGCATGCCTGGCTGCAGCCCATCCTCAAAGCCTCGCTCTGCTCTCTGAAGCACCAGAGCAGTGCAGAGCCGGCGTGCGCAGCGGATAAAAACAGCGCACACCGCGGCTCGCGATGACCTCATCTCAGCCGTCCCCAGGAAACTTCCCGCTCCGAACAGGAAGCTGTGGCACACACGGGCTTCCCCTCACCAGCAGGGTGCTGGGCTCAGTTCTCACTCCCCTGCACAGGCTTAGTCCACTTACACTGAACACAATTATACATCTGAAACATGTTATTGGAACACAGCAGGACTGGTATTGCGTGGATAGACTAGCGCAGGGCTACCCACCCTGTTCCTGGAGATATAGCATCCTTGTAGGTTTCCATTTCAACCCAAACAAAGCACACCTCATTCAAGACCTTGAGAAATTTTAGCTTGAGAAGCTGATAATCAGTAGTCAGGTGTGCCAAATTAGGGTTGAAATGGAAACCTACAGGACGGTAAATCTCCAGGAACAGGACTGGGCAGCCCTGCACAAGTCTGTTCACTCTTTACCAGTCCTGCTGGAGAAGTATGTTCCAGAGAAATGTTTCAGATGTAAATGTGTTCAACATAAGCACATGCCCTGGCCCTGGACTAAGGTCCTGCAAAGCAGGTCAGCTACATTAAGTACTGGTGACAGGAGACTGGGGCTTCAGTAGCCCTTATAATGGGCATAGCACTACCTAGGGCTGTCAATCACTTACTCGTGTGAACCAGTCAAAAGACTGCTTGCATGGCAAAGCCCCGCGATTGGCTCGAATCCGTGACACACTAGTAATTCAAAGTGGCTTCACCCATCCTGAAGCCCCACTCTCCCTTAATGAGGTCGGGCTGAGAGTTCAGATCTACACAACACGTGCCACGAACACATCTGAGACAAACAAACGAGTCTCGGGCCCTCACCGGTCCAGGGTACGGGACAGCCATAAACACCTGGCAGTGACTGATAACCCAGTAACCGGAACACGCTGCCTCAAACCACGCAGGGAACACACTGCCTCAAACCGCGCAGGGAACACACTGCCTCAAACCACGCAGGGAACACACTGCCTCAAACCACGCAGGGAACACACTGCCTCAAACCGCGCAGGGAACACACTGCCTCAAACCGCGCAGGGAACACGCTGCCTCAAACCGCGCAGGGAACACACTGCCTCAAACCGCGCAGGGAACACACTGCCTCAAACCGCGCAGGGAACACACTGCCTCAAACCGTGCAGGGAACACACCTGCTGAGGCTCTGCTGCTATCAAGAACAGACACAGCCTACCTACGGGGACACAGCCAACTTACAGGGACACAGCCTACTTACAGGGACACAGCCGTGGGTTTAGGCTACACGTTTAAATGCAGCTCTGATTCCGTGTGCTGTGATGCTAATAACAAACGATGTCAAGTTCCAATGTACACAGTGAGACACGGCAGCAGAAGGATGATTGAAAATGTAATAACAATGATCAAAAAGACACGGGGGGGGTAATAAGACAACCCCCCCCCGGGTGGACGTAAACTGTGGCTGGCGTGATTGTGCCATCCATCACTCTGCCTCTGCCATTATGGGGGGGGGGGGGGCTTAGAGGCAGAGCCCTGAGTGTGAAATCTGCTCTCGTTAGGGTTAACAGGCGAGACACACAGCAGCAGGGCAGGTTTAACACAGACGCCCGTCCTAAGCCTGACTCCCAAGGACTCTGGGGCAACTACACCAAGCGTCTAAATGGAGGCCCCTCCCACAACTGAGGACCCCGCCCTCTTTAGAGTTCACATGCACGCTCCACGGCCAATGAGATCATGTTTCTAGATAATATACAAATGTCTATGCAAAAACCCTGAGGCGCACGCTCCACATGCAAAGTCCACAACTACACTGTACAAGGGTACACTATGCTTATGTCTTTCCTAAAACTAAGGCCCATCGACATTAGGGTAAACATTTAAGGGACACGACTATTTTGTAGTTTAAATGTACGCAGTTTTGATACGGTGCCTATCCTAAACCTGGCATTTACTCTGTTTTGGATTTGTGTGTAAACGGCGGGATTACACAGAGTGTTTAAATGCACTGCTCTCCTCAGGGTGTATTTGTGGAGTCTTGTGATTACACAGTTACGGTGTGGACAGAGGTGCCCATCTCGGCTGAAGGTGAAATCCACATTCTTTACATGCAACGTGCCAAGTACCCATTTCGGGTAACTGGGTGTCTGTGGGGATACCAGTGTCAAAGCAGGAGTCTGCTTGCACCTCAGTCAGAAAACTGCGGCCTCAAAATCCCAGGAAGAACACTGCAATGCCTGAGAGAGTATGGACAGGCGGGGACCTTCTCAATGGCAGACAGGCACAGGCTGACAGCACAAGGGGCTTTCTGCAAGCTGAGAGACGCGCAACCTGAGGAATTACCCTCAGCAGATTAGAGGGATTTCCAGCACACGGATTAGCCAATGATGGATGGGAAGCCATGGGAGGGGATGGGATGTGTACTGCTGCCTCTGCATGCGAGTCCACCGCCCTACCCATGACCCCGCTTACTCATAAAGGGGAGTGGCCACAGGCTTAGAGGGGGCGGAGCTGGGCACTGAACCCCAGGCAAATAAGAGGCAACTTCAAAGAATTCATGAGCCATTACTAGGCTGAATCACTCCCATTAACACATAGGTCCCTGTGTCCCACAGCGGTGGGTCTTTCAGCTACTAAACGAACTGCCCACACTGGCGGGTCCTTCTCATTTGGCGTGCCGACGGTTCCCACCCTCTCCCTCAGACCCGGGGGTCCCTCGAGCAGGCAGGGAGCGAGGATAAACAGGTGAAGGACAGGTGTTCCTGCATGCGGCCAGCAGGCCCCATACTGAAACGCAACACCAGCCAACCAGTCCCTGCTAACCGCACCTGTGCCTGGCGACTGGGGGTTTTTAGCTCGACGTCGCTCCCCAGCAAAAAGTGCTTCTGTCACACTAAACAAGCAAACGAGACAAAAGCCGAAAGCTAAAAAAAAAACAAAGACCTGAGAAACGTCCAAGATGGTAGCCACTTCCTGCCCGGGACGGACAGAGACAGGTTCCAGAGTGCAGGACAAACTCAGTGATCCTGGAAGGGCTCTACCCGCAGAGCTCCTTTCCAGAGATTTGCCTGCCGTTTGCAAAGAGGAGAGGCTGGAGTGTGCTGCCAGACTGAGCCGAGCTCCATTAAGCTACAGCACGCCTGACGCAAAGCCAGCTGCGCCCATGGGGGGAAGCACAAGCGCACGGCCTCCATGTTAAATTCAGGGAGGGGAAGCTAACCCTCGCCTCAGCTTTGACGCTGTCTACTTATTCAGCGCAGAGGTAACCATTACATTACATTACATTACAGGCATTTAGCAGAAGCTCTTATCAAGCGCGACTTACACAACTTTTACATTGCATCCATTTATACAGCTGGATGTATACTGAAGCGATGCAGGTTAGGTACCTTGCTCCAGGGTGCAACGTCCTACCTGGGAATTGAACCTGTGACCTTTCGGTTACAAGACCAGTTCATTACCCATTAAACTACACTGCCGCCCTGCCAACCCTGTTCCTGGAGATCTACTGCCCTGCAGGTTTTCATTTCAACCCTAATTCGACACACTTGACTGCACTAATTAGCAGCTCAACAAGATCTGCAGCTGTTGAAGGAGCTGTGCTTTGTAAGGACTGCAGATCTGCAGGAGCAGGGCTGGTCACCGCTGATTCAGGGCATTAGGGGTCACTTAAGCCCACGCAGAGAGCTGCAGACTGGAATGGCCTGGGAAAGTCGAGCAGACCTGGCGGTGCGAGCGCCTGCGCTCCACTTCCTTCCTCCGTTTCGGACGACGCCGTACCGCGCCTCCCCACGAGCGTGGCGGGGGGGTGGGGGAGGGGGGGGACACGGTCACGGAGTGAGCACTTACAGCAGGAGTCAGAGTCCACAGGACATGATAAACAGCTAAACAGCCACTGGAAAAAGATCCTGCAACCAGGGCAGGAGGGGGGCATCGATCATAAAAGGAAAAGCAAAAGTACAATGTATTTTATTTATTTATTTATTTTTACATTTTTCCCCCACTCGCCTTACTAGCAAAGACTGCAAAAATGACGCTGACAAATGGCCTTCGCTTACATAAGGCCTCCACAGCACCACAGTGATGTAGCATCACTGATTCACCACTGACCACATCTCCTTCAACTCCCAGAGGTGCAGGCAGCATTTAAAGAGGGCAGCTCTTTTCTAACAGGTCGCCACCCAGAGGAGTGCGCCGTACTGTCTTTAAACACACCGCTCACGTGAACCATCAAGACGCATATCAAATTGTGCTCCTCACAAAGGGAAATTCACATCTTCACATAAAGTCAATATCATTCACCTCTCATATAAAGTCAAATATCACTACCATTCATAAAAGTCAACATCACCACCGCTCTAAATGTAAAGTCAATATTAATCATCGTTCATCATCTCCATGTCACTCACAGGGCTTCACACCTGGGAGCCACTTAGCGTCCCCTCACTGTGGAAGCTAAACTCAGAACAGCAGCAGCTTTAAAACAGCCTCGGGTACGGGGGGTGAAAACAGACCCGTGGCCGTTCTGTGGAACCCAGGGACGGGGTGATTGAGAGAAACAGAAGGCTGAGACAGAGGGGGGAGAGGAGGCCGCTCTGTGGAACTCTGGGACGGGAGGTTTGAGAGAAACAGCTGACTGTGACGTAGGGGAGAAATGCCTCTCATAGCAGGCATAGCCAGTGAGCCAGTGAGGAGAGGTGGGGGGGGGGCGCCTCAGTCCCTCTGCTCCCGAACGCAGACGTACGACATACCTCAGCTCCGCAATGACGAGGGGTTGGGGGGGGGGGCACATTGTGCTGCCGTTGCCATGGAGCTTCCTCCGATAAATACCCCTCCCTGCACAGCCCTGGTCTGTTTCCATGAACCCTGTGCGCGAGAGAGGGCCGACGAACGGCCCGCAGGCCGGGAGCACGATGAATTATTAAAGGGGCAGAGGAACAGGGCGCACGCTCTATTCTGAGAGGAAGAGAACCCAAACGAGCCGAGCGCTAACGCGGAACCCAACGAGGAGACAACGCGTGGTGCCGCTGTCACTCCCTAAAAGCCCCAGAACTGACTTGGCGGGTCAGTGCCTTCGCTTGCGCAAACGTGCTCACATGATGCAACGGTTGCATCACCCGAGAGGAGCCCCAGAAAGGGGGGGGGGGGGGGGGGTTGGAGCGTGCTGGGAAAGGGATGACCTGTCCCGGGCCCATCTGGGCTGCGTTAGCAGAGCGGAGCGGGGCAGGGCGGGGAGGGGAAAAAGTGAGCAGGCTCTCGCCTGGCATTTCCTACTGGAGGCTCTCCTGCATGTTATTCGCAGAAAGCGGTGAGTCATGGCGGTGAAGGGGCATGCTTTAGGGATGAGACTCGCTCCCCGCTCCCCCCTCACCCCCCCCCCCCCCCCCCCCCTCGCTCACGTGTGCCCGGGGCGGAGGGCGATAGGTGAGCCCGTATTCCCGTCAGGGGGCAATAGCCGGCAGGTCAGAGCTCAGGGGCCACCTTAAAGGGCCGCAGACAGCACAGCGTACGCCAGCTCACACTCAAACAACACTGCCTGGAGCTCCGTACCTCCGAGAGCCAGCTTCAGAAACACAACCGCCATCGTGCCTGCAGCTGTTCACACTCAGTTTGTGGAGGAGAATGAATCAGTCATGGTGATTATTTCAAGAGCACTTGTGACTGAATAGCCTTCGCATTGTTTCAGAACTGCATGTGGTTCCCAGTCATCGCTGGACACAGGCTATATGCATCCAGAATCTGCACAACACATCTGTCTGAATCACATAGCACTATACTGTATGAGTTTATAGAACGTCACACATCCACAAACCTCAAAAATGCTTTCCAGATAATCTGATTCTGTTTGCGAACTACCAATTTATAGCCTAAAGACAGCATTAGTGTCGAGAGTCAATTACACCAGAATAAACACTAGCTGTACCGACAGAACGGAGTGCACATAAAATGGTTTATGAAGCCATGTTAGATATGAGACTTTGGCATCCAGATTCACAGCTATAGGAATGGGAATTCAGCCAAGACACCACGTAGGAAAAACCCTACTCTTTCACCCCAGATCAATACTCGTTAGCCATAATTATACCCATCATATGAATATAAAAAAACAGTGCAATTCAAACCACAGAAACAACCCATTCCTTACGTGGATTATCGATATATGCTCAGACTAAAGTCCAAATCACAAGGCAACCCGTTTTTTTCAACCTCTTCATGTTGAAGATAAAACAAATTGACATGTAAATTTGTTCCAATCTAGCCAAATAATTTCGCTGGTCGTGTCTTGTGGTTCTAACGATGTGGTGTCCAAAGAAAAGTAGTAAACGGAAGCACACGGAAACACACGTATATAATTAATCAATGGCCGAGAATGCGTTTTCTCGCATTACTCAGAGCTGTTACGGGATGCGACGAGCTGTTGCTAGCACAAACAAGCTATTTTTATCTTTTAGTCCAAAAGAAATGAGACATCTTTGTTATCTTAGGGTGTTAGTTTGACAGCTAGTTGATAGTTGATTGGTAACTACTACTATAGCCACTGAAAAACATGAAGTAGCTAACTAGGTAATGTGTAATGTCAAAACTGGAAAAATATTCATTTCATTGATTACGCAAACGTTAGGTCCTTAAATCTGACAGGTACCCATCTAAGAACTAGACTATCGCTTTCTTTAGCAGCTAGCCAGATAACGTGATGCCATTCTACGCAAATAGCCATGAACGTTAGTTAGCTAGCTATGTAAATCGCACGATTTATTTAGTAAACCAATTGTTAATAGATAACCGGCAACAGTGTATAACCAGCCATACATCCTCTACGATAAACAGCTAGCGATAATAGCTTGCTAACAGGCTAACTTGGCCTTAAGCCAGACGCTGCTCACGCGTGAATTGAGCTTGCTCGAAACACCTAGCAAACGATAGCTAATCCCACAAATATCAACTGTGGAGATGGCTAATTCTGGCATTACCCTTGCGCCCGGTAGCGCGTTCTCAAACAGCACAATGCTGTAAAATTGGACAAATTTGGATAAAATTATACGTTTAATTTTAACAGAGTGATTCTAAACACAACAAGCTAAATGTTTACCTTACCAACTAAAATAAAAACTATGACTATTCAGCTAGCTTATCAGTTAGCGAATGTAATGCCGAGGTGCATGACACGTCAAACTGAAACAAGTCGGCTGTCAACAGATACGGCGGCGTCGTGTCTTCTTTCAAGCTAGACAGCTGAAAAACACGACTAACAACATCATAGGTTTTACTCTTTTTGATCATTAAATAATCACAAAGCCAAAACAGGCATATTAATATATATTTTTATACAACCTTGTCATTTCCAGGTAGTGTATCCGCGTATCCCGGTCTTAATACATTCCCGTCGTCTCCTAGCGTTCACTAGAAATAAAACTGCAGCCTGACTCCAGGGAGTTACAAGCACAGCTTCCGGCACACTCGAGACCACGCGATGACATCACCCATAACGTCATCGAACCCCCTATGATGACGCAATCACGTATTGTTTACTCAAATCCACTGACAAATGCCAGTCGTCAGCTATGCTCAACCTTGATTTTGCTCTATATAAACATATGCCTAAGCTAATGCAGTCTCACGTACTGTACAGTGCAAGTTTCTCACCAAGGTTTTTGTAAGCACTGAAACAAAATTGCGTTCATAATCAGATTCATTTCTAATTTTCAACTGCAAATGAACAATTATTGGCAATGGATATAACATTTGCCATGGGAATGTAAATTGTGACAGTGGCTCTACTTAAGCAAGTCAACACTTTAACTAATTAAGATACCTCAAATAACAGAGCAAACAGGTGCAGTTGTGCTTGGATTTCTCAAAAAAAACATTTAAAAAAACGTGTTAGTGTACATACACAGCTGGAATCAGGAAACTATTTCATTTGTGGCAATGAAGACAGTAAAAAATGTCTTATTGGTGCCTTTATTAAATCGTAGCAGGAATTAAGGAGTAACGGACCTTGTCGTGGCTCATAGTCCACGACTCCTTGATTCACCCTGGCATAAAACAATATCCTCAGTGCACAGCTACAGTACAAGTGGTTTGCATTAGCCAGACCTTTGTAAACAGCATGTGTGTTATGCATTAGCCACCCTGTCCACCCAACACAAACTCAAAATAGCACATCTGGGATACGCTGTGGATTGGCATGTGTATCGTCATCGCCAAAACCGCGCAGGCTACATTTACTGAGTTGTGCGCTGGACGGCTCCTGCCAAGGGGACTATAATCACGGTAATATGAGGCTCCATGTGAATTCAGTTTAGTTTCCATTCAATTTTATTTGTATAGCTCTCACAAAGGGCATTGTCACAAAGCAGCTTTTTCTGAGATTCGGGCCTGAACCCCACAAGATCACATCTAGAGCAACAGTGGCAAGGCAAAACTCCCTGGCGGGTAATGGGAAGAACCCTTCAGCAGGGCCTCGAAGGAATTTGTTTTGTAATGTTAGGTTTCCATTGAAAGAAACAAATGTGAATCCGTTTATTACATTATTTTATTTTTAAAAAATGTGCTTGTGTCCATTTAGTTGGATATCGCAACTTACAGGCAACAGTTCTTCCAGTGGACACCAGGGTGCAGCACTAGAACATTGTACAGAAGACAAACGTGAAAGATACTGAGGATTTGGAGCATGATAACATGGCTTTTATATTTTAGACACTAACATGTTAATTACAGATTTAAATTGAGGACACAATGAGCATGTGGAGTATATCTCTCAGTTTTCCACTGACAGAGAAGGCAAAAAGAGAAAAGAAAGTTAGAAGAGATCTTTTTTGTTTTCTGAAATATTCCAAATATATTTTGAGTATCAGGTTTGGTTCCCAGAAGTTCAGATACAGTGCATTGCTGGTTTTTGTTCTTGCACATTTCCAAGGCTTTATCAGACCAATTAACCAATTAACTAATTAATGTATCAAGAACAGATACTGAAGCAAACTGAATGTGACACACTGGGCGTGGACGTAGCTCTTGGCTTTTTCCTTATGCAGTGAGCATTCATGATCTCATACACCTGGGATACACACATGTGTCATGAATCTCATGTTAGTTTTTATCATAGAAACATTTTTATGAGAACAAAAGTAAGAATAATATAAGAAAAGTTTTGTGAATGAGGCCCATTTTAACATATTTTTATTCAGTGCCATAAAAAATGATGTGCCCCCTTCCTGATTTCCTCTATTATTGCATATTTGTCACACTGAATGGTTTAAACATAGAAAATGTAATACTAGATAATACAAGAACTGTGTAAATACAAACACATTTTTAAGATTATTATTTCATTTGTTTAATGAAAAAAGTTATCAAACACCTGTATCACACATGTAAAAAAGTAATCGGCCCATTAGTTACTCAATCAACCTAATCTAATTGATGATTAGATTCAGCTGGCTGAACACAGGCACAGCCAGGCTTGATTACAACCAGCCCTGTTGAATTTAAACCTTAAAGTGTGGGCTAAAATTCCTTCACAGTTGCAGTTATTGCTGTTAAAGTTAGTGCAACAGATTTAAGGGGCAATTCACTTTTTCACATGGGTGATCTGGGTGTTTGATAACTTTCCTCACTACATAAATGAAATAATTATTTTAAAATGTGTTTTGTGTTTACTCAGGTTGCCTTTGTCTAATATTATATATTGTCTAAACATCTAACACCATTCAGTGTGACAAATATGCAATAATAGATTCAATCAGGAAACAGGCAAATACCTTAGCACAGATTGTTGCTGTATATTTACTGAAGCAAATTCAGTTAGAGTGCCTTGCTCAAGGGTACAACAGAAATACCCAATCTGGGAACTGCCCTAACCCTAACCCTAACCACCCTAACAACCCTAACAACCCTAACCCTAACCCTAACTCTAAAAAACAACCCTCCACCTTTGTGTTTTAAGCCCTTTGTGTAATAACAGCTGGTGGAGCGTCTCAGGGAAAAGTGCTGTACTGCAGAAACAGGTTGGGCTGCCAATTGGGGGGGGGGGGGGCATCTATGACTTTCACCTGGGCTGATGAGTTGATTCAAATAAGGCAGCAAAAGTCCCTCAGATTGAGGACTGATGTGACAGAACACGTATGTATTTATGTTAAAAATATAATTGAGATTTTTTTTCTGACAGAAATAATTACGCAATGAAGTGAAATTATAGACGCATGGTTACGAGTGGAAATGCATGTGAGAATTGCGGTTTCACCCTTCAGCAAGGTACTTAATCTTAATGGCTTATAACACCACAGTGGTGTAAAAGGTTATTATGAGAAGAAATGTAGACGCCCACAGTGTGTGCTGTTATTTAATGAGCCAACGGTATTGAGTAACAGAAGACTAAAGCGTAGTCAGGTGTAAGTGCAAACAATAGGACAATGGGAGTCCTTCACCTTTAACAGTCATGTTATGTCCCCCAGCCCATAAAGCTGGCACTTCAGCCACTCCCCTTAACCCGCCGTTGCCTAGGAACAAGCCAAAACAAAAATTCTGATAATGGCGTGCAGATCAAAGCAGCCCCGTGTGACTCCCCTTGACATGGAGAACTCCTTCGGGGAGAGAGAGTCGCTCTACAGGAAACTGGAAGACTCACGCAGAGCTCTTAGAAAGGTTTGTTGTCTCTGACATCCGTGACTGCTTTGTAAACACATATGGCTGCCCAGGGACAGACAAACACACACACAAACACACACACAGAAGCACAGCAGTCTCGCTACTGGTTTCTGCAGCTGTAGCTGCTGAGGGGTCTCTGATTCTGCCTGTCCACCTGAGCTGCAGGTCAGGAGGGTTCAGAAACGCCCTCAGTTTAGAGCAATAGTGCACGAGGAGTCCCACAGAAACGTAGATCGTCACATTTGTGCGAGAAATGACAGCGCATTTGATGCATTTGCGTGCCGTGTTGGGGATCAGGTGTTGTTCAAGGCTTTTAGTTTAGCTCTCAGGTCTACCAGCTGCTTGGAACTGCATAGGTGTGGAGAAATAAAGTGGTTTATCTGTATTGATTCTCTCCAAATTTCACAAGAAATGACAAAGACATCAGACTCGCCGTGGATATACAGGAGAGTGGGCGACTCTTAAAGCCGTCGGTCTAGTCGGGCAGAGTGTACAAGCTCCTGCGAACAGGACCGACCCCAGGCCTCCTTTCAGATTCAAATGAGACACCCAAGCCACTAAACGAAAGGGAATGCGATCTCCGTTGTCATAGTGACTCAGCCTCCCCAACAGGCAATCTACAGAACAAACAGAATGCCAGTGGAGGGGAGGGGATGGGGAAAGTGTGGGGGGGGGGGGTTTGTGTATAAATTCACCAAAGCCGTCCCCAATGCCCCCCCACCTGCTAAAACGCGCCATTCACCCCCCCTCCACTCTTTGTCATTGCTCCCCATAGCCAGGCAGCCTGGGGGACCTACGGTCCCAGCATCCCCAATGAACAGGGGTGGGCGGGGGGAAGTTTTTCTGCTCTGCTGTGGGGCGTGTAAGCTGACGCGGAGCTGCTGAGTAGGGGGGACTTTACTGCGCCGGGGGGGTGGGGGGATCAGCGGGTCTCCAGGATATGTCTTCGGCACGAGTGAGGTAAACAAGGCAGAGAGAGGGGTGGACCCAGCCCCACAGCCAGGAACCAGCCCTCACTGGCCCGGTCACCGCAGACAGACGGACGGACGTACGGACATGGAGCAGGGCGGCAGGGACAGAAAGCAGAAGAGCTCGGAGGAGAAGGCCAGGACGAATTTGTTTCACCGTCGCCTGGCCCAGAGGATGATCCTGAGTCCCGAAGAAGAGATGGTCAGTACCGGAATCAGCAACTGCCATTGACTCCTCTGTCCATCTTCAAATTTTTATCAACTGTCTCATGAAGATCACGCTTCCCTTCTACCAAATCATTCAAAGTTTGTAAATACAGCGCTAAAAAAAGCTTTATTTAACAACAGGCTTGTTTTGTTTGATTTATGTACTCACAGTACTGTAAGGTGGGTGAAACTGAGGTGAAAAATCTTGAACTGTGTTTGATTTTGAAAGAGGAGGGATGCTGTGAGAGATTTTTCCTGGGGCAGAAATGATTGTTACTCGTCTTTACTTTGCAAAAGAGCAAGCTACGTTTTACTGCAGCATTATCTCTGTGTGTACAGAGAAGTTTTTCAGGGTAAGTAACTGGTATAATGTATTTGTTCTGCTTGTAGTATTGTTGGGTGACTGAAGATATATTTTCAGGTTTAGAGAAGTTTTTAAGTGTCAGTCAGCTGTGTTATTTAGCTCTGTGTCTCGTGGTATTGAATTACATCGGATTCAAATTGAATATATATGTCCAGATTGTGCACAATTGTGTGTGTGAGTGTTTGTCTTAGAGAATACGAGTACAGATGTCCATATATGAAGTGGGTTGTGAAGTGAAGGTGTGTGTTTTTGTGTATGTGTGTACATAGTGTTTTGTAGTATTGAATTACATCAGGTTCAAATTGAGTACATGCGTCCAGATTGACATGCGTATGGGAAGTGTGTGTGTGTGCGTGTGTGTGTGTGTGTGTGTGTGTGTGTGTGTGTGTGAGTGCGTGTGTGTGTGTGCGTGTGTGTTCAGGGGGTGTGTCTCTGTACTGTGTTCCAATACCTGTCCACAGTACCTTCGACCTCACTCTCCAAGCCCACCATCTGATGACGCTCTCTGCTCCTGCAGAAGTTCCTGTTGCACCGGCTGATCGTCGTTGGCAGGATCTCCCCGGAGCTCGCTGACAAGAGAGACCTGGGAGGTAGGTCTGCTGTCACTGCACAACACCAATCAGAGCCATTCGGCGAGGGCAGAGAGCTCTGGTGTCTGGTGGTGTGAATTACAATACACCTCCAGAACCTTTTAATACACAAGCCCAACAGAAAACAAAATGGCAGCATTTGCTTAAATTGGTTAACTGGTCAAAGGTTAGGACAGGGCTGCGCATCGGTGTCATGGCTGAATCTGGGTCTGCCGGCACCCTTGCCTTGCTCGGACTTTGCCGACGGGCCAGTCGTATAATGCAGTTTGTGGGTGTTTCCACAGCAAACTGACCCTTGTTGTGAGTGCTGCTCGCTTGCCACCCCCCCCCCCCCCCACCCCCCACCAGACAAGACAGTCTCTTGGCCCAAAGCCCAGGGGTCAGAGCGAAGCGGCGGGATTTCTTCCAAGCGTACGGACCGCTTGGCGAGCGGCTGCATTCATTTGCGTACAGAACAAGGTGGGCGGGTGTAGGAGGCCTCCAGAAGAGTTTTAAAATGCTAATGATATTCTGGGGGTCAGTAGCGCTGAAGCAGTTGGTGAGGCTCAAGGACATAAAGAGGCGATCTACCATTTTGGCTCGTGTTGCAAGAGCTATGGTGAGAAATGGCCTAAGGAAATGGCCATTACGGGTTTGAATAAAAATTCTGTATAATGTGACCATCAATCTGGAACTGGTGAAGCACAGAGAAAAACTTGCAGATCGGCAAAACACCAGCACTGCCCACAGAATAATTAACTGACCATTATGTGATCAATGCTAAGCACTTTGAGGTTATAAGCATGAAAAATGCTGTATAAATAATGCTATTATTACTATTATTATTATTACTATTATTATTATTATTATTATTATTATTATTATTATTATTATTATTATTATTATTATTAGGAACTATCGTATTATTTAACAATTTATAGAATCCAAGATTAGCTTTTAGCAGCTTTTATAATACAATCTTAATGATTCAGCTCTCAGCAGCACACTGTTTACAGAATTATTATGAGAGCTTTTTAGTGGGATTGGTGAGTTCACTTCCTTAACTTCTATTCTTAACCGTGGGCTCTGGCTGCTGTTGTGAACTGCCATTCATTTGACAAGCCCTGAAATTACAGCCCTGCTTTGTTTGCTCTCTCCCCTGCAATTTGCAGCCCACTATGAGAAGTTATCCCAGCGCCTGCAGCTCGGTTACCAAGCGGACGCATTCACAGGCCTTCTCCTCCTCTACCCGTCCCACGTGGTGCACATCGTGGAGGTAGGGGAACGGCCCCGCGGGCGGGGCATCAGGGAGGCGGCCATCTTCGGCCCCTTCGCTCGGTAAACGCTTGTGCATAAAAACGGCCGCTAAATGAAGGAAGCGCGCTGTAGCGTGACTGCCCCTCCATTCGACTGGCTCACCGCGCCACCCCGCTGAGCCCCGTGAATGCATTCGGCGCGGCGGAGCGGGTAGAATGCGCCGGTGATTACGGTGGTGCGCTGTGCCCGCTCTCATGCGCCGTAATTGAGGTGTGAGTCACCCAGCGAGCGGCTCCAACCGCTTCCTGCGCCCTGAGAAAATGTCAAACATGGACAACCGCAGGGGATGTGGATTCTTTCAGCCCTTTCCGGTTTGAGACCAGGGATACGTGATCTGAATTTTCTTCCCTGAACATTCTAATGCTGATGCAACAATCAGTACCGGTAACCGAAAGCCATGGAGTTCTAGAACACTGACTTGAATTTTTGAACTGAAACATTCAAAATAGCCTGCTCTTCGAAGGGTTAAAACAATTGGTAATATATTTTGGAGATGCTCTTCTACAGGATAAGTTATAATGCTGGCATTTATTTATTTTAAATAATCAGTGTGCTTTGCTCAGTTTTAAGTTTGCATGACCCTGTCACCCCTCCACTGGACCTGAGTCTGGGCCACAACATAATACAATTATTTAACCCAACGGACCTCTTTTCCATCAGGAACCATAATGCCCCCTCCAGCTTTTTAAAGTAAATATTCTGCTTCTTTTCAAATGGCCTGTATCAGGGCTAAGCCTCGCAAGCTATCAGCGGTCAGCTTTGCTCAGGCCTCTGCTCTTGTCCTAGTCGTCCAGTGAAGTCCTGGTGTACGTGCTCCGGGACCTGTGCGACGTCCAGACGAGACCTCACAGGTGAGCCATGTTACACTGCGCAGAAAGCTCCAGAGCGCCTGTAGCCACCTGCACTCGACTGGCTACTGCCCGTTTATGCTCCCCTTATCATAACACAATGGAGTATTCATTAGCTCACATTCAGTTCACTGTGCTGATACTTCTATTTATTTATTTTGGACAGTTTCCATCCTTCACGGGAGCATCCTAACAACTGAAAACGTTATATTTTCTTTGTTACCAAGGGGTATTAGAGATTAGTAGGAGATTGTCTCAAGGCTTCTTTGGTCTGAATTTTATTGCCTCCATTGTTGTGATTTTCTCCATTGTTTCTGTCGTCATGGCGAACAGTGGCCTGATTTCGGAGTCCAGAATTCTGGTGGTGTCACATGACATCCAGAGCAGGCTTTTCCAGGACTGGAGCTACAAGGTGCTGGACTTGCCGGCAACGACGCTAACCGACAGGAGAAAGCAGGAGTCTATTGAGAAACTGGTCATCAGCACGCTCAAGTTGATCCTCAAGTTGGGGAGCCATCTGCAGAAAGTGAGCAAGGTGGGCCATCCAGAGTTAGGTTTGAAACACAGTCAGAAGCAGAATCCAGAACTTTAGAACCAGGAACAGTGGAACAGTGATAAGACAGTTGTGATATAAACCTAAATTGTAGAAAACAGAGGAGCTCCACCAAACACAGAGTATATTGGTAACAACCAACAAAACAATGCGTACATTGATTGGTAGATATTACTTCCTGAATACCCACAGGGTGCCGGGAAGTATATCCACCAATGACCATACTGATATATTGTAATAGTGGTTGTTAACCATGTACTTTGTGATTGATGAAGCTCTTCTGTGTTTTTGAGGTGAAAAGTGATGATCTACTGTTATTTTATTATCCCTGCCCAGGACCCGGATGAATCCTGACTGGGGAAAAAAATATGATTCACTTCCCATAATGTAGCATGCCACAGCCTTTCCTGCAGACCATCCTTGATCACTGTGCTCAATTAAACACTCCATACATATCAGATATTGAATTCCTGCAATGATGTCACAGATTACAACAATCCTAGGAGCCCCAGCTTTGAGACTTGTATTGAGCACAGTGAGGGATTTGACCGTGTGGGTCTGCAAATATGATTGGCCATTACAAAAAGGAAAAAAGTGAATAACATGAGAAAGGGAAAGTCAAAAGGCTCCTTCTGACTCCTGTGACTGGAGACCAGGGCTCAGCTCCCTTTATTTTTTTGGGTAATGGTTCCTTCCTCCTTCCTCTCCAAGGGGCAGACCTCGAGCATCTCTGACGAGTCCCTCCTGAAGCAGGTGCCAGAGCTGATCGTCCCGCAGGATGTCCTGGCCCAGCTCATCGAGCGCAAGGAGCTCCTCACCCCACAGCAGTACCTGCAAACCTACCACTCACCTATCCACATGCCCGTAAACTCAGGTACCTGCAGACCTACCACTCACCTATTCACATACCTGTAAACTCAGGTACCTACAGACCTACCACTCACCTATCCACATGCCCGTAAACTCAGGTACCTACCACTCACCTATCCACATACCTGTAAACTCAGGTACCTACAGACCTACCACTCACCTATTCACATACCTGTAAACTCAGGTACCTGCAGACCTACCACTCACCTATCCACATACCCGTAAACTCAGGTACCTACCACTCACCTATCCACATACCCATAAACTCAGGTACCTGCAGACCTACCACTCACCTATTCACATACCTGTAAACTCAGGTACCTACAGACCTACCACTCACCTATCCACATACCCGTAAACTCAGGTACCTACCACAATGAGAAAGACTGACTTAATCTCCTTACTCACAACCTGTTCTTCATCTTGGTTGCAGGGCACACATTTGGAAGCTTCTGTCCAAACATAGTTTAGCTGTCTGTGGACCTCACATCACGCTGAAGCACGAAGCAAACCTGCTGCTAAAATCAATGCTGATACTGAAGACCAGCAGGCCAGTATGGGACCACGAAAACACCAGGACTCATAGCAACTCAGACACATACAACTCTGTCCCCAGAGGTGAACTTAAAAAAAAAAAGCAGTGAAATGTTGGTCATAATTTCATCATGTGACAGTAAAACTGCAGTCCTGACTCCCATGGCACTCAAAAAAGGCAGGGGGGTTCCCAGTGTCCTGGTCAAACTCTCTGTACAGCTGTCTGATCCCCCCCCCATTTAACTGGAAAATGAATCGCTCCCTCTCCACCCAATGACATTTCCGATGAAAAATGGCTGGTGTTCACAGTCCAGATGGGCACCTCATGTTAACTATGGTTGAGCAGAGTAAGCAAAACTGAACCCCAGCTGCTCCCCACCTATGACGTTCTTTCAGATCAGTGGTTGTATAAATTCAACCCCATGCTATAAACATTCAGGCCATTGTTATAATAATATCACTCCAGCTGAATCAGAATTTTTGCAATGTGGTGATTCCTTGTGAACTCTGAACTACGTTTCTGAAGCTCTTCCCTTTTAAAATGGATGCTCACCAGGGAATGTATTCTGTAAAGAGGGCTGCCCAATGGCCCAACCATCCTGCAGATTTTCATTCCAACCCTAAAAAAACCCACATCATTCAACAGCTAGACATCTCACTGAACTTGTATGTGACTTATATACTCAATAGTAGGGAAGTAAGCTGTTTTGGACACTGCCCCAGAGATCTCATTGAGCTCCTGAACTGTAGCAGAATCAGGTTGGCCAAATCAGGGTTGGAGTGAAAACCTACAGGACAGTAGATCTCCAGGCCCAGGGCAGGACCATCCTGGTTTAAAGCACCTTGGGGCGGGAATTCTGATCTTGGGTCAGTTTTGTCATTTAGGTCATAATGGACAGTGGTAGGATATGGATGAAGAGGCTTGATCCCAGGTCAGTGCTCTATGGGCCCTGATCTCTAAGACACAAGGTCCAGTGAACTGCAGAGGTGATGGGTCATGTATCTAAAAGCAGTCCAGTAGTGAGATCCATCATGTTATCATAGTCTACCAAACACTATCATAATTTCCAATGGGTTGAAAGTGTACACCGTTTAATCCCCTGGAAGATGGGAGTTCTGATGCACTGCATTTACTTTAAGCATAGCTGCCTTGTGTTCTCTGTGCACCCTGTGTAGCTGAACGCTGACACCTTCTGGCATGAGAGGGAAATGACATGCCCATGGCATAAAAATATTTTGTGGAAGTGACATTTAAAGATTTAAAGTTGACTGTTTCTTGACAAACATTAAATTACAAAAAAAAAAATTTGTGCTTTGCACTGTCCTGGTTTATAAAGTAGCTTGATGTCAGCCAGGTAAACAAGTCACTTACCATTGAACAGCAAAGAAATCAGGATTGCACACACACACACACACACACACACCAGGGCTCTTCACAAAAATTTTTTCCAAGGAGCACATGTGCTCCTAAGTTGACAAATTTAGGAGCACATCAATGCATCTCAATTAGTAGATTCTAAGTCATTTTTGGCTGGACCACAACAGTGGGGCCAGCCCTACAAACGTGAATGTCTGTGACTGACTGAGTGACTGAGTGAGTGATGAAGTCACACCATTGGTCGACCGAGTTATGACGTCACACCATTGGTCGGCCGGTCCAGCCATACACTGGCTTTTGACCTGGTCTTCCTCCATTTAGCACACACACATCAAATTTCAGAAGCAAACGCTCCTAAAATGGGAACACTGTAGAGCCCTGCAAACGCACACACACACACACACACATACTGTACATACACATGAACACTATACACAACACACACAAACATCACCAGGCAGGATTAAGTAAAAAAGCACAGGCCAGACTAAAGAGTTAAAAATGTAGTTTTTTTAATCATTTTGACATTCTGATAAGGACTGCTGCAGATCTTACAGTACACACAGGGCACCACCCAGGAAGGGGAGGATAGAGTGGTGGTGGGGGAAGGGGGGCGGAGACAAGGGGCATAATATTTCCAAGGGAAGTGTTTATTTTAAATTTTAACCAACCCCCCCAATACCTCCACTCTTCAGGATGCACAGGGCCTTTTTTAAAAGATCAGTGTGACACCTCTCCTTCAGCTTCATCAGCTATTTTTGGACGCCTTTTTTTAGCCCAAATGCAAAAGTAAAAAAAACAAAATGACAGAACAATGTCCTCGAATTGCTAAACAACACGACTCTGAGCATGCAACACAATGTAACAGCTTTTCATTTACCCTCATTTTTACAAATGCACATATAGGTAAACAGGGTGACCTGTGTTTTTTTTTGGGGGGGGGGGGGGGGGGGGGAGAAGTGGTGGGTTGGGGGGGAGTGGTGGAGGAAAGAAAGACCAGCTCTGGTTACCAGATGCTAGTTCAGGTCATCTCCCCATACCTGCTGACTGGCAGAATAATCGTACTCCCGTCTGCATTGCATTGAGCCCAATTAGCACAACCGGCTCCAAGTGACACAGTGGGCTGGTTTGGGAGTGTGCTGCAAACCGTCGGCTGAGTTTAAAGGCTCATGTGACAGGGTGGAAGCTGATGCTCTGTACATCATATTATTACGCTAACAGAATTTGAGCAGGTTCTCTTATCCTGAGCAACGTGCACAATGTTTACCATTTATTCCACTGGATATGCACTGAAGCAATTCAGGTTAAGTGCCTTGCTTCAGGGGTACGATGGCAGGGTCCTGTCCGGGAATCAAACCTGCAACCTCTAGGTTACAAGGCCAGAAAGGACAAAGCCCATTTGTACACACTGAGGTGTGGGACTCAGCTGTCGGAGTCTGTGACTGTAAGCAGCCAAGCCTGCCCTCTATCCCCACACCTCAAGACGTAAGGCTGGTATTTCTTTGCAGAAGAACACTGACGAGAGAAAGGTTCCATAAAACCACAATGGGTGGAGCCACCATTGTGTGAGCTGTTTCAACCAATAATTTTGATTTGCTGTGGCAAGAAAACACATTTTGATTGGTTCAAACCATTCAAAGTCATCAATTCACAGCTTGTTGTTGCTTAAACCATTATGGGGTTCATGAAACATTACTCTCTCTCATCACTGTCTTTTCCCCACTGGTTTGTCGTATGACAGGGATTAAGAACAATCACCAGATACTGGACTGCAAGACTTCATTGTCAGTACAACCTTGTCCAGAACTTTAATATCATGCCGAGAAATTATCTTATGTGGTTTACATCAAGCTGGCAGCTAATTATATGGGTTTTTGTCAATTCAAATTGAATTAGTATTTGCCTAAAGCAAAGGGTAATGTGAAGAGATAAAAAGTGTTTCTGCCTGAATTCATTAGCTGGTTCACTATTCATTGCTCTTGGATGTATGAAGTATGTATGGTACACACAGGTTATTCGGAATGAAAATATGAAACAATTTTTCAGGCATGATCAAACGCATGCTGATGACATTATGAGACGTGAGAAGTCCAGTCTTGACTTGCCATCTTGTTTATAATTTACCAGATCCTTCAACCCCGTTTTACCATATCAGCAAAACACATTTACTCCATTTTCATAATTCAAAAGCTGCCTACGGTGAAAGGCAAACATCACCAAGGTAACCACCACTACATTCCGTCTACACACCGAGAAAAAAGTTAACTTCCACCTTCTTTCAATGGACATGCTTCAAAAAACAACGACAAACAAGCAAACAAAAAAGGTCTTCAAATCTGAAAAGTCTTTCTTATGGCTCATGGGAGGCCTCATAATTTACTTCGGGAATACCTCAAATACAAAAGTTGTATTTCATCAGTATATACAAACTGCCTCTTCATAAATATCAACCCTTTGCCCCCCCAATACAGAACAGCTAATTATCACACACAAAAGTCCAGTTAAAGACAATACTGACCATTACCGTGTGCACACACCCACAACCAATTTAAGGACACGTTGCATTATATATATATACTTTATTGTTATTAGTATCAATATAATTGAATTAGAATCCAGTCTGCTTTGAAAGGCATGAAATCGTCTGCTTGGACGGCAGTCTATTCAATAAGGACTGACGAAATAAGACCCACACCGGTCTGATTAGAACGGACCAATCAGATTTACCCTGGAGTTTTTGGCCCCTCCGGCTTTCTGAGGTTTTTTTTTTGTTTGTTTGTTAACAAATATCTTAATTGCACTTTTATTGTAAATACCTTCTGAGTTTTTTAATGCTTTCATTTAAATCTGGCACTGTTTTCCTTGGGCTGAATTTTATTGCTCGCAGGAATTTCTGCGGTACGTGGCTGAAAAGAGCAACATACCATCTTAATCTATTGTACAGGGCATGCACACTGTACGTTTAATTAAAAAAGCTGAAACGTGTGGTGGTTGTCGTTTGTAACGATCGTTATCCGGTTCAATTCAGTAATTTGCCTGGTTAAAAAAGTGAACTGTGAGCTGTTTTGCGCCGGCGACGTTAAGCGCGCGGCACTGCCTGACGTCGCGTCAGTGAAAGAGATACGATTGTTGTCACGTCAGGTATTGCCTACTGGAAGAAAGCGACGCACAACAAAACGCTATCCGGCTGCAAGCTGATAAAACTGCGCATCCCAAATGTTAGCATTTCTACATAGAAAGCCCTACAAAATATGGTGAGCTAGCTTCTCTCCTCCAGAACTATAAAGCTTGCCGATAACTGTTAACTGTGCAAACGGTTACTGCAGATTTTAAATGGTGTATCTGGCAATACAAAATAACAACACGTTATATATAATTTATATTTATCTCCATATATATATATATATATAGATTTGTTTTTCACCCTCCAAGTACTGTAATGTATATATACACATATCTATGTACATTCATTTTATATTTACAACAGAACTGTGGTGAGTCTGATATTTAGCACTTGAAAACAAGGGGAATTAAGGTTGAATGAAGAAGCAGCGTTGTAACATCCAGGAAGGGCATATGGATTCATGAGTCTGTCAGATGAACAGCTTGGTAGTCGTTCTTTCAGAAAGAACACGTTCCCCTTCCCCTGTACCTCGTGCTGCTCACCCCTTTCTAATGATTTGGTTCTGGAGGTTTTTTTAAATTTTAAATCAGAGGCGCTGACACACACACACACACTGAGGTGTGAGAATGTCAGGCTAATATTAAAGCAAACAGGCTCGTAAAATATATTTTAAAAAAGTAATTATAACACTCTTCCAGAATTAGGCATAAATATATTTCAATACATTCCAAGGAGATTCTTGTCCGGCACATTAATTTCAGTTGGCTTCCTGACGAAACGGGAAACAGGAAGTAAAGTGAGCCGCCTTGTCAGCCAATCATGCAGACTGAAAGGGCCCAAACACTTCCGGTGATGAACACTGACACTTTTGTCAACAAAAAAAATCACTTTTCAACAGCTAAAGCCAACACTTGCTCTGTACTGTACTGTAATGAGGCACTGGGAAACCCTGTTTCCAAACTGAACCTCTGGTTTTTGAGAAGTAGCTGGGATGGGAAGACGCAGGAGCTGGCCATCTGGTTGTGTCTACAGGATCTGCAAAGGAACAGGCAGCACGCAGGGCGAGCTCCGAGAGGACGCCGAGCCGTGTGCAGCTGCCCCGAAAACCCAGGGGTGTATCTAATAAAGCAGAAAAATGTTCATGCCCCCCCCCCCCCCCCCCCGCCAGAGACTGAGGGGGACCCATGCAGAGGCGAGATGGGGGAGGGGGGGGGGGGGGGACTGAAACAGCTCTTCCCCGGAGACCTGTAAGACCGCGGAGGTCGTTGTTTGTTCGCGGACCGCGGGGGGGGGCGGAGTCAGTTACGCCCGGGACATTCCGGGCATAGCGCGGGCTCTGAGTCAGCGCTCCCCGCGATCCCCGCGCTCCCGCACAGCTGCCCCGAGCTCCAGGGGCGCTGCTCGCCGCTCTGCCGCTCTTCCGGGACTCGCTCCGGACGTCAGATGTTATCGTTAACAAAAAAATACGTTCCGCCTCTCGCTTTGTTATTGCTGGTAACATAACATCAGAATGTTCTTTTGCTTTTGCAAAACATAACTCAAAACATGATATCATTTGTATGTTTTTGTCAGTGCAGAGAGAGAGGCTTCAGGGAGAACACAGAGGAGGAGAGAGGAGGAGAGAGGCTTCAGGGAGAACAGAGGAGGAGAGAGGAGGAGAGAGGCTGTAGGAAGAACACAGAGGAGGAGAGAGGAGGAGAGAGGCTGTAGGGAGAACACAGAGGAGGAGAGAGGCTGTGGGGAGAACACAGAGGAGGAGAGAGGCTGTGGGGAGAACACAAAGGAGGAGAGAGGCTGTAGGGAGAACACAGAGGAGGAGAGAGGAGGAGAGAGGCTGTAGGGAGAACACAGAGGAGCAGAGAGGCTGTGGGGAGAACACAGAGGAGGAGAGAGGCTGTAGGGAGAACACAGAGGAGCAGAGAGGCTGTGGGGAGAACACAGAGGAGCAGAGAGGCTGTAGGGAGAACACAGAGGAGGAGAGAGGCTGTAGGGAGAACACAGAGGAGGAGAGAGGCTGTAGGGAGAACACAGAGGAGGAGAGAGGCTGTGGGGAGAAGAACACAGAGGAGGAGAGAGGCTGTAGGGAGAACACAGAGAAGAAGAGAGGCTGTGCCATAGGCACAGAGATGTCTCAGAGCACCACTGCTAAAACACGCGGCTGGGCCCACCTGTGCTGGCCGGGGCAGAGTAATACAAGTTAGTGTAGGCAAAGGTGGGGAGGGGGGGTGTATTTTCTGCAGCACAACCTCCTGGGTTCGTGTGAGGAAACACCCCAGCCCCCCTCCCGCACAGACAGAATGCATCTAACTGATTCCTGTACAGTGCAGTCTGCTCCCCTCCTGCAGGGACAGACTGCACCTCACTGACCCCAGTACAGTGCAGTCTGCCCCGTCTCCTGCAGGGATGGACTGCACCTCACTGACCCCAGTACAGTGTGGGACCAGTGTCACCTTTTACTTGATATTGGCCCACTGACGTGACTCCAGTAAGTGTTTTCTTTTGTGAAAATGAAGGCAGAATTGAACTCAAATAAGGCAATGAAAGAAAACTTTTTTTGAGGAAAAAAAAAAAATTACACATAAACAAACCAAAAAAAACCCCCATTAACATAATAAAAAAAGTTTCTTTAAAAAAATTAACATGCCACAGATTTGTAAAAGCAGACAGGGTCAGACAAAAAGCAAAAGTTTAAAATAAAAAATAAAAAGCGTAACTTAATCATTATTAAGGTTCATTTTTATACAATTAAGTGTTTCTTTCCCTTCTTCCGTTCCTCACCATAGAACCTGCAGCATTTGACTTGTTTCCTAATTTACACGGATGAGACCCTTCACAGTCAGTTGGATAAAAGTGGGAGGAGCAAAGAGGGGCGGAGCTAGTTCTGCTGCTGCCCAGTCATGCCAATACCTCAGTAGTAGAGTGTCTCTTATGTACAGCTGGGGATTGGAGGGAATCTCCTGAGGGCTGAGTGGGGGGGGGTAGAGCATCAGGGCATTGGGGCAGGGGGCGGGGCCAGGGAACAGGGGGGCGGGGCATGTCATGGTGTCATAGTGCTGTGATCTCAGTATCCTCCTCAGGCTCGGTCTTGCTGGGGGGGTCTGCCACTGCCACAGAGTTCCTGTCGGGGTCGCCCAAGGGTTCGTCCAGCAGCCCGTCCAGTTCCACACTGATGGTGGGAATTCCCAGGTCGAAGGGAAAATCTGAAGGTGACGAAGATCATCGCCACGACGACGATGATGACGACGAGAGCCCCAAAACAGATGAGAGTCCCAGAAGGAGGAGAGAAGAGAGAGAGAAGAGGTTAGGTGTCGGCTGGGTCGTGTGTGTGTGCGTGTGTGTGTGGGGGGGGGGGAGGAGGGGGGAGGGTTGGAGTTCAGGAACAGAGAGCGTCACACACTGGATTGCGGCAGCAGGAAAAACACCGGCGCAGACGGACACATCACACACCGGAGACGTCATCAAGCACAGGCTCCGTGAGAGAGCTTTCAATGAGCGCTTCTCCGACTGCCCACAGGGGGCGCTGTCCCTCGCCTATGGCTCAGAATTTTACATCGGATCCCTGACGTTCCAGAAAGGAGTAAGGAGGAGGGTGCCACTAAGGTTTTCTTATTGATATTCCTAAAAGGGGAAAGAGTAGGACAATCTGCACAGTTTACAGCAACAATATTATCCTCTCTTGCTTTCTGTGTCGGGGCAGGTCTGTGCATTACACAGCTGTGCACATAAACAGTAAACTGTAACTGAATGGGGTGGCAGGAGAGAAAACGCTGAGGCTTTAGCAGCTCCCCGATTCATTTTGGCGAGGTTGAGAAAATGAATGGCAGTGAACTGGGAGCCTGACAACCAGGAGGGACGGCGATGCTGTTAACGGTCAGCAGACACAGCTGATGTTGCTAGTATTCATGCTATGTAAACACAATGGGGGTAAGCTCCACAAGATTACCTGTGTTACAGTATACCAAAGTGACAGATCCCTTTAAAGAGCATTCTGGTAGGAGGGCTAACGCAGCCCTTCCAGGGCGGGATCATAAAGGGGAACGGGCCTTTTTCGGAGCGCATCGCTGGCTGCCTGCACGACTCCTCAGAATCATGTGAGAGTGATGACATCACCAGTGTGATAATGACACAGGGACAAGAGAGGAGAGAAAGATGGAGAGCAACAGAGAGAGAAAGGAACAGAGACCTGGTGAGAGATGGAAAGAGAAAGGAAAAGAAAGAGAGATGGAGAGAATAAAAGGGCAGAAAAGGGAGACAAAGTGAGACAGAGAGAGGTATAGAGATAGCAGGAGAGAGAACAGGAGACAGAGCCAAAAAAGACAGAGAAAGAAAGGGACCAAGACACAGAGAGAGAGAAAGACAGAGATAGTGACATAGATAATTAGAGAGAGACCAGAGACAGACTAGATATATACGGAGAGAGAAAGAGAGACATCTCATCTGGAGATGAAGCCACTGCACTGCTGGGTACTGGGTTGCGGCCAGGACACCGTGGACACGACGTGAGACAGGGGCTGCTGGGATTGGGTGGTGCTGGGCGGGGAGGGAAGGGGCGGGAGAGTGGGATCTAGAGTGGGTTTTTGAGGGGGGGGGGGGCAGGGGCCCCCTCAAAAGCAAACGACGTGAGTGCTGTGCGGTGCTTCAGCGGGACTCTTAATCCGTAAGCCATGCATCGTTCGGGACCAGCTCCATCATGCAAAGGCCACACCGCCATTATGGGTTAGTGCCAGACTGCACACAGCCGATATGTCCGCACATACATATACACACACATACATACGCTCCATATATACATACATACACACATATATACGCTCCATATATACAGGCATATACACATACATACGCTCCATCTATACAGGTATATACGCACACACATACGCTCCATATATACAGGTAAATACACATACATACGCTCCATATATACAGGTATACACATACATACATATGCTCCATATATACAGGTATACACACACATACATACGCTCCATATATACAGGTATACACACACATACATATGCTCCATATATACAGGTATACACATACACATACGCTCCATATATACAGGTATATACACATACATACGCTCCATATATACAGGTATATACACACATATATACGCTCCATATATACAGGTATATACACATGCACATGCTCCATATATACATATATACACACACATACATACGCTTCATATATACAGGTATATACACATACATACGCTCCATATATACAGATATACACACACATACATACTCCATATATACAGGTATACACACACACACACATATGCTCCATATATACATATATACACACACATACATACGCTCCATATATACAGGCATACACACATACATACGCTCCATATATACAGGTATACATACATACATACGCTCCATATATACAGGTATATACACACATACGCTCCATATGTACAGGTATACACACATACATATGCTCCATATGTACAGGTATACACACACACATACGCTCCATATATACAGGTATACACACACACATACGTGCCATATATACAGGTATACACACATACATATGCTCCATATATACAGGTATATACACACATACATACGCTCCATATATACAGGTATACACACATACATACGCTTCATATATACAGGTATACACACACACATATGCTCCATATATACAGGTATATACACATGCATACGCTCCATATATACAGGTATATAATATACACATACACACGCTCCATATATACAGGTATATACACATGCACACGCTCCATATATACAGGTATATACACACACATACGCTCCATATATACAGGTATATACACACATACATACGCTCCATATATACAGGTATACACGCATACATAAGCTCCATATGTACAGGTATATACATACATACATACGCTCCATATGTACAGGTATATACACATACATATGCTCCATATATACAGGTATACACACATACATATGCTCCATATATACAGGTGTACACACACACATAGACTCCATATATACAGGTATATACACATGCATATGGTCCATATATACAGGTATACACACATACATATGCTCCATATATACAGGTATACACACATACATATGCTCCATATATACAGGTATACACACACACATACGCTCCATATATACAGGTATATACACACACATACGCTCCATATATACAGGTATACACACATACATATGCTCCATATATACAGGTATATACACATACATACGCTCCATATATACAGGTATATACACACACATACACTCCATATATACAGGTATATACACACACATACACTCCATATATACAGGTATACACACACACATACACTCCATATATACAGATATACACACATACATACGCTCCAAATATACAGGTATACACACTTACATACGCACCATATATCAGGTATACACACATACATATGCTCCATATATACAGGTATATACACACACATACGCTCCATATATACAGGTATATACACACACACAGCAGGCTGGAGCCAGCTCCAGAGTTAGCCAGAGTGCCAAAGACAGCAGTGAGGCGGGGCTTCGCACAGTGGCTCCGGCTTACCCTGTGAGTCCCCTCACATTTAGCTCACACTGAACCAATCGCCTCACACAGCTGCAAGCACACAGTAATAAAACCGACAAAAGAAGAAGAAGAAGAAAAATAAATAAATAGTGATTCAGAGGCTGAATACAGTGGACACAGAGGACAGCCTTTTAACCCTTTTCCTGCCGGGACAGGGGCGGCTCGGGAGCACCTGTGCAAGACAGGTGCACTATGGGTAAGGGGTGTGCACGTGGCCCCGCTTGACCACACTGTGCAATAGTGTGGTACGACTGGGAATACATTCCCCCAGGAGTCAATAGGAATGAACTGCTTGACCACACTGTGCGGTTGTGGGGTACAACCATGAATATGTTCCCTGAGGAATCAGAAATAATATTGCTTGACCACACCGTGCAATAGTCAATAGTGTGGTGCATCCAATAATATGCTCCTCCAAGAAACAAAAGAAGCAAAGTACTAGACCTCTGTCCCCAGAAGCCACCTGAAGGGTCACACTGGTAAGAACCCTTAGTAACGAGGCCCCTTAGTTTCATACAGGAAAAGGGTTATAAGCCGCTGAATGGTAACACACTGTCCTACATATGAAATGAAACTGCTGGATATTTGTTTAATGTCCTACAAATGAAATATTTAAACACTAATACAATTTTAATTACAATCATCCAGAATAGATAAAGCTCAAAAAGACATTAATTTGTCTAGCATATTTCAGAAATGAAATCATTTTCCAACGCTGGACTTTAAATTCAGCAAAATTGAAAAGACAAACTGTGATTTTTCCACTGTAGGCTTGAGCCCCTGCAAATAACCAAACCCGAAACACAGGAACTGAAAAGCCCCACCACCTGGAAAAATAGCAGGCGTGTGTGTGTGTGTATTCATGTGCGTGTGTGTATATATGTGTGTTTGTGTGTGTATGAGCGTACATGCGTGTGTGCGTGTGTGTGTGTATATGTATGTGTGTGTGTGTGTGTATGAGTGTACATGTGTGTGTGCGTGTGTGTGTGTATATGTATGTGTGTATGTGTGTGTGTGTGTATATACGTGTGTGTGTGTGTGTGTGTGTATATACGTGTGTGTGTGTGTGTGTGTGTGTGTGTATATATGTGTGTATGTGTGTGTGTGTGTGTATATACGTGTGTGTGTGTGTGTATATATGTGTGTGTGTGTGTGTGTGTATACGTGTGTGTGTGTGTGTGTGTGTGTATATATGTGTGTATGTGTGTGTGTGTGTATATACGTGTGTGTGTGTGTGTATATACGTGTGTGTGTGTGTGTGTGTGTGTGTATATATATGTGTGTATGTGTGTATGTGTGTGTGTGTGTGTACGTGTGTGTGTGTGTGTGTGTGTGTATATATATGTGTGTATGTGTGTATGTGTGTGTGTGTGTATACGTGTGTGTGTGTGTGTGTGTGTGTGTGTGTGTATATATATATTTGGGTGTGTGATTAACACAGGGACACAGTGAGGACTGAGTGTTACCTGTGCTCATGCTCTCCCCAGGAGACAGTCCATCCAGTAGGCCGTGCTCCAGAGGCTGGGGGGAAGAGCTGGGCAGTCCGGGGGTGCTGGGCGGCTGGGGCGGGGGCAGGGTTGGCCTCTGCCGGGGTTTGGGGGTGGGTCGGGATTTGGTGAGCGTGCCGGACAGGGACGGGGGGGAGGACAGGGAGGTGGTCCCCGACGAGGCCCCTCCCGGGGAGGCGATGGTTGCATAGCCCTGGGGGTAGCTGAATCCGTACGGGGAGGGGGTGCTGGGAGGGGTGGGCGATAGGCTGACCGGAGAGGGCTGACCTGTCGATTGGTCCGACACCCCCCCAGACTGACCCACCTTTGGCGGGGTGGGGGCCAGTTTTTTGTTTGCTGTGGGGCAACGGAGACAGAGCATACACTAGAGAGCAGGAAGAGTGTGCAGGTTGCTTTATACAGGGTTGCTCTAAAGACTGCAATAAAATGATTCTTCTTAATGCGGTTTGGGTGCTTCAGCCAAAACAAAATGCCAGCACTCACAAAACTGTTGAATTCTCTAATTAATTAATTTAGTTAATTTTTCACTTTTTATTTTCAGACACGCTTTCTGCTGTTGGCATTATATTGCATTTTAATTTAGTTATAGCCTGGCAGATATATATATATATATATATATATATATATATATATATATATATATATATATATATATATATAGCATAGTAGAGACACGGTATATTTAACCCTTTGAAGAGTAGGTTTTTTGGAACATTTTTTTCTAAATTCTAAGTCAGTGTTCTAGAACGCCATTGCTATCAGTTACCAGTAGTGACTGTTCAGTTAAGAACATCCTGATCACACATTTGTGGTCGTACACTTTCAAGGGTAAAACTAAAATGTGGAAAAGATTCATAAAGACCCAAACATCGCGCGAGTGCTGGAATCTCTTAACGCTGCTTCACAGGGGGTGTCTGACCCAGCTGTAGCGTTCAGCCGAAAACTTTCATCTGCTTACAGTGCACAGCTTTCCTGCAGCTTCTCTGCACCGTCTTTCCTGGGAAAATATTCCACTGCCGCCCCCCCCCCCCCCCCCCGGCCCTTTGGTGTTTCTGTGTTTTCCTTTAAATTCCCTCTATTCCCTCTGGCTGGCCGGCGCCTGGAGACGGGGCGGCTGTAGAAACGCTCTGCGAGCCGGACGCTTCCCCACACCTGCGCCACGGAGACCCATCAATCGCCCAGACGACGGGACACGAGCCAAGAAACATTTTAAAGACGAGTCACATGACGAGTACAGCCTATGTTACACTCTCAACCAACCCAGGATCTTGCTCTCATCCTGTGCTCTACCTCTCACTGACAGGGCTGCTATAAGGGGCATTTGATTTGGAGATGAACGCCAGTGCGAAATCGCCTTGCTCCGGATGCTATCTATCTGTAACCACGGTTCTAACTATGGCTCTAGATTAGTGAAATTTAATTTAGCGCTTTAGTGATCCTCTATATGCACTTATCATGGCGGTCTGGGCATGTTCTTAGCCAGGTCTCTATTTCTCCTCTAACTTCGATGAATGCGCTAACGTTCTCCTAAATTTCAAGTCGTGCTGGATAAGAGCTCAGCGAACGTAGCGTAAAGGTGGTCACAGGAACGTATAAAACAACCCTTCCCAACTCTACTTCTCTTTTTCCTGACCTCTCACTATGAAACACCCTCCCAGTCTTCAGCCTTCATTCTGAACTTTCAACATCTCATGACGTTCTGCTGATATACCTTATGCAGATGGAATGCACTGCAATACACTGTGAATGTGTGTGAAATTATGTTTCTGAAAACACATAACTGAAGTTATATTTCAAAAGCAACAAATATAAGAATTGACTGTAATATGTGGAAGTGGACACTACCTTTGCGTAGGGAGAGAGGGCTCTGGTCATTGGCCTGGCCGGTATTGGTCGAAGGACCCACAATCTGGACAGCCTTCTGCCCAATCACGGGAGACAACTCTTTGTTCTTCAACGTACTAGTGACAGAGAGAGAGGAAAGGGATAGGGAAAGAGAGAGAGAGAGAGGAGAGAGAAAGAGAGAAGGAGGAGACAGAAAAGGTCATTCCCAGCATCTCCTCTGCTCTCTGCCTCCTCTACACAGGCCAGCAAGGCAGGGCAGACCTTTTCAAAGTGAGTCATAAGATCATCCATTAGAACAGTGATGTCATTTCCTGAACGGGTACCATACACCAGTATTACTTCATGCACTGGTAGGTTTAAAATAATTAAATAACATAAAATAAAAAAGGTGTTGATTGTATGTATGTTTATAAATTCAGTGCTGGAAAATGACACTTGAGGTCAAAGCAATGACTAAACCGAATAGAGGAAAATAACAGGACTTGTTTATTTCTTGAGTCAGAGGTAACCGCTGGTGCTTTGGAAAGCCCGCATCACAAATGGTCAATGTTAACCAATGACTAAAAGGAGTGAATCAGCTTAGTAACTGTAATTTGAATAAATTTTTATTTTACAATCCTGCATTCAGCTTACTGTGACTGGACTAGCTTGACCTTTTCTGCTGTTTGGAATCCACGGATTCATTTGTTTTCCTGAACAGTGTCATCGCGGGCAGGAGCTGCAGCGTAACATTCCCACAACATTCCCACAACATTCCAACAACGCAGCGACGTGCAGTCCAGGCCGTGAGACCGCCACCTGCTCTAGCTGGGCTCTGTCCATGTTCATATCCACCTCCCAGTGTGAGTCACTCAGGCTTTGGGCTGAGAATCAAGATATTTTCACTGACGCACGTGATAAGAGGATCGCAGAACTGGAGAATTCTCAGACTCGCAGCGGTCTGTGTGTGTGTGCGTGCGTGCGTGTGTGTGAGTGTGTATGCGTGAGTGTATGTGTGTGCGAGTGTCTGTGTGTGTGTGTGTGTGAGAGTGTGTATGCGTGAGTGTCTGTGTGTGTGTGTGTGTGTGAGTGTGTATGCGTGAGTGTATGTGTGTGCGAGTGTCTGTGTGTGTGTGTGTGAGAGTGTGTATGCGTGAGTGTCTGTGTGTGTGTGTGTGTGAGTGTGTATGCGTGAGTGTATGTGTGTGCGAGTGTCTGTGTGTGTGTGTGTTAATGTGTTCCTCTGTAGTTCCACCATGCAAACAGGCAATTCTACCAACGGCACTTTACCACAACATACAGGTCATGCATACGCTCTCATTCCGGAAACTACTCCAGCTATCACCCTTCAGTACTCTTCTAGAAAACAGTTTCAGCAAACCTTGGCAGATAGAAAAGAACAACTTTATTTTTCCCAGGGGAAACGTCAGGAAATGTGACAAGAACCGCTGCAAGATGACCCAGGGGGCGCCCTTGAGCTTTAAACCTCAACAGGTTAAACCCTCCCCCCATCTTCTCCTCTACAAACACAGATGTGAGCGAAGGGCTGCAGCTGTAGCTCACGCTAAACATGACTCATGGGCCTGGAGACGCCCAATCAGGGCCCTGGAGACACCCAATCAGCCAATCAAGGACCTGGAGACGCCCAATCAGCCAATCGGGGCCCTGGAGACGCCCACACAGATGCGGATATTAAAAAGTGACGGGCATGAAGAGGACACCAGACGTGTTTGGTGCGAAGGTCACAGACAGCATCGTTTCCGATCAGCAGCTCCAGCCCTTGCCTCTGCTCCAGATCACACTGAGCTCAGGGTTCGAGAGGTTCGGAGTCGGGGGGGTTGTGCTATGCAGACGATACATCCCTCATGGCTATTCTAGAGTTTATTTTTTTAATTACACATTGTCACAAACCGTTTCACATCCCGAACCAAAACCCAGCTGGTTTCAAACCCAGCTGAATGAACAGCCACCCCTCCCTCCCCCCAAAAAAAAAAGTTCTCCTACACCCGCAACAACCCAAAGAAAATGTTAAATAAAAGTGACGATAACCCGTAAAAACAAAAGCCAGCCACGAAACTCTTCTTTCCTCAGGGAAAGCAAGCAGAAGCTGGATGTACACATGTACATCTACGCGAGTCTGAATATGAGGATGCAGGTTCATTTACCCAATGAATCAGCAACACTCCCTCCATCCTCAATCGTACAGTGATACCCTGTGTAAGGTATCACCGGGCAGAGTGATATGCCACCGCCTGACTTGCATGTGCAATCGCGCATGGAGTTTTGGGCGTTCAAACTCGATGGGCTGGCAGGCAGGGGTTTTTGGGGGGGTGGAAAGTCAGTCTAGTTGCACACATGAAAGCAAGCCACATTACTCCAGCCTGAAAGCGCCGGAGAGAATCTGAAATTTGCTCGAATGAAGTAAAGAAACGAAATGACTCTTTGAAATGGGAAAAAAACAGAAACAAGATGGTACTACTGAGGGAAGCACCTTCCTCTTTGACTCTCTCTCTCTCTCTCTCTCTCTCTCTCTCTCTCTCTCTCTCTCTTTTCCTCTCTCCCATTCCCCCTCTCCCTCTGAGTGAGTGTTTTAGGGTCGTATAGTTCTGTGGGTGTTTTTTCTCTCCGAAAGCCGGGGGGGGGGGGGGGGGGGGTTTGGGGGGTGTATTTACCTAGTCAGGTTGGGTCCTCTGTCTCGGCTACAGGCACCTGCGGCCCACTGCGGGGGGGCGAACGGGGGGAGGCTAGGGGGGTTGCACAGGGACGGGTCGTGTCGGGTTAGGGCCAGTGGGGTTTTGACGTAGAGGGGTGAGACGTTAGTTTCGGACGGGAGGGCATGCGGGGGCTCGGAGGGGGGGCCCTGTCTGGGGATGAGCAGGGAGCCGGGTTTGGGGTTAGAGTTGATGTCCAGCTGCTGGCAGGGGGGGCAGGACGGAGGCGGGAGGGGGGAGGCGTGGACGGTCCGGTCAGAGGGGGGAGGGGAAGGACCCGGGGGCACGGATTCGGGCCCGGGGGCTACGGGCCTGGAGCAGGGCTGTGCTTTGGGGTAGAAATGGTAGGGAGGGGGGTAGCAGGAGGAGGAGGAGGAGGAGGAGGAGGTTGCGGGGTAGGGAGGGGGCGGTCTCTCCTCCTCTGGGGAAGGGTAGACGTAACAGGAGTCCGACCAATTGGACGACGAAGCATCATCCGAGCTGCAAGTGTTGGGAAAAAAAAAACAACACAAAATAAAACAGAAAAAGGAAAAAAAAAAGCAACAGTGATTGAACAAGGAGACGGGTTTGTCTGGGGCAGAGAGAAAACGTCCGTTGGTTTTTAAATTCATTATTATTTTTAGGGTGAAGTACAGGGGATGCACAGTTCAGGCCGCAAGACAAAAGTGACGCGCCGCGCGTAAACATCATTAGTGGGGTTTCTTATTATTGAGAGTGACGGGACGCGACCGGTGTATTTCAGCCAATCGGGCGCGCGCTACGGAGGCGAGGAGCTTTCGGTGAGGTGAGGGGGCGTGCGTGACGGAGAAGTAGTGCAGAGAAACGGAAGGAAGGGCTCTGGGAAGGAAGGAGCACAGCGCAGGTTTACGAAAAACAAACAAACAAAAACAAAAAAAACAAGAAAGAAGAAAAAAAACCCTTCAGATTCCCAAATAAATGAGCGGAAATGAAAGGGCATGCATGGTGCTGGCGGCCGCCAGTGGAGCGTAGCGAACGAGCTTGCGTCCGCACACCGCACCAGAGAGGAAAAAAAAAAAAACTTCATATTGCGCCGTATGTATCAGACAGCGAGAGACTCGTAAATCCCGCCTCCGCTATGACGTCACACACACGACCGAAAAAAAAAAAAATGAAAAGCTTTGCCCTGGTGCGGGGTGTCGGACGCAAAGCCCCGTTCGACAGCTTCGCAGATTTACACAGAGAACAGTGCCGGCAAAGGAAGGATTATTCATTCCACTGTCTGGGGACTGCCAAAAAAAAAAAAACCCAAACATCTCAGCAGGTTCTAGTGGCAGTCCCAAAAGAGCATTTATACGGCACTTTCACCCGAACACACAAACTATGAGCATAAAAACAAAAAAAAAATCAACTAGCAAAGGGGGAAATTAGACAGTGGTATAGAGAGGAATGGAACAGATTTCTACTGGGCAGGAAATAAGCAAAGATTAGTTAGCCAGAAGCAACACTCCAAGCCATGCTAAAAGATCCCAGCAAATACGTTAACACTTTCTGTCTCAGGTTAAACATCCTCAAACTGCCAGTAATCAAATTCAATCAGGGACAAAGTTAACAGACAAGCAAGAGAAAAACCCAAATTTTAGTAGTCTCTTCCAAAAAAACCAAAGAGAGGGGAATACACACACAGCACAGCACAAAATTACAACAACACAACATTGACAACAGCAACAAAACAGCAACAACAAAGACAACAGCAGTGACAATCACAGGAACAACACCAACAGCAACAACGACAATGACAAAAACCCACACAAAACCCAAGCTGTTATACATTAATCCCAGCAAAACAAGTGTGTGTGTGTGTGTGTGTGTCTGTGTGTGGGGGGAGGGGGGGGGGTTTGCAAACGACAGGAAAGTGCAGAGTAAAGAAGAGAAAGGAGCAGAAAGAGAGAGAGAAAGACAGAGAAAGAGAGAGGACAGAGGACAGCCACAGGAAAGGCGGACAGCGAAAGAGGAGAGGAAGAGGGGAGGAGGAGGAGGAGGAGGACGAAGGAGGAAGAAGAAGAGGCCACAGCGCCGGCCTTACCTGCCGCGATCTCCGCTAGCGGGAGGAGGAGTGGGGGAGGGGGAGGCGGACAGCTCGCCCGGCTGCTCAGGGATGAGCGAGTCGGCGGGCGGGGCGGGGGGCTGCACGCCCGGGGGGGTGGAGGACGTCTTACGCACTACGGACGAGCCCCTGCGGGACACCCAAGACGTGTCCATCACCCTCACGCCCATGCTGCGGCGAGAGCAGAGAGACGCGGCCAATCAGAGAGGGGGGGGGGGGGCGGGAACGCCGAGGCCAAACCCCGCCCAATGAAAAAAACAAATAAATAAAAACCCTACCCCCACCCCACAGACACTTTGATGAGTATTGGCACATAACGAGTGAGGAGACAATCTAAGCTGGTCCGTTTCGTACAGGCACCAGCGGTTGATCAGGGAAAATGGGTGGGGGTCAACTCTCAAGCTCCACGCCCCTTCCCAAGTGAGGCTGCATCATTTCCACCCCACTGTCTGCCTCCAGGGGGGGAGGGAGGAACCTCCCTCTCTGCAGTCACAGGCAGCCCGATGCACAGCACACAAACACTAGGGGGCAGCACTGAGCAGACAGGCCCTGACCAAGGTCATTCTCTACCGCTCTGTGGGATGGAGGGGTAACTCTGCGATTAATAACAGCAGCGACTTTCACACACAGAGCTTTTTACAGTGACTCAGCTCAGCCTCCTGCAGTGTGGGAAAAACACTGCAGCCACTGTGAACGGGAGGGGTACCCCAACACCCACTGGGGTGGACGGGGGGGCCTTTCACGGGCTGATGACTGAGGGGAAAATCGGGATAGTCAATTAGGCGTAGAGAGACGGGCTGGACGAGACCAGGGGTGTAATGAGGACATTTAAGGAGCACATGACAATTTTTAGCCAATCAGAGAGGGCCCAAGATGCAGGGGCGGGAGAGGGAGTCACTGTTACCAGCGGCGATAGAAGTGTATGAGACAGAACAGCCACGTGGGTCGGGATCGCAGACGGATCCTCCCGTCAAAATGAGGGGGGGGGGGGGGGGGCACGGCTTCCCCCTCTAAAACGAGGTGGAAAAACTAACATGGGTTAAAGCAACAACCCTTCTACAGTCTAACGAGGGAGAAAAGAGAGAAAGAGAGAGAGAGAGACAGGATAAAGGAGACATACAATACCTTTGGATCTTCCTGATGCTGCGGTTGGTAGGACAAAAACACCAGAATCAAGGGTAAAGATAAGCAAGACTGTAAAGAGCACCCGTTTGCCTCTGTGCAGCATGACAATCACGGCGACTGCGGGACACGGAGCCAAGATGGCGAAGCGGCGGGGTACTGGCAGAAGGAGGGGGGGCGGGGTACGTGTGTGTGTGCTTGTGTGAGATGAAAAGCATGCTGGGAGTAATGAGGAGAGGGATCTCCAGGGGTGAAGGGTGTGCCTTCCCAAAAGCACTGCCAGCGTGGCCTACTGCTGAGAGTCAATTAGCCATTCAATTAGTCTATTTAAGGCAGCCTTACTCAGGGGACGTAAAACCCCAAACGAACCCCCCCAACCCCCTGCTTCCACGGAAAAAAAAAACTGACAAAGGAGATTTAGGGCGACATGCAGCAGCGGTTAGGTGCAAATTATCGTACTCAGGGAAACACAACGGCGTCGACACCGTCACACTCTCTCGCACACGGCCACACGCTCTCGCACACGGCCACACCTCCAACCGCCCTGCCGTCGAAGAAACCAGTTCACTTCGGCTTTTTAGTTATTACCGCTGCTATTCTTAGAAGCGGCACCGAAATACTCACAGTCGCGAAAGAGAGGGCGGGGGTCCTACGCGAAGCGGGGGAACAAGGATTCAGCGCCCATCGGTCAGAGCACGAGAGGGAGAGAGAGCTCTCTCAGGTCAGCACAGGCCCTTTCTAATGAACACAGGGTTGTATTGATCTGTGAGCGCGGCAGCAGCAGCAGCGGTGGAGCAGAGGGCCTCTCTGATTGGCTGGGGCCTCTGGCTGGACACTGAGAGGTGTGGAGCTCCTGGTGCAGGCCAGATAAGGTGATCGAGATCGGAGGAGAAAAGGCGATTGCCGTTTGATTGACCGAGAGCTAATCCTCCAGCGCAGACTGACAACTGCTCGCTTCACACGTTAACAACAAACAACCCTTCCCCCCTCTTTTCTCTCTTGCTCTTTCTCTCTCTTGCTCCTTATCACTCTCTCTATCTCCAATTCACAATTTACTTTCCATCAGTTTTTTCTGCTATCCATCGTTCTCTGCCCTCACCTCCCCCCTTTCTCTCTGTCCTAATCTCCCAGTCTTTCCACTACCTTCTTCTTCTCTCTCCCTCTTGCAGCCTCTTACAATGTCAACAACCACCCCCCCCCTTTTCTCCCTACATCCCCCCCCTCTCCATTACAGCCAGGGGCTGAATGTTGGGTCCGGACTGGTTCAGGTTCGGAGCCTGAATGGAGCACTGGATCCAGTAACGCAAAGCTGAGGACTTACAACCAAACCCAAATCGGTCACACTGACGCAATCTTTGGGAAGAGAAACAGAAGCCATTGTGGCTCAACCTGTAACTGAGCACAGCTGTGGCGGAACCATTGTAGGGACCTATCAAAGGAGAGGGGACTGTTTTAATGGGAACACAGATCTCTGCATGGCCCTGCCACATGGCACCGAGACACATCCAGAACATGGAACTCAGGGGACCACCTGACCTCATGTACCAGCATCAAGCGCTGCGCTGACACGCTTTAGACTTCAGTGTGCATTCGCCTGGCAGTTAGACACAGACACCCCAGCAGGGGCTCCGAGCTCCGCCCAAAACAGGAACAGCCGGTACAGAGGAACTTAAACAGGCCACCGTACCCCGACGGCTCGGTCACACACAGGCCATAAGGTCTTCACCGGGGTTTCTACCTGCATTGAGCAGCACAGTGCTTTCTCCATGTTCTTCCTGCAGAACTGATGTGATGCATCCCAGTGTTGAATACAAATCCCCAGCAATCCAACAGAATATATCATAAAAAGGCACCTTATACTGTTTGTGTAACAACATGGTTTAAGATTTACGGTTACAGTCAGTTACTGCCTCCCCTTTTCAAACAAAACTCCACCGATCTCCACCAACACAGCCACCGGGAGCTGAACGCTGGGTCATCTAAGGACACGTTCTACTGCACTCCTCTGAATTCCTCGTGTCGTGTTGCCATGGCAGGGTGTTGCTAGGAGACAAGTGATGCAGTGAGGATGAGGATGGTGATGTGCAGGATAAGGGCGAAGGGGGTGTAGGGGGGGGCAGTCAGTGATGCAGTGAGGCAGGGGGAGGGAGGTGGGGGAATAAATTGGAGGGGGGCGGGACCCTACCCGTCCTTCTTGTAGAACTCCAGCATCATGTTGTCCGTGGCGACGCTGAGGGGGCGGCGGCCCTGATCGTGCTGCCTGCGGTCGGCGTGGTCCATGTCTGGCGATGGCATGGAGCTGTAGTTGGCGTTGTGGTTGGTGTGGACAGGACTGCCATAGTTACCAGTCACGTTGAACTCGATCTCTGGAGAAGGGGTGGGGGGGGTGGGGGGGGAGGCAGGATTACATCAGAATAATAGGCAACATGCTATTTAGGGTTTGGTCACAGAAGCTCTATTGACTCACACAGTAAGTGGGTTTTGCACTTATAAAGTATGGGAACCTTGATGAACACCATGTGTATCAGACTAACACATTGTGACAAAAATATTTTTAATAAGACATAAATTACTGACTTCATGTCAGAGGTAGTTTGATAGAATACAGTACAGAGCACACTCTCTCTGGCTCTCTCTGAGTGTGCCTATAATGTCACAGAAGAAATGAGTCAGTTTTTCACACTGTGGGGAATGGGTGGTACAAGATTCCATTATTCAGTAGGTTCCAGTAACTGACAGTGCGCTTCAGGCAGCCTGTGTGCTGACTGGCTGGGAGCGGGCAAGCCCCTCCCCTCTCACCTCCAGGGAAGAACCAATCAGCATGCTGGATGATGGGCTCGATAATGCCCACGATCTGCAGGGACACAGTGGTCATCATCTCTGTGATGTTCCTGCGAGAAGCAGAGGGAAATCCGGCATCACCACGGTGACCTTGTACGGACAGTGTGGACGGATGGACAACCTTAAGAGGGGCAGCTTCGATTTTGATATCTGGGGAACTACACTTGTCACTCAAGAGGAGTATGTGAGCCATGCTCAATGTCGAGCACTCAGCGCTGCTGGGCAGCTGATAAGATGACTAGTCTCTCTCCTACTCCACAATGAAGCTTCTACTACTAGGAACATGAGGACCTTTTCAACACTCCCTCTTATGCATGATAACCTTCACTCTAACTTAAAATAATATACATAAACAAATATAAAACAGTATGCTGTAGAGGCAGCACAGTGTGTGGGGGGACACAGGGGGCCCAGGGGGGCGGGGCCTACCCTTCAGTGTGAGCCCACAGCAGGTTGGGCCCCAGAACGATGGCGATGTTGCCGGGGGTCATCTTGTTTGCGTCCTGGTGCTCGTTTAGCTTGGCCAGGAACTTGATCAAATATCTGTGTTGGGACAGAGACAGAGAAAACGCGGGTATGTGTACAGAGGTTATGAAGGGTGAGCATCTCTGACTGGTAAAAATAAACTGCGTTCACAGGCCTGTCCTCACTGTGGGTGGGCGGCCGAAACAGAGAAAGTACAGGATTGCTGAACAAGCTGACATGCAGTGGGTGGCCCTGTCACTGGAGCCATCACGGTTGCCATGGAGAAGTGCAGGCCAACCAGGCTTTGGTAAAGTGGAGTGGGCCAATCAGATGTAGAGTAAAATGGGTACATGCACATTTGGTGCTAAAGCCGCATATGAAAGGTCTTCCTCTGACTTCACTCTCGTTGAGCTTAGCTGTAGTCTGCGGCGTGAAAAGAAGCAGCTGGTCACATCATGGGCTTCAGAGGCGAACCACGGATGTCTGCAGTGTCCTGAATCAGGAGACTCCTCTGCTTCCTGCTCTGTGTGTTCCTGAATCAGGAGACTCCTCTGCTTCCTGCTCTGCGTGTGTTCCTGAATCAGGAGACACCTCTGCTTCCTGCTCTGCGTGTGTTCCTGAATCAGGAGACACCTCTGCTTCCTGCTCTGCGTGTGTTCCTGAATCAGGAGACACCTCTGCTTCCTGCTCTGCGTGTGTTCTGATGCTACCTGGCTGGTGAGGAGGGTACTTGTGCACCAGTGCTAGCTCAGCAGCCTCGTACTGCACAGGGGGGTCCCGGAGGCACCCCCCTCCCCTGGGGGCAGCGCAGGCCCGGTCGGTCACCTCTCTCTGATGGGGCTGTTAGTGAGGGCAGGTGCAGACACGCAGGGCAGAATGAGACACGGGGCTAAAAATAAGCCTGGGTGTGATTCAGTGATGCCAGGGGTGTGTTTCTCCCTCTCAATGACCTTTCCTCCCCCCTCTCCCCCACTCCCTTACTCACTGTCCATATGCCTCTCTGTCCCTCCCTCATACTTCATCTCTCATTCTTTCCCTCCTTTCTACTTCTCCCTTCTCCCTTCTCCCTTCCTTTCTTTTTCTGTCTTTACCCATCTCTCTCTCATCAGCCTATTTTGTCCTTCCTGTCTTTTCCTTTCCCTCTCTCCCTTCTTCCCTTTCTCTCTCTCCCTTTCCTTCACCATGCTCTCTGACCCCCTCCATCTCTCTCCCCTCACTCTCTATCTTCCTCTTCCCACTATACTCATAAACCCCTTCTTCTCTTTCCCTCTTTCTGCTCCCTCCCTCTCCCTCTACCCCCCCACCCCCCCACTCACTCTCTCTCTGTATCTCCAGCACCCCTCTCTCTCTCCGTCTCTCTCAGTGTTGCATCTGCGCTGGTGTGTTTGGACACACAGCCGGTTCAGCTGTGAGGTCACAGTGTCACGGTCTCCAGGAGACGTCAGTGACCCCCCGGCTCTCCCCTCCAGCTCACGTCACCACTGACTGTGCATCTGCGGCTGTGTCCACTCGGACCGGCGGTCCGGAGAACGTGTTTGATCAGGACACCCAGAGCACACGCCAGCCCCCCTCCCTAAATCACCCAGCTGAGCTTTGACTGGGCCCACGGGACTCCACCTCGCTCATCTAAAACACTGAGCAGGCAGCACAATATCACCGCCATCTTATTTAACGTGTTTCCCTGCTGCTTCCCCAGGCTGTGATTATCTGAGCCGCTCCCTCACACACACACACACACACACACACACACACACACACACACGCACGCACGCACACACACTCGCGTGCACGCACGCACACACACACACACACGCACGCACGCACACACACACACAGGCTAATTCCTGCTACTGAAAACTGTCCATCAGTCTGGCAGTGTGTTGTAGTGATGATATAACTTGGCTTGCCAAGAGGTGGCAAGTTTAATTCCCAGGTGGGGAATTGTCATTATGGCCAAGAACAAAGGACACACACAAGTAAGTAATAGATAAACCAGCTGCATAAGACTGGACAGGGTCTGGATTAGGGTGTCTGCTAAAAAAATCCTGTTTGACTAGCCACTTCATTTTTGTAATCTGATTAGGTTATTCAGAGTGCAGGTAATCCCTTACTACACAACCCTGCATATTATTACACAGGTTAAGGTTACATTCAAAATTTTCAGAAACATGCTGTTACGCGCAACAGTCGCAGTTTCATTTTTTATTAAGTTAACAAGATTCTGTGTCCTTCCAATTCCTCTTCCCTGCACCAAATAAGATATATGTAATACCTCGCCATCTGTAACTGTATCGGTTGCCATGGCACCACTGTGCTTCATGTCACATGATCTGATATAACTTAGACTGCTCGTATGAAATGCGCGCTCGTGTAAGCCTCTGTGACATTTATTTTACGAGCCCCAAACCAAATGAAACTGGGCTGGCTGGTATGATTGTGTTTTTCTAATGAAAATGTGGGGCGGGAGAGAGAAAAGCGAGGGAGCCCAGATGAGAGAGGGAGAGAGGAAACTAGGAGGGGGGAGGGGGGTCGGAGGGAGGGTAACTCACCTGAAATTGTTGCCATTGGCTTCGGGCAGCTTCTCGCACGCAGTGAGCAGGGCCTGCAGCCTCTTATCTTGGTCCTGAATGCTGAGGGTGGTTCAGAGGGAGAGCAAGTGAGAGAGAGAAAGGGGGGGAAAGAGAAAGGGAAACAGAAAGAGAGAGAAAGAAAAACAGAGAGACAGAGAGAGAGAGAGAACGAGAGAGAGGGAAACATGGCTCTTTATTTCAGAGATGGAGATTGCCCACTTTGTCACCTACCGTTCCATTTCAGAGTGACAATGGAACAATATGTACTGTGTAATACAAAGAAGATGTACAAAGTGATAAAACAGAAATACAACCCCATTCAAAATCCACCTGGCTACAGTCTTCCGCTGTATGCTGCTCTTGTGTGACACACGGTGCAGGTTTAATAACAGTAATCTGATGCTTTTACAGTGGAGCGCATTACCAGGCGTGGGTGCATAGGTGGCGCTAATGTTTTCCACTCTTACTTGGAAGCTTGGATCCACTCTTCATACAGCTCGAACGTCATCAGAGGCTCAGGAAGCTCACGCAGGTATGACTTCAGAGCACCTACGGGGGAGAGAGGGAGAGAGAGACAGAGAGGGGGGGGGAAGCTTGTAGCCCAAGACTTTACATAACATTACATACACAGCTGAATGTGTATATAAATAACACGACGGTTCTGACTGGCAGACGAGGGGTGGCGGAGGGAGGGGGCGGGGAGGCGGGGCTTAAGTGGGGCAGTGGGTCGCACAAGCCTGCGGTCAGATGAGCTTGTTGGCCAGACCTCAGCTCATGGGGTCTGCAAGTGTGTGTGTGTTCATGTGTGTGTGTGTGTGTGTGTGTGTGAGTGTGTGTGCGAGTACATGTGCACCCACGTGTGAACACAGGCTCTCGCTTTGTGCGTGGGCGCTACACAAACACATAAAACTGAATTGTGTCTAATTTACTCAGTAGATTTCCCTTCGGTCAGCGGCACATCCAGGCTACATGACTCACCGTGCTGCATGTGGGAAATTAGCGCAGGCTGACAGGGCTCTCCCTCTGGGACAGGCCCAGAAATGGCTCTGCGTTTGGTGCCGGGTTATTAATATGAACAGGCCTAACCAGGGTAATCATACAGGCTTCAATCGCTCTGAGGGCCTCTGGAGCCTGCTGTGGCTGCACAGAGAAACACTTCCTCTCTTTTTGCTCCGTACAGGCTTTACACTGCAGGAACTGTGACTATTTACGAATTTGTGTGTGCATGAATGTGTTTGTGTGTGTGAGAGTGTGCATGTGTATAGTATGCGCATGAAAGCATGTGCGTTGCACATACGTGTGTGAGCGTGCGCATATGTGGGTGTATGTGCAAGCATGTGTACACGCGTGTGTGCATGTGTGCGGGTGTGTGTGAGAAAGAGACTCAGGGTGTGCAGAGTGAACACTGAGACTACTCCTATCAACTGAGTCAACACCAAAACTGCCCTCATCAGCTGAAGCTCCCACTGCTCCACAGCTGGTTTCTCCTGCTCAGGGGGCGGGGCCAACAGTGCCTACACAGGCACAGATGGGAAGAACAAAAAGAGGGGGGGGGTGCTTGTCGTCATGGTAACAGAAGGGTGGGCGGGGCTCACCTGCGATGGCATGGGGGTCGGCCGAGTACTCCTGCACGTCCAGGACCCCGCAGTCCAGAGAGGCTTTCAGCTTCTTCAGTTTAGAGGCCGAGGGAGCCACTCTGAACAGGCCCTGAGAAGGAGGGAGCGGGGAGCGGGGGGGGGGGGGGGCACAGAGAGCGAGGTGGTTACTGTCGACAAACCGCAGGCATCGCGTCCCTGTCATTACAATCACATCACTATCAGACCAATTCCCAGTGGCTGGACAATTTTCATTTCCAATGTCCATTTCATTAAGCAGAGTAGCAGCGAGAACAAGGAAAGCGGCTCGTTTTAAACGCACACGAACGGCAGACTGAGTAAGGGAGGGGGTCTCACCTCCTCCTGCATGCCACACTCCAGCAGCATGGTCACACAGGCCTCGATGGGGAAGGCGATGTCCCTGCCACTGATGGACAGGTGCTCCTCCAGGGGCTTCCCATAGCAGGGCTTCTCCACCCAGGCCTCTGCACACACACACATACACACACATGTGCAGACTGAGTTACACACTGATACACACACACACACACACACACACACACACATTCATGTTCGTATTGCTATACTCGTGAGGACTTCCCATTGACTTACAATCATTCCGTAACCTTTAACCCTAACCCTAACCCCAACCATTACATGCCTAACCTGAACCCTAACCTAACCCTGACTGTAACCCTAACCCTAAGTCCTAACCCTAAAACAGCCTCTTGAAGGTGTGGGGACCAGCAAAAGGTCCCCACCTTGTGTAATTTTCCTCATCTTTCTATCTTTGTGGGAACATTTGGTTCTCACAACGATAGTAATACATGCCCACTGTGTTACACACTGTCTTACACACACACACACACACACACACACACACACACCCTACAGTGCACAGAAACACCTGCACTCTGTACACTGAAGTGCTACTACTTTCCTGATTAAATTGGACCAACTTCATTACATCGTACCAGCCCTGAACAATCACACTGTTCAAAAACAATAATTACATACTTATATGGAAGCCTTAGAAAAACACAGAGGACCTTGTAGTGTCGATATAATGTTCAGCCAAGTCAATCAAGCTACTGGTTAATTTCCCTGCACTTCTAGCAGCAAAATATAGAGCGAATTATTTTCCTGATTTGTCCGCTACTTCTTTGCTTCATAACGGAATGACAGTGAGGGTAATGAGGCAGAAAGGGCTGGAAGCTTGCCTTCATTTTCAGAAGCAAAATGGCATTGCAGAGTGCAATCATTAAAGCAGGAGAATGGAGAGAGAACACACATCTAAGATGATGAAGTACTCGGTCATTTATGGAATCAATCTAATGGAGGACCAATGCACTGAGAGAGAGAGAAAGAGAGAGAGAGAGGGAGAGAAATGTTCTCTTCCTCTGTTTAAAATCGAAAGTTAATCAGAACACTAAATTACTTCTGGTCTCCTTCTTACAGATGCTTAGCAATTAAATATGTCATTTTATCAAACCACATTCATTTCAAAATTATGCTGATAGGAAATTATATGTGATCCTGTAAATGCAAGCATTGGTATCCATACCTTTCAGGTACTGGAACTGTGATGAAGCTTTGGTACTGGTATTGGTATTGACAAAATCTTGACAATAGTTAGCCCTAATAAACACTACATGTAACCAGGACAACCGTGCAAAACTCTCAATCTACACTGGTCAATGTACAGAGAGGGAATTGTTCACATTTATCTACAAGCCACACACAGACAGACTGAGACAGCGCACTAATTCACCCAGAGATTAACGGAAACACAACACAAAACCACAGCGCCCCCTACATCAGTTACACACTACACACAATGAGGGCTCTACATCAAAGAGATCAACTGACACTCTACACACAACAGAGGCCTATGTCAGACACAGATCAGCATACACACTGCACAACAAGGACATGGAGTGAGACAGAGACTAACGTGTACACTATTCACCACCACAGCGCCCCCGATACAGATAATCTTACACGCTTTCAAACAGCCTGGGCGCTACATCAAACAGTGCTCAGCTTGTATTCTACACACAATAAGAGGGCTGTGCCGTGTAAGACACTTCATACAACCAGCAGACTACGCCAGAGAGTCAAGCTAGTGTTCTGCGCACAATACAGATCCTGTGTAAGCCACGGGTTGGGCAGTACACACAAAACTGCGCAAACACAAACACAAACACGCAAACTGCATCTAACCACAGCATTAAGCGACACATAAACACAGACAGCGCACACAAACATCACGGCACTCAAAAGGGCACTTCCAGAAGGGCAGGACACTACATCCAAAAAGAGACAAGCTCATGTTCCCAAACACGATGAGGGTGATGGGTAAGACGCAGGTCAGTGTACACACCGCACAATAAAGAAACTAAGACACACACAGAGATCGACATAAACCCTGTGCACACTTCCAAAGCCAGGACTCAACAGAAGATCAGTGCGTAATCGGCGCAGAATAAACACACCGAGGTTCAGACAGTACACACTCACAGCGCCCAACCGGGACGAACCGCAGACCAGCACACACACGGGGGCGCGCGGTGACCGGCGCTCGACAGGACCTCACACCGAGAGCGTCCCGGCGGGGGCCCGTCACGTGACAGGAAGCGGCGCTAAGTAGCGCAGCGCTAAGTAGCGCGCGGCGCACTCACCCTGGTGGGCCTTGATCTGGGGCAGGACATTCTGCAGGATCTCCAGCGACTTCCTGTGATACTCGGCCTGCACTTCGATGAGCTGCCGGGGGGGAGAGGAGGGGCAGGGTTAGCGCTCAGAACACCGCTAACGACGCGCCGGCCGGGGCTGTGGGGTCTGACGTGCGCTCACCATCTGAAAGTAGTTTGCATAGTCTATTTCTTTGGCCACAAAGTTGTACATATCCGCTGATAACTGATCCTAAAGAGAGAGGGGGGGGGAAGCGGGGAGAGAGGGAAAAAAGACATTACATTTAGTGCAATAAAACATCATTTTTAACCAAAGGGAACTACTGAAGGACAAGGACATTCAGAAGAGGATTTTAATGAGTGTTCAGATTCTGAAAGAGAGCGAGAGCACAGGGGCTTAGAAAAGGAGAGGGCAGAGCTAACAGAGGAGAGGAGAGAGAGAGGGGGAAAGAGCACGAGAAAGAGAGACAGAGAGAGGGAAAGAGGGAGAGAGGGATAGAGAGAGCAATAAATGGAGAAGGAAAGAGATAGAGGGAAAGAAAAACAGAGACAGAGTAATATGTGTATATAAGTTTATAGGTTGTAGAGTTCATTTTTATTTTTTATTAAATTAATTTATTTATCTATTTTTCTCATTAACCGTTGTTCGTTGTAACTCTGTTGCTTTGGCAACACTGTGCATGTCATGGCAATAAAGCACCTTAAAATGCAACTGAAACTGAAATTAAGTGACAGACTGAGAGACAGAGTGGCTTGCCCTGCAGATCTCCATGCGATTGGCTGCTTCCTCCATCTCCTCCCTTAGGGCGTCGGCCTTGGCTCCTGAGGGCTGCAGGTTGCTGGACAAACCCGAGGACTTAGAGGACTGATGCCACCTGCGGAGAGAGCCTGGAGATCAGAGGGGCTGCACACACACACACACACACACGCACACACACACACACGCATTCACGCACACACACACACACACGCACACGCACATGCATGCATGCACACACACAAAGTAGCAGACAGTATGTATATCCACATTATTTAACTCTATGAACCTGAAATATTCACATTCACACTTAAAAAAAAGCCTTCCAGAGCGGTCTGTTCCGGGCCAGCGGGGAGAGGCGGACACACAGACTCAGAGCAGTCTGTTCCGGGCCAGTGGGGAGAGGCGGACACACAGACTCAGAGCGGTGGCGTTTCCTGTTTCAGCTCAGCGGGTCAGGCGTGACTGAGGCCAATCTTCCCGCCGAGCGGCGCTCGTGCGCCCGGGACCGTCGGAGGGCAGCGACCGTGAACGGTCCCCTGGCACACAACCGCGTCCGGCTCGGGAAGCAATGAGAAAAAAAAAAGTTTGGTGACGCACGCGGCGGTCTGGCCTGAGAGGAACTGGAGCGTCGTTAAGTCCAGACAACTGTGAGGAATGAAGGGGGGGGGGGGCTGTCTGGGCACCAGGACGACGGGGACGATCCCCGCTAGAGACAGTATCCCTGCGCTGATGAGCTACACGCCCTGAGTGTCATTAGAGAGAGAGCAGCTGCTGTGTTTCAGAGCCGCTGTGGAGAATCTGAGCCCTTTCCCGCCTCACACAGCCCGGCCTTCACATCACTCTCAGGTGTGACTCAGCAGAGCGGCTTAAATTACAGGGCCAATCACAGGGGCCCTGTGCTGTGACTCTCACCCACACGCCCACGCACATTCCCTCCCGCAGTCCCTCTCTTTCTCTTTTCACACCCCTGCATCTCTCTTCTATCCTTCTCATTCTCTCTCTCTCTCTGATTCTCAACTCTCTCTCCCTCCCTCTCTCTGTCTCTCTCGCTCTCTCCGTCTCTGACACTCTCACACTATCACACTCTCCCTCTCTCTGTCTCTCTTTCTCTCTCCTTGATTCTGAGCTCAGTCAGTATGCTTAATGCAGGAAGATTCTGGGGGCATGTACAGTACAGAATTCAGCCTGACATTTTAAAGGCCATTTGAACAGTGAACACTGAGAGTGGAGACCCTGAATCCAGGCCTGAGCGCACATTCCCTTTCCCTCCAGGATAGTGGCGGGACAGAGGGGCAGATTCACTCACAGTTATTAGAGGACGCGGGCCAGCAGGGGGAGGAAAAACACAAAACCTCCCAAAAAACCAGCCCCCTCTACCTCACCACTCCACCCTGTTTCAGCTCCCCAAAAACCTAACCCCCTCCACCACACAACCCTGTTTCAGCTCCCAATAACCTAACCCCCTCCACCTCACCCCTCCACCCTGTTTCAGCTGCCAATCACCTAACCCCCTCCACCTCACCCCTCCACCCAGTTTCAGCTCCCAATAACCGAAGCCCCTCCACCTCAGAGACCCTGTTTCAGCTCCCAATAACGTAACCCCTCCACCACACAGCTGTTTCAGCTCCAAAAAACCTAACCCCCTCCACCTTACCCCTCCACCCTGTTCCAGCTGCCAAAAACCCAACCCCCTCCACCTCACCCCTCCACCCTGTTTCAGCTCCCAATAACCCAACCCCCTCCACCTCAGTGACCCTGTTTCAGCTCCCAATAACCCAACCCCCTCCACCTCAGTGACCCTGTTCCATGCAGCCAGCTCACAGTGACAGGCAGGGACGCGACTCCCCCACCCTGAACGGTTCTGAAACCGCCCAGACGCATCGACCCAGACGTGTCCCCTCCCTGTGGCGGGACAGTGCCAGACCCTGTCACCGTCACCGGGAGGCACAGCGTCCTCGCCGTCTGAGAGCCTCTGACGCGTTTCCTTTAATATAAAACCCCTCAGTCACTGCACCGCCAGCCCCCACCTCCCCTCGCTCCTCCCAGAGAGCCTCTCCCATTAACGGCTGGTCTGAACCCAGTGCCTTCGCGGTCGCCGGGGAAACGTGCACAACGGTCACAGCGTACTCAGCTACGATGGAGAATCACTGATGACTTCTTTAAAATAAATCCTCCCTGTGACGGGATTGCTTTTTCAAACCCTCCTCCTCCTCCTCGATGAAGCTCACTCTTTTTATTTATTTTTTTCTTGCCTTGTGTTGCTTTTATGTTTTCCATTGGTATGTTTCTCATGTCTTGTTAATTGTGAAATCACTCTTTAAGGATTCTATTCTGACATCATATATACTGTATTTCATTTACATTTCATTAAAAAATGTATTTTTTCTTTTGTAATGTAACGACTGCTTCATGTTGACCCCAAGAAGTCAAGCTTGTTGCTTACCCCTCTGCTAACAAACGAAACTCCCTTATGCTAAATGCTAACCTGAACTCTCATCCTGGCAGTCTGTTGAACGTTATACAGAGTAGTCACCAATACCTATTATTATAATCAGGACACCCTACCTGTCCTATTGCCATGGAAACCCATTAATCTACTCGCACCCAATGAAACGCTTATCTGAGCTTTGACAATGGGAAACAGTGGGTGGTATTGGGCTGGTGGGGGGAGGGGGGGGTGTGCCTGGAGTGAGACACGGAGAAGGGCGGTGCCCCGGTACTACCGGAGAAGCCGAAACCAGACGGGACCACGTGTAACCTGAACACCCTGACATTTCCCCCAGCACGCGGTTCCTCCCGGCAACCGGTTCACAGGGGATGGGGTTTCTCCTGCAGCGGCGCCCCCCCCCCCCCCACACACCGAAAAAAAGCACACCGTCCCCTCTTACCGCGTGCGGGCGGAGTCCATGTCCAGGACCAGCTTGGCTAAGTGCTTCCTCTGTTTCTGAATGCTGGGGATTTCCACCTTTAAGCAGGAACATAAAGCAAACAGAACAGGAAGAGGGAAAAAACCTCCCATTTAAAGGCCCTTCGGGAGGTAAAATACAGAAAACAGCGTGTACCTTTGTCACACCTCCGTGTGGGAATACAGAAGAACCACACACCTGGCTTGGGAGCCTGATTGGCAGAGGTGTCCAATAACAAAGCTGTTAGCTCTGGAATTGCTGGGAGGGGAGACCGCATAAAAAACCTCCACTTTTTTTTGAGCTTTGCTTTTTTACATAAAGAACAGTGGTGAGAGGCTTGGTGATGGAGGTCAGCTCACAGATTCCATAGCTAAGGCCAGATGGCCAACTCCCACATTGCTTCGATCCTCTCTATCTCCTAGTGAGAAGAGAGCACAGGTCGTAATTACAGATTCCAATGCTAAAGTACACCACAGAACAGAGGGTCCATTCCCGTAGTATTATAACCAAGGTCACGCTCCTTTGAAAGCATTCACGAGACCATGAAATTGGACCGACTGGTTTTGGAGGGAGAACATTCGATGTTGTTCTGCGGGGTCTGCAGAGTCTGCGTTTGGGATCTCACTCCCTGGTTTACCTCAGCGAGGTCGTAGAGGGGCTCGATGACGTCTCTCTCGATCTGCAGTTCAAACAGGATCAGCTCCTGGGCCAGCTTGTCCTCCGTATCCCCACACAGCTTCAGCATCTTCCTGCAAGGGCACAGCCAATCACAGCACTGCAAAACCGCATCGCCGCCAATGTGGACGGAGAGGCAGAGAAGGTGGGTGGAGCCAATCAAAACAAAGCAGAACTAGGGCACAGCCAATCACAAACCTGCAAAAAACCGTGTCATAGCCAATGAGAATGAAGAGGCAGAGGAGGTAGGCAGAGCCAATCAGAACAGAGCTCAACAAGGACACGGCCAATGGGGAGGGAATCCGAGAGCAGAAAGGGGAAACCCCTGTTTGCTTGACGTTATTAATCGGTGGTTCCACAAAATGAACCGATTCTGAAAGCTGGGACATGGTGAACAGGTGACCATGGCAGGAGGCAGTGTAGTATAATGGTTAGAGATATGTGCTTGTAACACAGATTTTGCAGGTTCAGTTCAGCTGTTGTACCCTTAAACATGGCACTTATCCAGTATTCCTTCAGTAAAATACCCAGCAATGTCATGGCCATTTACATCAAGGAATTACCAGACCTTAATGTGGGCTTGTTGATCTCGTGGTATGATTCTCGCTTTCGGTGCGAGAGGTCGCAGGTTCAAATCCCAGTCGAGCCCACAGAGGCATACGTTACAGTAGGTTTCTACACTAGGTACACTTTAACGGCAGGAAAATGGCAAGCACTGAATGGCCTGTTCTTGTTGTTCTATTATCCATTATGTCACAAGGCGCATTGCAGCAACAGTACAGCCATATTGTATGGCTAAGCCTACTAATAATTGAGTAGTTTTTTTTCTTCTGCGACCAGTGGACACAGTACATTTTCTGTAATTACTTAAAAGCTCAAGGTCAGTGTAGCATTGTGTGTAATGGGTGGGATGATCAGTACTGGTAGCTCAGTAGTGGTTCCAGACTGCAGGCCATAAATCAGGGACAGTCCATTTCCTTGACATTATGATCCATTAAATGTCAGGCCTTTCTGAAAGAAGCAGGATGGAATTGGCACAAGATCAATCTTTAATTACGGAGATGGTAAGCATGTGTTTATGCCCTGGTGCATGTGGTTGGTGTGTGTGTATGTGTATAAGTGAGCGTGTGTGTGTGTGTGGGGGGGGGGTGTGTGTGCGTGTGCGCGTGTGTGTGTGTGTGTGTATGTATAAGTGAGTGTGTGTGTGTGTGGGGGGGGGGGGGTGTGTGCGTGTGTGTGTGTGTGCATGAGTGTGTGTGTGTGTGTGTGTGTGTGTGTATAAGTGAGTGTGTGTGTGTTGGGGGGGGGGGGGTGTGCATGTGCGTGTGTGTGTGTGTGTGTGTGTGTGTGCACAGACTCACCCAAGCAGAGAGTCGTCTCCCAGCACTGTGGCTCCCTCCACCAGACATTGGGCCAGAGTGGTCAGCGGCAGCTTCTTCTGCATGAGGGGGAGATGGGGATCATTCTGACTCTCAGCTTATACTGTGTGCACATCACCTCTCTCAATAAAACACAACAGAGCCATAAAATTAAAAACCAGGAATGCCGGAGCCTATCGTGGCATACGCTGGAGGAAGGGCAGGACCGGACCCTGCACTGGTCACCAATGCATCGCACCACTCACACATTCACACACCAAGGACAATTTAGACTCTCAAATTAGCCTAACCTGCATTGTCTTTGGACATTGGGAGGAAACTGGAGTACTCGGGCAGAACCGTGCAGAAATTGGGGGAACATGCGCACAGAGAGGCCGTCGGCCGGGATTTGGGGTACGTTCTTGCCGTGAGGCGACAGTGCAACTCGCTGCACCACCATGCCGCCCCACTTTCAGATCCTGTCAGAGCCTTATGAACCCAGCAAGCCTGATCACATCAGACCGGCACTACAGCCTCCTGCTGTTCCACAATTCTACACATCAGCACTAACCCGGTCTGCTGCTGTCAGAACCCTTCCCTGCCTATTTGAACCATCTGAAGAATATGTTTTTTTTGTCAGTCTTCTAGAACTCCGTCGCTTTCAGTCACCAGGAGCGATTGTGACATCAGCATTAGAGTGTTCAGTTAAGAACGTTCTAATCACGTATGCGTGACCTCTGTGTGACCTCTGTGCACCTTAAAAACTGATAATAGCCGATCCTCGGCCGGTGGGCACTGTGTGTGTGTACTGGTTGGGAACGTGATCCACTGAAGGTTGCCAGGCCCACAGGCAGGCGGGGGAACGTACCGAGGGCGAGCGGACCGACCGCTTGTCCACGTCCACCCCTTGCTGGCCCTGCAGGCAGGTGGTCAGCTTCTTGTGGGTGCTGTGGGACACCTGCTTCACCAGCTCCAGCCGTTTCTCCACCTGGTTCAGGAACAAAACGCCACTGAGCGCGCTCAGAAGCACCTACTGATGACCTCCAGACCCTCTCACACATGGGGGGATGACTTTAATGACTGTGCTGCGGCGTAGGAGAGCGTGAGCTACTTCAGCCGTCTTTATATACACACACACACACACACATACACACACACACACACGCACACACGCAGGCACACACACGCACACATGCAGGCACAGTTTGCAGCAGGGGAGGGATTATACATCAATTGATTTCAGTGTACAGTCCATTAACATGAGAGACGTTACATATAAATATATATTCTTCCCATGCAGTTGTAGCTAATTAGGTCGAATCACAGGAGACATTAATCCCCTGTTTCCCCTTCCTTCCTAAGCTGATTAGCTCCTGACTCCAATGCAAACTCGCCGCTTTAACAGAGAGTACATGCTTTTCTAAATGAGTGGTAAATGAGTGGCTCCACACAGGGAAAATTATGTTTTACCTGCAGCAGGTCTTCACTCAGTACTTCTGTTTTTTCTGCCCTGAAATGAAGAGGAAAAAAAAGAAATTAAATGAGTAAATTGTTTCTTAAAACAGCCATGGAAACTATGGAATGACACATTGCCTGGAATCTTTATTTGCCTGAATAACATCCCTTGTTGTTGTCATGAATCTATCAAGCTGCAACAATGCTCATAATTTATTTTATTTTTTTGCAGGATTGAGCAACTCGCTCGTGAGAAAACGGAATGTTCTGGGTTTTGAAAGAACAGGCTGTGTGACCGTGTTAAACACGGGGGCCCATTCGCCCGTTCTTGGGGAGGGTCTTCCTCTCTCGGACTAGATCCAGAACCTTCTGGGACTCTCCACTGCTATGATGTCAACTCACTTCAAGATATCAGCACACCCCACCGCCCACCCCTCCCCCACACAACCCCACGCACCACCTTTGACATTTATGATTAAAGAGAATAAAATGTTCCCTTTTTATTGGAATGTTTAGCAGTGATGGAACAGACTCGGGCCTTCTCTGAAACAGAACGGGGGCAGTCTGCATTAGAAAGCACTATCGCTGCCCTGTCTGTCATTCCTGGAAACAGAGCCCGGGGCCTCTTTGCCCTAGGCTTAACCCGGAATGACCAGGGTTCTGCTTGGGTCCTGTTTGGGTCCTGTTTGGGTTCTCCTTGGGTTCTGCTCTGGTTCTGTGATCACTGAGATCACCATTAATGTTGAAGGAAGATAAATACAGTATGCAGCACCAGGCCCATATGAAAGCCTGACCATGGACAGGACCAATGTCACTGAGACAAACTCTCAGGCCTGCACGTCCCTCACAGTCCCCACAGAGTAGTGTCGAACCCTGGGCCAGGAGATCCACAGACCTGCCTTTCAGACAGCAGCCACTCAGAAAGATATTCATAGAATGAAAGCAGAAAACTCTGTGGATCAGGCCAGTCTACCTGTGGCCTGAGTCAGGACCGGGCCAGCATGTGTGTGCGTGTGTGTGTGTGTGTGTGTGTGTGTGTGCGTGTGCGTGTGCGCAAGGTGATCTTGCACACACACACACACACACACTAGTGAGGTCACACAGTGCACCCTGCAGAACTGCACGCATCACGGAGCTGAGGTATGCCAAACACACTGCAGGCATACACAAGCTTTCAACACTTCAGCAAGACTTCCCGTCTGTCAACACAGAGACAGGAGAGCTGCAGACTGTACATGACAGAGCCGGGCTTCTACATAAAATACACACCAGAGTGGTGCTTCTACATAAAATACACACCAGAGTGGTGCTTCTACATAAAACACACAACAGAGCGGTGCTTCTACATAAAAGACACAACAGAGCAGAGCTTCTACATAAAACACACAACAGAGCAGTGCTTCTACATAAAAGACACAACAGAGCAGAGCTTCTACATAAAACACACAACAGAGCAGTGCTTCTACATAAAATATACAACACAGCCGGGCTTCTACATAAAACACACAACAGAGCAGTGCTTCTACATAAAATATACAACACAGCCAGGCTTCTACATAAAACACACAACAGAGCAGTGCTTCTACATACAATATACAACACAGCTGGGCTTCCACATAAAACACACAACAGAGCAGTGCTTCTACATAAAATATACAACACAGCCAGGCTTCTACATAAAACACACAACAGAGCAGTGCTTCTACATAAAATATACAACACAGTCGGGCTTCTACATAAAACACACAACAGAGCAGTGCTTCTATATCACAGCCAGCGTCCTCCTCCACATGGCGCGTGTGTGCGCGCGTGTGCGTGTGTGTGTGCATGTGTGCGTGTGTGCGTGTGTGCACGCGTGCGTGCGTGTGTGTATGTGTGCGTGTGTGCGTGTGTGCACGCGTGCGTGTGTGCATGTGTGTGCGCGTGCGTGCGTGTATGTGTGTGCATGTGTGTGCGCGTGCGTGCGTGTGTGTATGTGTGCGTGTGTGCGTGTGTGCACGCGTGCGTGTGTGTATGTGTGCGTGTGTGCACGCGTGCGTGTGTGCATGTGTGTGCGCGTGCGTGCGTGTGTGTATGTGTGTGCATGTGTGTGCGCGTGCGTGCGTGTGTGTATGTGTGCGTGTGTGTATGTGTGTATGTGTGCGTGTGTGCACGCGTGCGTGCGTGTGTGTGTGTGTGTGTGTGTGCGCGCGTGTGTGCGTGCGTGTGTATGTGTGTGTGTGTGCGCGCGTGTGTGCGTGCGTGTGTGTATGTGTGCGTGTGCATGTGCGTCTGTGGAGCGGAGTACCGCTCGGTCTTTCCAGGAAAGATAAGCGTCTGCGGAATGAGACCTGACTGTCAGGTCCTTTCACTCTGACCCCGAGGTCATCCCCCCACCCCCACAGGAAACACACACACACACACACACACACACACACACAAACAGGCCGAGCCAGACCGGGCAGAATAGAGCAAGAGAGAGCGAGAGAGAGAGCGCAGCGATTAGCGATCAGTGTCCCTGCCCACCGCCCCTCATCCCCTCTCCGCTACGGCGTGGGAAACCCCGCCGCTCCCCGCTCCTCTCTCTTCCTTTTCCTGGGATTTCACAGTTTTCCCCAATTCGTGGCGCCCTTTTTTTCTTTTTTTCACCCACAGCCTTATGGGACCTGAGATGGTTGTGAAGGGCTGGAGCGGACAGTAGAGAGGAAAGCCAGTGGAGCGAAGCGGGGGGAGGAGGAGGTCCTCTGTCTTACAGCCATATTTTACAGTGGGGTCACAACCAGCCTACAGCCCCATGACTCCCACGTGTATATATATCACAGCCCCATATAGACTCTGACACGGTCTCATACAGACCCCATACAGCGCTGGATGGCATTATAAGATTTTATAGCACTTTCAGTTTCATCATAATGGTGGACTTGGCCACTGAATCAGAAGAGTCTGGGCACCGAAATACCTTCTAGCCACAGCGCAGCACAAAGGGGTGACTCAGACTTACAGCTCTGGCTGCCGACATGGAGAACGTGGGCCTGCTTTAACCCTTTAAGGAGTGTGAGTATCAGCACAAATGTGTGATTAGAATGTTCTTAACTGAACATTCTAGTGCTGATGTAACGATCACTACTGGCAATTGAAAGCAATGGAGTTCTAGAACACTGATTTTGAATTTTGAGAAAAAAAAACATTCCAAAAAACTTACTCTTCAAAGGGTTAACCCCACAAACTCTACAGCTAAAGCGGTGGTACAGACAGAAACAATCATCCCCCAATAGAGTGCTTTGACTAAACCACAAACAGAAGCACAGACCCCAGCGAGCCTCCCAGCCCACACACAGGGATCACAGACGGAGGTGCTTTTGGGGCGGCCAGACGAGGCGTGGCTGTCCCGCCCGTGTGATGAATGGCAGCAGTGCGGCGCTCGAAAGGCTTGCGCTTTCCAGGCCGAGACCGAGGAGACGCCTCGTTACTTTTTTTAGACCGTCGTGATGGACGAGCAGCAGCACCGCTACCAAGATACCGCTAACATTTGCGGTGCGGGAGACTGGCTAACATACTGCTAATGTCTGCTGTACAGGAGGCTGGCTAATATACCGCTACCCTCTGCTGTACAGAAGACTGACTAATATCGTATACACGCTTTTCTCCCATATGTACATGTATTTCCTGAAAATAACACCGATGTACTCCACTTCTGTGAGTCGCTCTGGATAAGAGCATCTGCTAAGTGGCTGTAACGTAATGAAATAACCTGTGTGCCATCTGCTCTGCATAATCCAATCTCTTCTGTCGTTTGTGATGTATGCATTGCTTTTATAATGCTATCTGTATGCCCTAATACCAAGCACACAGGTTTGGATCACTTTCGAGACGTTATAAAGATTTTGACTTTCTTTTTGCTTTTTGAGAACGACCCAAATTGAAACTTAATGCACCTAAAGTCAGCGCTCAGTGCTATTCCAGATGGGTCCAGAGCCAAAAAAATGAACAAAGCATAGTTCAGATAATAAAGCATACAGAAATGAAATCTGGTCCACAGACACTGGACGTCACCGCTGAGCCTCACCGTACTTTACAAGCCCGGCTTCAACTGAAATGCAGCAGGGTGCTCTTCCAGTTGACACGGTTGTGAATCTAAATGATGAGAAGTAGATGAGTAAAATGAAAACATCCTTAACCCAGATTCAACAGCAGGGCCCTGAAGCATTCTGATTGGACAATAAGACAGCAGCCTCCCAGGGGAATATCTATTTCAGGAATTCTGTCACGTAAGAGCTTCCACACTCTGCCACCAGGGGGCAGCCATCCCAAGGAGGGGTTCCACTGTCCCAGGAGCGCACGAGAGAAACCAAAAGGAACAGGGTTGAACCAAGGCCTGAACCAAACGCCATCCCTTCTGCTCTTTGCCCGTTCAAATGCATTTAAGAGGCAAAAAACTAATGTTAATAAACATCGTAGACACTAAACAAGCAGATTTCTTTGTCCACACATCCACAGCAAAGCACCTTCTGAAAATGATGAGTCTCGATCTGGACTTTATAGACCAGCACAAATGTTTCTGTTCAGGCCTGACAAACAAAATCTAACTTTGAAACCGTGTGGGTCTGCACAGGGCGACTATTTCTTATTCTTCAACAAGCACTGACAGCAAGAGCTTATAAACGGACATATGGGGCCTGGGGGGAGGGGCTTTTGGACATGGGGGAGGAGCCAGGCTGGTCTGGAGGAGGAGATATGTAGAGATGGAAGAGAGTACACACAAAGGACTGAGGAAGGGGATATGGGGTAATGGGAGAGGGGCCGAAGTGAACTGAGGGAGGAGATATGTGGGACTGGAGGAGGGACATACTAGAATGGGGGAGGAGACATGGAGTAATGGGAGAGGGGCCATATCGGACAGGGGGAGGAGACAAGTCAAATTTGGGGAGGGCCTGATACTCCAATTTATGAAATCCGGCCAGACACGTGCATAATTCTGTAACAATGGGCAATTATTTTGCCTGCACCCTGTAGACGCAGGCAAAACATAATGCGATTAAAATACATTTTATTCATTCACTTTTTCGTGGAAATGATGTTCAAAACTGCATTCATGGGAAACAAACAAAACTGCACCAACCCAAGAAACAACTTAATTTGTAAAGAAGGCGCGTCCATTTAATGGAACAAACAGATAACAATGAAGCCAAAGGTATGCACAGACGTAAAAAATGTAGTCAAGCATGCTAAGCAGTCCCTTGTTTGTGAGCAATACAAGTCACGAAGCGACGTACATGATTAGTTCTCCCGGGAGCCTCATTAAATATCTAAAAAGTTACATGAAAGGTTTGGGGGCGCAGCCAAACTGGGCTGTGGGTGGAGCCACATGGATCCTGGGGGAGGGGCCAAGCTGAGACAGAGTCAAAGACAGAGGTGTGTATGTTAAGGGAAAGGAGCAGATACTGCTCTGATGAATCAACACAGACTCTGAGGAATGTACTGAAGCGGATGAGGTGGCAGCTTCCTAAGTGAGAACAGGAGCCCTGTCCCAGAGTGGGGCGGGGTTACAGGTCAGAAGAGGATAGGACAGGTGCGCTCTGCCTAATCAGAGAGAGGGGCGCCATATGGACAAAAGGACAGGGCTCCCAGAGATGTCATATAGGGACAGATATTCAGCCCTTTGCAGAATGACTGCGCATATGTGTGTGGGAATGTGTGAAGGTGAGTGTGTGTCTGTGTGTGAAGGGATGTCAGTGTTAGGCTGCGCATATGTTTGTAGGAGTATGTGTGTTATTGTGTGTACGTGTGCTTTAGTTTGGTTAGTGTAGTGTATTGTGCTAGCGTGTTTGCGTATTTTTGTGTGTGCCTGTGAGAGGGCTTCAATGTGTGTGTATGTGTGTGAGTGTGTGTGTGTGCGCGTAGGTGGGTTTCTGAGTGCATGCATGCGTGTTCGTTGTGCGCGAGTGTGTGTGCATACGTGTGTACGTGCGTGTGTGAGGTAATCATATGAAGACTACATCTCTGCATTCATATCCTTCTCGTGCAGATTTGTGTTTCCAAGGTCACTCTAGAAAGAGGAGAGAAAGGAAAAATATCTTCCCACGCACAATACAATCTCTCTTTAATCCATCCCTCTCACTGTTTCACCTGCCGCTTTTAAATTTCCCATACTCCTTTCCTTCTTTCTCTCTGTCTCACACTCTTTTTCTCTCCTTCATTTTCTCTCTCTCTCTCTCTCGCTCTCTCTTTCACACGCACATATGCTTCAATGCGAAGCTCTGCAGCGGGAGAGAGGGAGAAACTCAACACCGCCTCTGCAGAATGAAATGTCCCACAGAACAGCAGCTGCTGCCATTCTGCAATCAGAGACACTGCGAGCTGATGCAGGGGGGCAGGCCTGAGGCCGGCAGGCCAGCTTCAGCGCTGCGAGGATGGGGGTCAGCACACGCTTCTGCCTGGCCACTGTCCACACGCTCCGGAGGATGGAGGTGCCGACAGGAGCGCAGCCTCACCTACCCACCACCCCCCAACCCTCAGGGTCCCAGGGGTTACGTGTGCCGGCTGTACCGACGTGGGCTGAATGAGAATTACCCACAATGCACTGTGGTGGAGGAGAGGGGGAGGGAGAGAGGAGAGAGAGAGGAAGAGGGTGATGGAGAGGAGGTGACAGGGGGCAGGGAGGGGAGGGAAGGAGAGATTGAAGAAAGGAAAATGAGAGGACAGAGGTGGGAGGAAAGCAAGCGAGAGCGGAGATGGAGGGATGAGGTGGGTGAAGGGGGAGGAGTGAGAGAGAGGGTAATGAGGAAGGAGACAGAACACAGGGAAGCAAAAGAAAAAGGGAAGGAGAGAGAGTGTGAGGGGGAGAGAAGGAGAGGCGGAGAGGCAGAGAGAGAGAGAGAGAGAGAGAGAGAGAGAGAGAGAACACAGCTGTGTGTTTTACAGGCATTTTCACCCTGAGGGGTTTGCCCCTGAACTGAAGACAGGGGTTGGCACAGTGGCCAGCGCCCCTGAAGCTAACCTTTCTCATGACATCACCCTGCCCTCTGACGCTGCGCTGCATTCGAACCCGCAGCCGGGGGAACACAGCCGATCCGACAGCGGGGTGCCCTTGACCGTAAGAGCTGATCCATATGGACAACCCAGCTGTGCGAAGGCAGGCAGAGATCAGCCAATCGTGCGACAGTACAGCACGGGGGAAGACAGAACCACAGGAGCAGTTACCATAGGAGCAGTTCCGTACGGCTAACCCAGGCATGTGAAGGGATAGGAATGCTAGCAGGGCTTAGCCAACCGAACGACAGAATAAGTTGGTCATACAGAACTAATCTGACACTGGGGTGACCTACCCGTAAGGGATATCAGAGAGAAGGGACAGCAATCTGCTGAAGCAATTTCGGGTTAATAACTTAGCTCAAATACTGTGCCCCACCTGGGAATCAAACCGGCAGCTTTGGCGTTCCCAGTTCCCAAATCATTATGCTACAGTGCACTCCTGCAAACAAACACCCTGTCCTGATGCCAGAATGCAATGCTATGACAGATGTACTTTCTCAGGTGTTACAAGGTGACTAGTCTAACCTTGTTCAACATCCCGGAAACCCTCCCTCCGCAATACCGCCCCCTGTCTCCATCCACAGGTATTGCACAGGGCACCGCAGCGGTCTCTTTTCACAGCGCAAACGAAATTTGGGTAAAATTCATTCTGGCGGCCCCGCTGAAGCGTAGCGCGCGATCTGCGCCGCCTGTTAGCGATTAGCGCGCTCGCTAAGAGAGCGCAGCGCCGCGTCACTCCGCCTTGGCCCGCGGCTTCGGCTCCGCTGGGAAGCGGGCGAACGTCACGGGCTCTTTATTTACCGAACCGACAGCTCAGCGCGCCGAACAATGAAAATGCCGCGTGTGATCTACCGCCGTGTCGCGATTGTTAGTGACACAAGGGGCGTGCCCGGCGACAGAAAGCGCATGACTAGCGCACCAACGCGGACAGCCTGACGGCACCGAACCCAGAACTCGAGCGCGGAGAATCAGCGAGGAACAGCTGGCAGTCCCCGATCAACGCCCTAAAAACATTAGGAAGAGACGCAGCCGGCGTTCTGCTGGAACAGGGCACTGCTACATTCCGTCCTGGGGAGGAGAATTCCCAGCTCCCACCCCCCTGGTCGAATCAAGACAGGGGCCATAAACTCCCGTTCAAAGCCCTCCCCCCAGCCGGTTCGCCAAACGCAGTCTGCTCAGCGGGTGGCTGTGATGTTGTCGCACCGTTCGCGCGCGACGCTAGGCTCTCACAGAAGTGGCCGAGGAAACCGAATTTCTGCATGCGAAGCCACTGAGCTCTTCTGCAGTCAACTGCGCGAAGCACAGAGAAACGGAGGAATAAAAAAAAACCCCCTCTTCCCCACATCCGGCTGCCAACTCGTCCCACGCCCTCGCGCGTCGCATCCGTCTCACTGATAATTCCTCAGTTCCGCGCGTCTGTGGCACGACAGGACCGTCGGTTCGGCTCCGCCTGTACAGCGGACCTGGGAGCAGCCTCCACGCTAGGAGGACCGCAGGGCTGCACAGGGGCAGAGCGTAGGCTAGGGGAAACTGAGCACCGTTTCCTCACAGCATCCAAACAGCTCCCACAAAAATCTCTCTTCCCCCTGTCCTGAATTGACTCTGGCGGACAGACAGTGGGGGTGGGGTGTGTAGTAGAAATTGATAGGGGGAGTAAGAGAGGGGGTAGACCCCATCATCAGGGTCTCCCCCCATCTGACCCTGATGGCTTGGCATCTGTTCATTGGCTAAACCGTTTTGTGTAATACACTCGTGTAAGTGGCTCTGGATAAGAGTATCTGCTGAATGCAGGTGTAAATGTAAAGGATGACGGCAGGAGAGAGGGGCCCAGAGCGCTTCCCTTAATTTAACCACCTCAGACGTTTCGTCTTCTCTGCGTTCTGTCAAAGAGCGTTTGGAGATGCAGTTCCACGGGCTCCCTGGCGCTACAAAGCAGCCCTTTCCTGGGGGAATCTGATAAACAGCATTATTAGGGCCTGTGCCAAAGCGGGACCAGAGCTCCATCTTATTGTGATAGAGTCAATGCAGACAGAGAGAAAGCTCACATTTACTGAGATGGTTATTAGCCGGGTGGGGGGGGGGGGGGGTGGTTCCTGTGGGGCTGTGGAATGGAATAACGCTCAAGGATGAGTCTGCCGCAGAAAATATATCCCATAATCCCATCCCCCCCTCCCCTCCAACCCAAGGCATGCAGCGAGCACTTCCTGTAATACCCACCCCGTACAGTAATGGAGTGAGCTGCCTAATGACTGTGACAGAAATGAGCACCCCCCCTCCCTCCTTCTCCCTTCCTCCCCCCTCCCACCTTCTCTCTCCCTCCCTCCCTCCTCCCTCCCCCCCTCTCTCTCTCTCCCTCCCTCCCCCCTCTCTCTCTCTCCCTTCCTCCCCCCTCCCACCTTCTCTCTCCCTCCCTCCCCCCTCTCTTTCTCTATCTCTCTCTCTCTCTCTCGCTCCCTTTCTATATCACAATTCCTATCTCTCTCAGTTATTTACTCTTCACCCTTCCTACCATCTCTCCCCACCAACTCATTCACCCCAACCTCCCCCACACCGTTCTGGGAAATCTAGTTTACCATGGAAGGGAGTTGAGAGGTTTCCATTGATAGCCCACAGAGAATGCTGAAAAATGTTTCCCCCCCGCTTTAAGGAGCCAGCGTTGGGAGGGAGCGGTGGTGTTTTATAGGATGGCAGGCAGTTTTAGGGTCCGGCCCCCCTGGAGGGTGTTGGTTCGGGCCTTGTACTCTCACCCAGAACCCTGTTAATCACGGGGAGGCAGACACGAAGGTCCCCTGCCCTGACTCTGGGGCCAGTAAAACAGGCAGGAGGACGTTCCAGGTCACCTGCATGGGTCACAGGAGCAGCACAAACCCTGGGCTCGCTGCTTTAAGGGGGGGGGGGAGGGGGCGGGGCTTTCTTAAAAACACTACAGGGCTACAGGCACTAAAACCCCTGTTAATATTTATCTCCCTTACTCACTCTCTCTTTCTCGTGTTCTCTCTTTCTCTTGCCCTGTCTCTCTCTCTCTCAAGTTCCCTTATCCTTTCCTCTCTCTCACTTTCTTCTGATTCGGCTCTCTTTCTCTCTCTCTCCCATACGCCCTCTTTCACCCTCTCTCTCCGTCTCTCTGTCTCTAGTGATTTGAGAGGGACACGCTTCGCTACGCGGTGTGACGTGTAGAAGGCAGTTGATGGACTCCAGGTCCCAGGAGAGCCTCTTCCAGGTGAAGCAGGAATACCCAGCATGCCCCATCCCCACGGCCCGCAGGGTTGCCATGGCAGCCTGCTCTGTGCGAGGGGGCCGGATAAAAATAAATCTCGGAGGGGGAAGGTAAACGTTGCATTAGGATACAGGAGGGCGCTAGTTTAACTTGTGAGAAACGTGCCCCCCAGCCCCCCCCCCCCCGCCCCCCCCCCCCCCGCCCCCCCGCCCCCACCCCCACCGTTTCACTGCCGCGCCTGAGAACGGCTCAGCCGCCACACGTCGCCCCATCGCGGCGGCTGCAACCTGCCCCGCCAACCCCTGCGTTCGCAGCGTCTCCGAGGCCCCCCTGCCTCTGCACACGCGGCACGCCCTTCAGGAGGAGGCGTAACGTTACCCAAACACACGGGCCTCTCGCCAGTACCCAACTGACACGGCTAAACGTTCCCGCCACCGAACTGGAATGTTTGTCAGCGTTGTAAGATTGCCACCACGTTGAGAGGAACAATTGCGAGGACATTCTGTGTTAGCTGGGTAGGTGATAAGAAGGGGAAATTGACAGGGGAACCCTGGTCTTACAGTGCCTGACAGTGCCCAGGTGCTGTTTGCATATCATGTTTGTGCACCTCAGCTGTGTCTGAATGGGGTTTCTGTACAGCCCTCAGGCCCTGAATGCGCTGCATGTTTCAGTTAGTGTTTGCAAACGAACACGGATAAATAAACGGAAATGTGAACGAATGGCATTCTGCTAGGAGCAGCACACTCAAGCACTCAAGCTCTCATTATCGATATGGGACTGTAATACTGGGTAATGAATCAATCAATCAAACAATTAAAAAATGGATGAGATGCACTCAAAGACCTCTACCCCTGCCACTTCAACCTTGGATGGTACAGTCCTTCTGCCCCCTCCCCCTCCCCCCGCTCCGGAACACATGGTACATTCCCTTTATGACCTCACGGCCGAGCCCACCAGAGGCACATGAAACGCAGGTCACGTCACAGTCCGGAGAAATCCATCCGAGAGACCCGCGTGCTCCGGAAGCAAGATGAGCACAAGAAACGGGGCGGGGCCAGGACCTGACGCTGACGGGCTGAGAGGCGCGTGGGGTTCGGAGACCGAGGCAAGGTCAAGCACGCCCCCGTGTCCTTTCAGCAGCCCGTTCCTTCAAAAAGGTGGATCTCAAAATCCCGCAGGGACTCCGTGCTTTCCTTTCAGCGAGCGGTCACCTTAAGCCGTAGACACCGGTACTCCTCTCCCCTCCTGGCTGAACTGTCGGTCGCTCTGTAGAACCCCCCGCTGCCCCGGGGAAAACGCCGCCAGAGAGAGAGGTACACCACTGAAACATTTATAGCACGTGCATTTACAGCATCAATATTCCAGCGCTGCTAAAAATACACTGGGCAAGTGTGCAACCTGTGTGTGTGCGTGCGGGAGCGTGTGTGTGCATCTATTTGGGTGCAAGTGTGTGTGTGTGTGCACGTAACCGTGGGAAGCCCCATGAAGGAGCACACCAGAGGAAAAGAGAAGCGTGTGTGTGTGTGTGTGGTGTGTGTTCACACTCACTCTGATGACACACAACCCTTCCTCTCCTCTTCCCCTGATCTCAGCTTGCCTACAAGACATCTCCAGTGGGATGGTAAAGCTCAGCTTGGGTAAAGCTGAGATACTGTACTGTTCCCAGCCAAGTGCTCCCCCCCCCCCATGCCTGACCTCACACTTACCCGGGACACTACCACAGTGTCAAACTCTTCATCTGTGAGGAATCTCACAGTGCTGCCGGACAACATACTGTCCCTCTCCAAGAACATCACAGTGATATATCGGACATGGAAATTCCTTCTGTACAACATCCGGAGATTCCGACCCCATCATCACAAGAGGTGCTGGTCGTTTCCTGTTTCCTGGAATACTGCAAGTCCCACCTTGCTGGTCTCCCTGTCTCTGACACAGACCTCAACATCATCCCAGAATTCACACTAATCATTTCAACTGCTTCCCATTTCACACTTGTCAGCTTTACAAATATGACACTTTACCCATGATGATTTCTGACATTACAGTCCATCGATTTTACTGACTAACACCGGCTGCTTGCCCCTGTTTAAGACCGCGGACGGAGGACCAAGCTCCCATTGTGTAAAACCTTGAACGGTACAAATCTTTGATTGTCCAGGAAGACGTTGCTGAAAAAGGCAATTTACAAGGCAGCTGGACTGAAAGACTGAAAGGCTGTTGGAGACTGAGGCCTGGCTAAGTGGCACCTAAGCAGAGTGTACAGACGAGGGATTAATGAGAACCACACAGAAGGCCCATCCAGGCAAGAGCAGACGATCACTGCATCACGATACACAGAGGGCTGAGGGGGTATCCAGGCAAGACCACACCATCGCTGCATCACACTACAGTGAGGTTTGAGGGAGATCTAGGCAAGAGCAGACGATCACTGCATCACACTACAGAGAGGCCTGAAGGAGATCTAGGCAAGAGCAGACGATCACTGCATCACAATACAGAAAGGGCTAAGAGGGGGTCCAAGCAAGGGAAGACAATCATTGCATCACAACACAGTGAGGGTTGAGGGGGATCCAGGCCAGAGTAGACGATTGCTGCATCGCAATTCAGACAGGGCTGAGGGGGGATCCAGCGAAGACCAAACAATCCCAACACTGAGGGGCGAAGATAAGATGAGGGAAGTAGTGTAACCTGCCTGCAGGGTCAGCTGGTATCCAGGTGTCTTCTGAGCAGTGACTGCATAAAATAATACCTGGCTAACACAAGATGTTCCTGGAATGTTTTGTCAATGTTATAACATTGCTACCACATGGCAGCAGCATTGTGGGAATGTTTTGAGTTAGCTGGGTATATACCATAGAAATATTATACTGAAACAACAGCCACGGGTGGCAGCAGAGCGTAATGACTAGGGCACTGGGCCTTAGTGCCATGTACAGGCTGCAGGTTCACATCTCAGATGAGGCACAGCTGTTGTTCCCTCGGGAAATTTTAACTGCATTACTACCCAGCTGAATTAATGGAGAGAATGTACATATTAAGTTGCGTGGATAAGGATGCCTGACCACAAAGCAAATAATAATAATCACAATTCATCATCCTATTATTATTAGTTATTATCCTATTATAACGGCGCACTAATGGTATGTAATATACGACGCTGTTAAGCATATGGGGCAGCCGGGGCTCTGTTTCTGCTCAGCTGGCTATTGTACTAAACGCACGAGGCAGAAATACCTGGCCGCTCTGAGCCCACGTCACACATTTCTGAGCGCTTTTCCCACAGCTGGGAACATCTGGGGCCGAACGCTGCTTCGCGTCCAGAACACAGGAAACATTTGTTCCCCCGAAACTCGCTTTTTTGGACGTCCCCCCAGAACCTCGGCCCTCGCGCGTCCCCCCTGAGAGCTGGCCGACGGGCCCAGAAACCGGATCGGTGCCCTAAAACGATCAGCGCCGCGGACGGTTTGGACCGCGATGAGAGGCAGAGGTGAAGCGGGGCGGGGGTGGGGGGAGGGGGTTACTGATTTAGCTGAAACTGCAATGCGAACAATTACTGACGGTGAGTAACGGCTCTACGGAGAGAGACAGAGAGCAGTGCCGCCAAGCACTGGGTCACTGAGTTCACTGTGGAGAAGAGGGAGCTCTGACTGAGCTAAAATAGTTCTGTCTGTTCCCAGCTTACAGAACTGACTAAGTTACTAGAGTTCTGTCTGTTCCCAGCTTACAGAACTGACTAAACTACAGGAGTTCTGTCTGTTCCCCAGCTCACAGAACTGACTAAGCTACAAGAGTTCTGTCTGTTCCCAGCTCACAGAACTGACTACGCTACAAGAGTTCTGTCTGTTCCCAGCTCACAGAACTGACTAACATACAGGAGTTCTGTCTGTTCCCCACTCCCCAGCTCACAGAACTGACTAACATACAGGAGTTCTGTCTGTTCCCCACTCCCCAGCTCACAGAACTGACTAACATACAGGAGTTCTGTCTGTTCCCCACCCCCCAGAACTGGAAGAGTTGTGTGGGCAGCAGATAAGCTAAGACCAGTACCATCAGTGCTTCTTCCGCAATTTAAATAGTGTGGGAAATGAGATTTCACAAGCGCGGAAAGAAGATAATTAGCTGAGCAGAACTGGATGGCTGAAAATCAAAGACTGGTAATGTGTAACAGCACAATAATTAAGATCTTTCTAGATGGACCCACCAATAGGATAACGGAGATGTTCCTTCTCCTTGAGACACCAAAGCACGCTATCAAAATAACCACACCTCCCACCGGTCCACCTCTCTGGACAAGAGTCCATTAAATTAACACATTAAAAAAGAACAACAGCCCAATCAAACGGGTCATCCAGCTGATGTGAGGGTGGGGAACCTCGTGAGGTAACTGCATGAGGGCAAAGGTCACCTGGCTGTGTAATGTCTGGGAGAGGCCTGATGCGCTCGCGCCAACGGAAAAGCACAGCGCAAGAGAGGAACTCTTTCACGGAAAAAAGCATAATAAATAAATGCGATAAAAATGTGGGAATTGGAACGGAAAAGGAACACAAGTGTGGAGCAGAGCAGCAGGAGTGGAAAAAAAAACGTTCTTGTTCTTGTGAAAACAGCAGCTGTCTCCAAGGGAGGGGGCCGTGTTTGCGCGTTTTTGGGTAGCGGTGCGACGGGATTGGGTCTGAGGCAGGGCCGGGGGTGCGGGGGGTGGGGGGGGTGAGGACGGGGACGGGACGGTCTGCCGCTGCAAGCGGACAGTGGGGTTCATGGCACCCCAGAGTCTCCTCTGCGGTGTGGGCACAGGGGGCGTGGCAGGCAGGAGTCAGGGCTGCTTTTCTGTCTGTCACTGACCCAGCCTCTCTGCCTCTCTCTTTCTGTTCCTGTTTATTTACTCTGACAGTCAATAAAGTCACCCGCTCTCCTCCTCCCTCTTTACCTCTCTCTGTCGATCCCTTTCTCTCTACTCTCTGCTCACTTCCTTTCCATTACTGACAGCCAGTGCAAACACCCAGGCAGAGTCACTCTCCTCCCCCCTTCCTTTCTAAATGCCCTCAGTCTCTTTCTCTCTATCACACACACGCACTCACATGCACACACACACGCGCACATACACACACACACACACACACGCATGCACATACACACACTCACACGCACGCACACACACGCACACTCACACGCACACACACGCACACACACAGAACCCAAAAGACACAGCGACATGAGCACCCACGCACCATCCTGCCTAAAAATTTCAAACCCCCTGCATCAGAATGTCTGGCGCTCGTCTGAAATGATGTTTATTTTTACAGTCCCTTCCCTCCAGGCCGGTGCACCAGAGCTCGGGGGGGGGGGGGGGGGGGGGGAGCCTCCCTTTCGGCTCAACGATCTTCGCACCCGTCCTGCAGGTCGAACAGGTTTCGCCCGCCCCAGCCGAAGCTCCCACGCACCTGCGACACCTCCACGCCAGAGCGGAGGCCGCCCACGCCGGGCGAGAGAGGCCGGCCGAGCAAACGCGCCGCGCTCCCAAAAACGATCGCATCACAGCTCCGCAGCCCCGCGCCTCCGCCGGCCGAGCGCTCGGACCGAGAGTCAACGAACTGGGTGGCACAGGAAGCGACCGTTTAGCCCCCCGAACTGCCCTCAGCAGTCTGCACGTCCGCTGCGGGGCCCGATAGCCAGGATAAGGGACGGAGGGCCAGATCGGCCTTATCACTCCGTACGGGGAAGAGGGAGTGCGTTTTTCCCGGCCGCGTGACCGAAGCTATTTCCTGAGACGTTCCCTCGGACCGAGCCCACCCGCCGCGGACCTGGAGGTACAGTGTCCCCTTTCCGAATATCCCAGCCTCAGCCGGGACCAGGCGCTCAGACAGGGCCGGGGAGGAAGAGGATGGTCACTGCATTTCCTGTCTGAGTAGGAAGACGGGCTCCAGGTACCTCTGCCACCTGTCGATCAAGCCAAACTCCTCCCACTTCCTGTCCCGGGCCAACCCACCCACTTCCAGGTATTGTGTCACAGCACCATGGCCAAAGAAACCCAACAAATTTATGAAAGTCAGTCCCAAAAATTTGGAACAGCCTTGCGCCTTTTCAACAAGAAAAAGAGCTGAAAGATTGCCTGTATTATATAAGTGAATTCTGCTGCATACAGAACGGCTGACTGTCTCTCCCTCTCTCTCCCTCTCTCTCTCCCTCTCTCTCTCCCTCTCTCTCTCCCTTTCTCTCTCCCTCTCTCTCTGTCTCTGTCTCTCCCTTTCTCTCTCCCTCTCTCTCTGTCTCTGTCTCTCCCTCTCTCTCTCCCTCTCTCTCAGATGAAGAGTAGAAGGATGTAGAAGTAACGAGCGCGCGTCGACTCTGTGTAAAATGGCTCCATTAGTTCCAGTCGATGGTGAACCCTGGTCTCTAATCGAATGCCATTTCTCCCCTCGGGCGCAGAGAGGAGTCATTTTGGACGCAGACGAGAGAGCCCAGCAGAAGCAATGAGCAGTGACACGCCGAGCTGAGGAGCCTGCAGCAGGAGAACATCATGGTCTCTCTCTCCCTTTCTCTCCATCCTTCTCTCTGACTCACGCACACTTTCTCTCTCTCTCTCTCTCTCTCTCATATAAACACACTCATTCTCTCTCTCTCATACACATGCACTCATTCTCTCTCTCTCTCTCTGTCTCGCTCTCTCTCTCACACACATACTCTCTCTCCCTGCCATCTGATCATGAGCTAATTTAACTGCCATCATATGGGAGGGAGGCTTGGAGGGAATTCTCTTTCCCAGGCTTCTGTATGGAGACAGATGGGACTTGGAGAACGCTCAGAATTCCTGCATCTGTGGAGGAGGTACTGAGGGCAGTGTGCAGGAGGACTTGGAGGAGGTACAGAGGGCAGTGTTGATGGAGGAGGAGTTGTAGGAAGTACGGAGAGCAGTGTTGATAGAGGTGGAGTTGGAGGAGGTACTGAGAGCAGTGTTGATGGAGGAGGACATGGAGGAGGTACTGAGAGCAATGTTGATGGAGGAGGACTTGGAGGAGGTACAGAGAGCAGTATTAACGTAGGAGGACTTAGAGGAGGTACTGAGAGCAGTGTTGATGGAGGAGGACTTGGAGGAGATACAGAGGGCAGTGTTGAGGGAGGAGGAAGACTGGACCCAGTTGAGTGGAGCCAGTGCTCCAAACCAGAACACTGAGGAGACCAGGCCAGGGGAACAGTCCTGTCTGCCCTTCTCCTGTTCTGTGACTGGAGACGCTCATGATGGGATGTCCTGCACTGCACTAGAGTGGCAGAGACAACAGCGTTATCCAATGGTGTGGCAGAGAAACAGCAGCGCTATCCAATGGTGTGGCAGAGAAACACCAGTGTTATCCAATGGTAAGCAGAGAAACAGCAGCGCTATCCAATGGTGTGGCAGAGAAACACCAGCGTTATCCAATGGTAAGCAGAGAAACACCAGCGTTATCCAACGGCGTGGCAGAGAAACAGCACATACGGAAACCCTAACAGAGCAGCTCATTTACACTCCGATAATGAGGCCAAATGGTGTGGGGGAAACCATGGAAATGAGGTCACCCCACATTGCAACAGATTTAACGCAGAACAGCTCGATCATAAACTCCTGCAGGGGCTGGAGATGTGGAGGAGGGGAGTGCCAAGCAGAGAGAGAGGCATCTGAGATAGAAGGAAAAGAGGAGAAATGAGAGGGAGGAGAAGAGCCCTCAGACCTGTGCTGGGAGAACAGATTAGCGGCGTTGTCACGGTGATGACCGAGACAACCTGGTGACTTCATAACAGGCTGATGGGTGAGACCAAAGGGATCAAAAGTCCTGCTTTGTCTCTGAAGAATCAGAAGCAAATGACTTGATGTTTCCTGCATATGACCTCAGATTAGCCAGCCACCACCCATCCACAACTGCTATTGGCCAATTAGGGAAGGTGGAGAGGCGGAGAAAGCGAGAGTTCAGAGAGGTACGTGTTTGTAGACACACACAAAGTGGTCCCAGCACAGTGTTGTCATACAACCACCCCGATGACCCCCGTTGCCAGCCTTGTTGTTATAACGACAATGCTCCTCACGCTCATATCAGTGGTGAGAAGGGGTTGGCTGGGTGCAGGGTGGGTTGGGGGGTGTTAGAGTGATAACAGTAGATAAATAAATACAGGATGCATCTCCCTCACGGCCCGTCTCTCCGCTGAGTGCCCAGTGCTTCTGAGCCTCGCTGCACAGGAAGCGGATCATCACAGAGGCATCTCTCCACCCCGTCTCTGTGGAACTACACCACCCCCCTCCCACCACACCGCCCAGCACCCCCTATACCACCCCTACCTCCCACCACAGCCATCACAACTGCAGCACCTGGACTTACAGAGCAAGAATCTCCAGTCTGTCTACGGTACACCAGGGATAATAACCCTTCGAAGAGTAGAATTGTTTTGGAATGCTTTTTAAAAATTCTAATTCAGTGTTCTAGAACTCCATTGCTTTCAGTTACCAGTAGTAATTGCTACATCAGCATTAGAATGCTCAGTAAAGAACATTCTAATCACATATTTGTGATCTCAAGCCTTAAAGGGTTTAATCAGGAGTACAACTGTTGTAATGTCACCTTACTGGCAGACAGGAGCTCCACCAATCAGGGATTATGTTGGTAGCAATCATTGACTGTAATTGGTGGGCACTTTCTGGCAATATGTCCAGGATTCTTGTGGGACTTAGCAGGAAGTTGCCAGAAAGCCATTGTCCTATCGGCTGTCATCAACATACTCTGATTGGTCGAGCTCCTCTCTTGTTTTCTACAAGGAAGGTAATACCGTGGCTGTCCTATAACTATTTTACTATCCCTGCGGTATGGAAATTGAGGTTCATTTATTGAACTACACTCAGGGAAGTCTGCAGAGTCAAACTGCCAAAACCCCTCCCGCACGTGGGCAGGTCCAGTCGGATGGAACAGAAACTCCTCCCATTTATGGACTGGATCCCAGTGCAACGACCTCACTCTGACAACGCGGGCCAATCCGTAGCCATGGAAACAGATGCCTTCCGCCACGCGGCACAGGTCCCGCCCTGAGGCGGGGGTTTATGGGAGTTACTCAGCGAGCGCAGGCTCCGGTTCGCGGGGCTGCCGGCTGCATCCGCGGCCCGCGGCGGGAGAGTCTGTTTCAAAGCAGCGCAGGAATGACTCAATCTCCCCGTAATCCCCGCAAGCTCCATCAAAACACGCCACAGGGCCGCCCGTAAAGGCCAAATCCCCAGATAATGCCTTTAAAACGCACAGCACAGGCACAGCACAGGCACAGGCGCGGGCACAGCTAGAGCACTCAGCGTCTGGCACATGAAGAAACGCACTCACACTCAAAACAAGTACACACACAAATACATATGGAGACACGTGTAACCGCACACATACACACATAGCTATATACACACAGTACACACAGAGGCATGTATAAACACACACACACACACAAAAGCAGAGACACACAAAGACCCACACACCACACACACACACACAGACCCACACACACACACACACACACAGACCGACACACACAAACGCACACACAGACCCAGACACACACACACACACACACAAACACACACACTCACAGACCCACACACACAGACCCACACACACACAGACCCACACACACAAGCACATTCAGGGGAGGTGCGGTTCTGTGAGGTGGGGTGGTTAATGGGGTGCAGCTGTAGGGGGGGGGGGTGTCTCCCTGGCGCGGTGGCCCCTGGCTTGCGGCCCAGCCTCTCCTCGGGGGGGGGCGAGGGTCTGAGATTCGCATTAAGGAGCCGGCGTGGTTCAGATCCCCGTCCCGGCAGAGAAGCGTTCCGCAGGCTCCGCGGGGACTCTGGGGTAAGAGGAACGCACAGCCCAATACCCAGAAACGAGGCCTGCGTTCAGATCCACTCAGAACAGCCCGCCGTGTGGCTCCAAGCGCTCCTGCTGCAGGGCTGAGCACTGAGCACGGCTCTGTGCACTGCACACCACTGCCGGCTAATCGGCTCGTGTTCACCTGCAACCCTCTTGCCACCAGTGAACAATTCACACACAAGCAATTTAACACTGAGCCTGGTGCAGTGCAGACAGGCTGACTGTCTCTGCAGCCAGAGGGTGAGTGAGTCATCAGCTTTGCTTCTCGGACTCCTATACCCCTGCACACACACACGCACACACACACACAGACGCGCGCGCACACACACACACACACACACACATACACGTTCATTAGCAGGCTATGCTGTAGCCAGGCCTGTGATTGATGTGCTACAGAAGTTGCAGCAGAAGGAAGGTGTGTAACACCTAGGGAGATTACTGCACAACCTTTCCCACAGGCTAAACCAGAGAGAGAGAGCCACACTGTTCATCTGACTGTTTCAGAGAGAGAGAAGCCTATGGGCCCTGGGGTTAATCTCTGGGCCATGGGGTTAGTCTGTAGGCTCTGGGGTTAGTCTGTAGGCCCTGGGGTTAGTCTCTGGGCCATGGGGTTAGTCTGTAGGCTCTGGGGTTAGCCTCTGGGTCTGGGGTTAGTCTTTGGGCTCTGGGGTTAGTCTCTGGGTCTGGGGTTAGTCTGTAGGCCCTGGGGTTAGTCTCTGGGCTCTGGGTTTATTCTGTAGGCCCTGGGAGCAGTCTCTCGGGACTACGCACTCATATACCCACAATGCCACAGCAGTCTTTGGGCCAAGGTGTTCTGCCTGCACACCCTGCTGTGCAATTGGGTCACAGGATGCCTGAGGCGTGAGTCACTGTGAAGCCAAGCTGGAGAGCCAATAACAAAACATGACAAGGAGGGGAGGGCAGAGGCGCGGACATTCCCAGCGCACCACCAAACAAAAGAGCAGGTGCATGCTGGTCCCTCAACAGGAACTCACAGGAACTCACAGGTGTGCCGCAGCACCTGTGCCACACACACCTCCGTCAGGGCGAGGACACACCGGGGAGGCGGCAGAATGACGCAGCCGTTGCTATTAATACCCTTTACGCAGTAATGCGGTCCCATTTCCTGCAGAGCGGTTTACTGCACCCCAATGCCAATCACTGACCCAGAGGGAATCAAGCCCCCTCCCCCCCCGCCCCCCTTTTCAGGCTAAAAATCAATTAAATGAAAAAATAGAAGCTTTTCTTAACTCTAGTGGCAAATTCTTTCCATTTTAAAATGCACTTAGTGCACTGCAAGTCACTTTGGCATATAAAAGGCTCATACAAAACTCCCAGATCGCAGCTTGCAATATGAGATGCACTTTTCTAAGTCTCTTTGCCTAAAAGCTTTGTAAGCTAAATTAAATTGTAAATTGTACTGTATGCACCACCAGGCTCGGCCCACCATCACCAGGGTGACGGTGACCACCTGTCACCTCCCCGTCTCCGACTGACCTGGGTTCGAATCCCAAATGATAAGTTACTGCTGAACATCCTGCCCTGAGGTGACCAGCGGACGTAAGAATAATAACGTAAGAATAATACTTAGACGTTACATTACAGGCATTTAGCAGACGCTCTTATCCAGAGCGACTTACACAACTTTTTTTACATAGCATTTTACATTGTATCCATTTATACAGCTGGATATATACTGAAGCAATTTCGGTTAAGTACCTTGCTCAAGGGTACAACCGCAGTGTCCTACCCGGGAATCGAACCTGCGACCTTTTGGTTACAAGTCCAGTTCCTTACCCACTGTGCTAGACACATTCCAAAGCTACAAAAAAACAAAAAAAGCAGCTCATTGTGAATCTGGACACGAGCGCAGCAGCTCGACTGATCTCTCTGTGATACAAGACAGCTGCCTGCTAACGGCGATCTGTCTGCAGCCCTGACAGCGCGGCGATCAAAGAGAGCTTCCGCACAGAGAGTACCCTCGGCAGCCGGGTCCCGGTGCTCTCTCCCCCCTGCTCAGACGCAGGAATTTCCTCTCAGGATATCAGGGTTTCGCTAAATCTGGTTATCGAGGCGAGCGCTGACATAAAAGGCAAGGGGAAAAAAAGTCTCTTTTTTTAAAATGAGAAAACAGGAAGCAATAAAGTTATGTGGTGTGCTGTTTTTCAAAAGGTGCACATTTGTGCACTGCAGGGGTTGCCAGATCTACAGGTGAGAGATAGAAATGCCTACCCCTTCCTCCATGTGGAGAATCCAGCCTTCCAGATTGGGGTGAGAGGTGTGAGCTTGTGAATACAGCCCGTTAGCCCTTTGAAGAGTAGGTATTTTGGAATGTTTTTTCAAAATTCTAAGTCAGTGTTCTAGAACTCCATTGCTTTCAGTTACGAGCAGTGATTGTGACATCAGCATTAGAATTGTCAGTTAAGAACATTCTAATGACATACTTGTGATCTCACAACATAAAGGGCTAAAGCATGCCGGGCCAGGGGGACAGAGAGAAAAATAGCAGCAGGATCGATGTGCCAGCAGGGCTCTGACTCTCTGTCCACAGAACCACAGGAGAGGATTACTCTCTCCCCCCAGCAGCCCAGAGAACTGAACTGAGCCAGAGAATCGGACACACGTGGTAGCAACACACATATACACACACGCGCACGCGCACACACACACACACACACACACATGCACGCACACATACACACACACACACACACATACACACAGCCAGGCTCATTTATACACACTTACAGGGCTACACGCTAGCATTTTCCAAGGGCCAGATATTCTCCTAAACTGAAAGGTTTAGGAGCACAGTAACCAATCCCAATTAGTACACGTGCTCCTAAATGACTTTTCCATTTTGCACACATAAAATGCTATTAATTATTGGGAGCATTGTAGGGCCCTGACTCACTGCTGCTGAGGTCCATGGAAATGAGAAGTGCCCTGTAGGGACTGATAATCTCAGACAGTGTCCCACTCTAATGTGCTTTTCGGTGCTCGAGCGGGATGCTGCGGGCGGTGCAGAGATCGAGGGGGCAGATTGGGACCCCAGAGCTCCACCCGAAAATGAGTCTCAGTCACAAGACCACCAAATTACCCCCCTCTCCGCGCTTAGATGATGACAAATGACTCAACCCTGCTCGCCAAAGCGCAGGCTGTTTCTCACAGGAGTAAGAGGTTTTGGGAATGAAAAAAAAACAGGCTATTAGGAATTAAAGAGTTTAATTTCATCCAGCTTAGTCCTGCGAAATCCGGAGGAGGAGAGCGGCTCTTTTGTTATCACGCTAGCTGAACTCTGAGAGAGGTCGCTGCGCTCCGTGCCAGGCGTCCTTCGTTCGGTTTTCGATGTTGTCTTTAATAACGAAACGGGGGCTAGCCGCGTCGCGCCGCCCGGGGTTTCCCGGAGACGGTAAACTGAACGTTTTAACAGCGCTGGCCGCGGCGCTCGGCTAGTCTCTCCCTCTGTCCTTCCCCCGCTGACTGAATCAAACATGACTGCGGAACACTTCCAGTGCAAACGTACCCGGGAGCGCACACGAGGCTACAGCAAGCTACATCCTGCTCTGGTTTAACAAACACTTTTCTCAGTGCTACAAACAAAATATATATATATATATATTTTTTCGTATTTCATGCACAATAATTATGTATCAGGGATGCATGCTGGGTAATCGTGCAATACTGGTGCATGGCTGTGTGCACAAACATTGAGTATTAGTGAAGCATGCTCCATTACTTTTAGGTTACCAGGTACAAAAATAACAGAAATACTACATACACTAAATGTATTTTAATGGTGCATAAAAAGTCATTTATTATTTATGGTTGAATCACAATTACATATTAATAGTTCATAGTTTTAATGGAGCATGCATACACAATCATTTATTAATGGTGCACAAAGCGTAATAATTTATTTGTGCAAGAATAACAATTACTTATTAATGGTACATGCACAATACTCATTTTAAGGGTCATTGCAGAGCAACTATTACTTGTAAAAGAACAACAGTCCTTTCACAGTATTAATGGTCCAAGCACAGCAATGACTGCTAAACAATCCTACACCTACATTCATTTAGCAGATGCTCTCATGCTGTCTCTCATGCAGAGAAACCTGCAATTTAAGTCAACTTCACTCTGTGAGAAGGCCCTTTAGAGCAGCTGTGCCACAGCGCTGGTTTGGGAGCATCTGTGGTCTGAGGATCAGTGCCAGCCACGCTGCTCCAGCACTCAGAAACCCTACAGCGAGGCTTACTGCTTATCACACAGAGCAGCTTCCCCACGCGGGAAGAACAGAGGCCTCCAAACACACACCTTACATGCCAATGTGAAGACAAGAGAGGGGGAGAGAGAGAGAATGAGAGAGAGGGAGAGAGAGGGAGAGAGAGGAGAAAGACAGAGAGGGGAAATTAGGTCTACCAAATCAGAAACCCACTTAGCTGGCCAGCAAACTAGGTCAGAGCTTTGTTAAATATTCCAGAATATAGCTGCAAGGAAACACACACACACACACACACACACACACATACACATACGTGTACATACACATACACACACACACACACACACACACGCACACACTTCCAGAGGCAGTGGCCAGTGAAGACAGGCAGGAAATGGCAGTGGAGAGCGAGCTCTGAACAGTTATCCACAGTGACTACTAATATTCTGGAGACCATTCCCCTTTGGGCTCACAGGGACCAGCCTTCGCATAGCTCACCTCACAAATCCCCTTAAATCACACAGATACAAGGGGGTCCATCTGAAGAACCCAACGCTCAGCTCAGGCACACACTCCCCAGCACCTTTAGGATTAAAGGTCAAAGGTCAAAGGTGAGGCAGAGACACAGAACAGGACAGGATACTAAATTAAAGACAGGGGGAAGGAAGTCTATTCGCTGGAAGCTATGCCAAACAAGGAGGATGGAAGGGAAGAACACTCGGCGTGTTTCCATGGAGAATTCCGGAACTGCTTGATGTCACAGATAGGGGGGCACGGGTTATGAAGCGGGCATGACTCACACGGCTGGATTTCTTTTTACAGTAACTCCCCTTCTCATCCTCTCTATCTTACAAAATTAGCCTGTACAGCTCAGCGTCTCCACAGTTCCCAGGCAGAATGGCTAATATCTTAGCCCTGCTCCACGGGAGACACTTTGATTGGGGAGGGAGACATCCTGCTGTATGAATGTGTCATGCATACACTGTGTAAAGCAGTGACTGTGATGAGCTCTCTCTCTCTCTCTCTGACACACACTCAGTGGCATGGCTAGTGGTTAGCGGTCAGTGGTTAGCACTCAGCGGTCAGTAGTTAGCGGTAGCAGATGTACGGGGCACTTTGCTGGGAGATGTGAGATCTGATTGGTCCGGTGGGCCAGCGGACCCAGCCGGTTTACAGTAGAGCACGGGAGCGAGGCTGGCCAGTCTCGTTTCATTGGGTTACCATGGTCACACGGCCACTGTGACATGGGGGTGGGGGGTGGTGACAGATGTCCTTTATCGGAGGGCTCAGTTCCCTCTGTTCTTAAAAAAAGGGGTTCAGGAGGAACTAAGTGAAGCAGCTGGCCTTGACGCCACGGCAACCGATCCACACGGACATGCACGGGGGTATCCCCGGGTGCGGCACCTCTGAACGCCCCCGTCCCATCCTGTTTACCCCTCAGTCCCTTCTGCCGGCCCCTTCCTGTCACATGGGCAGGGCCCGCTGCTCACGGCCTGTTTCAGCCCCTTCACGTGCTTCCATCTCCCCTCAGACCAGCGAGCTCCGCCCAGGCCAGCCTACTCACATTACCAGTCTCATTAGTGCCCACAACACGTACACACACAGGCGTGCACTCACGCACACGTGCATGCACGCGCACACACACGCATACACACACGCATACACACACACACACACACACACACATGCACACGTGCACACACACGCACACGCGCACACACACACACACACACACACACACACGCACACGCACCCGCACCCACACACACTCACACACACACGCGCACACATGCATACATGCATACACACACACTCACACACGCACACGCGCACACACATGCACACACACACACACACACACACACACACACACACGCACACGCACCCACACACACGCACACAGGCATGCACTCACGCACACGTGCATGCACGCGCACACACACACGCACCCGCACACACGCACATAAAAAGTACCCAGAACACCCAGGCAGGAGCATGTGAGCGAGGCATGCGGGCGCTGGACGGCTCACTTCCTGTCGGCAGATGTTTGTCATTCCTGAATGACAGGAAATGGGACGAGGAAAGGCCGGCTGGGGGGTGAGGAGTGGGGGGCAGCAGCGGGTTCCGGCTGCCTCAAGTGGAAGGTCACTTGTGAAGTCGAGGCCGCACAGACACTACCCCTTCACTTCCAAAAGGCCCGGGGGGGTTATACATTTACCCCCCACAGGGTCTTTATTTTAGCTGATGCCCTGTCCTGCTCCTGACGTCCTGTGGTTTGGTTTCTGTGTCAGCACTAAAAAAAAGAAAAAAAAAAGAGGGGAACCCAGCCACGGCCGTCCCATGAGCCTGAGAGCCGACAGAGGACGCCGGGTGATTTAGGACCTGGGTCTATAAGAAGAGCTTCCTTCTGGAAGATTCCGTACCTTCCCTAAATCTCATCCGGAGCTCCTGACAGCAGGGGCACATATTTGAGCAGACGGCCCCCTCCCGACTTCAGCTCCGCCAAAAAAACGGGACCCTCACGCAGACAGGAAATTCCTTTTTTTTTTTCCAGAGACGCCTCCGAAAACCAGAAATAACCCAGCCGAAAACCCGAAATAACCCAGCCGAAACCCGAAACAACCCAGCCGAAACCTGAAATAATCCAGCCGGGAAAACCCGAAATAACCCAGAACGAGGCTCGCGACAAAAGCTCTATGTCTTCAGGCGCCTCGGTGGAACCGCTGTCCCATTTCCTTTCCGCCAGCGTCCCGGGGATAATCACAGCAGCGCTCGTTATGACACCGCTCCACCGTGCATCTCCCCCCCTCCAGGCAATCAGGTGACACTTTTAAAGCGAAGAACCAGGCCGGTTGCTAAGGAGGGCACGGGGTGGGGGGTGCAGCCGTGAGCTGGTTCTGGGGGGGGGGGGGGGGGGGTGGGTAGCTAAAATAAGCCAGGCGTGGCGTGCGAAGGTGCAGCGCATAAACTATTCACAAAGCGGGGCGGCGAGAGTCACAGTTACACCCCCCCCCCCCCCCCCCCCACCACACACCCCGACCCCCTCTCGGGTTTCGAGGTCATAAGAGCGCTTGACGATCGCCTGCAGATAGAGGCTGGAAAATCGAGGTTCAGAACGTAAAAATACTCCCCAGTATTTCATTCCAACCGCCTGGGTTTGTTAATTAGCACAGTTCTCCAGCCAGGAGGTAGAACTCATTAGTGAAATCAGCTGGCTGAGTTTGTGGGTGGAAGAAACACATGGCAGGACTTTTAATTTCCGACCCCTGGACTTTACACCTCCGCCTGTGGGAGAGGGGCGGGGTCAACATCGGGCACGTGTGCAGTAACACCAACCTGTTCCTCTTACAACCTGTTAGAAATCACCAACCTGTGATAGGGACAGCCATAAAAAGGACACATGAGGACTGAATCCAGGCCATAGTTTTGTGCTCATATTAGGTTTGTGTGCAGAACATGGCAAACGGCTGTGGTTGCGTGGGCTTAGCAACACACATGCTGAATAAGTTATGGTTCAAATCAGTTCCTTCACTGTGTAAGAGTACAGATGGACACTGGATGGGACCAGGGGTGCTGCCATGGATTTTGGGGCCCATGACAAGATCTCACATTGGGCCCCACCACCCCAGGTCACCCCATCCCTGCACAGATACAGCACAACTTTTTGAGGGCCCCAGTCAGTCAGGGCCCTTGGAATCCTCCTAAACTCCCCTCACCCCCCCCCCCCCCCCCCCCCAAATAAAGCGTCCCTGGATGGGACTCTGGGGTGAAAAGAATAAACTGAAATGAATAAAACAGCGTACAGGCAATGGATGCATCAGCCATTCTGAAAACACACTCTATCCATATCTCCATTTTCTTTTCCGTCTGTTCAGATTAAGAACATCAGATCCATGGAGATAAAACCGGTTTTTGCGCTCAAAGAAAATCACCTCAACCAAAACCTGGCCACTTGTGGCCACATCATAAACCCTATACAACTGACTGACATGTTAGTCACCAGTCGGCACCCTGAGCCGACCAGAGGAGGATGGGTTTCCCCCTTGAGCTTGGTTCCTTCCAAGGTTTCTCCCCATCTGCCACAGGGAGTTTTTCCTTGCCACTGTTGCCTTAGGCTTGCTCCTGTGGGGGTTTAGGCCAGGGTTGTCTGTAAAGCGTATTATGACAACTGCTGTAAAATACGCTATACAAATAAAATTTGATTGATTGATTGATTGATCGGTCCTGTGAGCATCCCTGCTACACTGTCAGGGTTAGGCTCGGCTGGACTATGAGCAGCAAGGCTGCTCTTTCCAACGTGTTCAGGGTGGGAGGATTTTAAGGGGATTAAAAGGTTGCATGCGGAGCAGGGATCAGGTACCTCCTGGGGTACAGTAACACTAGAGTAACGGATTAAGGAGCACACTAGAATGGGTGCATTCAGCAGCGCGCAGACCTCTGCCAAGGCACAGCTAGCTCGCCCCGTGTGAATGTGCACAGCAAATGCCTTGGCATCGCTTTACAAGAGATGATTGTCCTGATGGTGGCGCTAGAGGAAAGGTCAGGGGGTCACCAAAATTAGAAGGTTCCTTCCCCCTTGGGAACATGAATGTGCACGGCAAATTCCATGGCAATCTAGTCTTTACTTTTCTGTCTGTCACAGACACACAGAAAAACAGACGGACCAACGGGCAAAAGAATGTCATCACATAAACTCTTTGGCGGAGGTAAAACCATGCCAGACATAACATGGCACACACACACGTAGACACACATGCACGTGGTTAACAGTCACAGTCGCACACACAAACACCAGCACACAAAAGTTATGTGTTATTATTTGTCGAGTGGTATAACGCACTGGCTCTTGGACTCTAAGTCCTTTCAGGACTAGGTCCGTGGCGCTGTAGTGTAACACCGAGCACCAGGCTGTGAGGTTTAATTAAAAGTGTGTGTTTTTCCCCCGGTGGACACTCGCTGTAATGCAGGGTTTAATGCTGCTCGGCAGCCCGCAGGAGAGGGGGAATAACAGCTCTTTCATCTCTCTGCTCTGGCCCCGACGGGCCCGTCCCCTCCCGCGTCCCGACCAACTTTCATCAGCGTCTGTGGTCCCCCAGCTCCCCCCCTCCCTCCCCCCCTCTTCTGCAGCGTTCCCTGCATTAATCCTCCTTATCCCGGGCCACACGGGACAGGCGCGGGGCCGGTCTTTGATGTTCTCCTGGGCCACGTGTTCATGGCTGTTTCAGATAGCCTGTGATAGCCATCGGTGACGGATGTGGAAGATCTCTGGTGCGAACATCAAGGCTCCTCTCTCTCTCTCTCTCTCATACTTGTCCCCTCTTCCTCCTTCAAGCACTCTGCTGTCCCCTCTTTCTTCTCTCTCACTCCCTCTTCTCTCTCTCTCTCCCTCTCCTCTCTCTCTTTCTCAGTGCAGTTACACACTGACTCATTCTCAGGCTTTGTGAGGGGAGCTGAACTCTAAATACGTTTGACTGCACACGGCTGAGACCAAGAAGGAAATTAGAATGCAGCTCATTTTCTTTCGCCCCCCCCCCCCACCCTTGCCTGAAAAAGACCTCGTTATTAAACCTGCTGGTAGCTACGCGCTTACTCAGAACACTACAAATGACCTGCACACTGCATTCGCAAGCCTCATCTGCGCACACACAGGAGTTCCTAATGCATTAGTTCTTTATCGGCACAGCATGTCCCCCCCCCCCGCCCCTCACCCCCACCCCCCACCCCCCCATTGTTCATGTCTGGGTATGTAGCGCTGGGACTGGAACCCGTAACCCCCCCTCCCCCGCCCACCCATTGCCCCTGAGGTGACACTCTGACCAGTGTGCTGTGTCCCTGTGATATCCGAGCCTGGTGTGGTTTTACCTCCCATTAAATTTTAACAGGGAGGTAGCGTAGCATAGCGTGGGGGGGGGGGGGGGGGGGGTTGTGTGTCCTACTGTCTCACACACAGAGCCCCTCACCTGCGTCCCCAGTGATGCTGGAGTCAGTGTGAGATGAGAACCTGTCTGTGTGTGGCCAGGGCATGTGTCTCTCCCTTTCACATACACACACACACACACACACACACACACACACACATATACACACGCACATACATACATACATACATACAAACACAGACATTCATACACACACACACACACACACACATCTAATGGTTGAAAAAGCCACAGCTCTTGTATTAAACCATGTTCCATTTCAGTGCATCAGTGATCAAATCTCTGAGCCCGACCAAAAATTGTAATAAAACAGCAGTTATGGGTGCAGAGCATAATGAATATTACAAGCGCCATTTTACATTTTGATGCCATTGCGACAGACGAACATTAATATATAAGACATATTCTGGCCAGTGTAAGCATTTTCGTCATTACCATCATCTCTACGCCGAGCCGGCACTCACATGTAGGGCGAATAATCATTTAAAAATGCAATAAATACCCGGCCAAATACAGCCAGCTCCCCCCCCTACCACCCCCCCCCCCCCTTACAGGAACTGCAGGGCTCTGCTCATAGAGGCGAAATACAACCAAATAAAATGTGACCAATGAATATGACCAGACTGCGAATCAGCCAGATCAGTGTGATCGCTGGTGTCCAGGGATGTGAGTTTTTATACATGTCACTCACTGGGGGAGGGGGGTGGGTGGGGTCACCATCACAGAGAAATGAAAAATTCCTCTGAGGGGAACATAATAAAAAAGAAATGGGAGGCAATAGAACAGGGAAACTATGCGACTCCACCCCCCCCCCCACACCTCTCTCTCTCTCTCTCTATGCTGATGAGTGCCATTCCAGTGATAAGGTCATGTTTCCTTAATAAAACACCAAGGAAATTACAGATGACTATGGTACAGTACACTGCTTGTGTGTGTTTGGGGGGAAAGAAAGGGACTTTATAACTCGTGAGGTTGCAGGTTCGATTCTCATGTTCAGCACTACCGTACAACCCTCAAAGAAGCTAGGTAAACTCAATACGCAATCGCTTCAGTAAATATCCAGCATGCTGTAAGAGGACTGCACAGTAAAAAAAAAAATACAAGAAGAAACATTAGCCTCATCAGTTTCGCCTGCAGAAATGGCTACACAGGAAGGGCTAAATGAGAGTCCCCACTTCTCCTCTCAGCTCGAGATCATCGCAGCAGGACGAGGACAGGGAGGAGGGATCTGAGATGGCGGAGCAGCGTTCTGCACCCCTAATCCCAGGGGTACCCCTCATCTCTCTCCGGCAGCGCCCCTCATTAGTGAGCGGGCTGCTAATTGACCGCTCTTCCTGATTTAGAAAAACCGGGACAGATATCCACATCTCCTTCTCCTTTATCAAATCCCAGCATCCCTCATCGCTCCATCTCTTCAGCGGATGACTTCCCTGCGTGCGCCATGAGCCGAGGCAGCTGAGAGATCACAGTAAATATGGTCAGCCTAACTGCGTACGCACCCTAACAGTTTACCCGTTCAGTTTCCAAAGGTCCTAACAGACCTATATTTACCTGTCTTTCCATCTTCCAGGCGTACATTACCAATGAGCGCATTTGCTGCCTATTTTTATGAGAGAACTGAGTCATAGGGAGTGTGCGTGTGTGTCTGTGACACACAAGATAACACAGCACACTGCAACCCTTCTCCAACAAAGATGAGGCAAAAAAACATGGACCCCTGCCCAACTTCAACAACGGGCTTTACCGCGTTAGAGTGAGCAAACCGCAGAGAGAGGGCTCCGTTCTCCCCGCAGCTGTCCCTGCGTCCGCACAGACGCTCCCAGGCTCCTGCGCTCACAGCCTGGGAAGGGAAACCTGGAGAAGCTAACATTAATCTGGGGCCTGGTCACATGACATGAGTGAGTAACCACACGAGGCCGCAGACCGAGGGAGTAAACAGACAGGAAATGAGGACGCGGGCCATGCCACGCTCGGCGGCGGCGGCGGCGACTCGTCGCGGAGCGAGGTTCGCTTTCACGAAAGCCCGAGACGAGAACGGTCATCCGAAGGAGAGTCAGGACCACTATGTCACTTCCTGTTCAGCTTCGGCGCAAGCATCGCCCGGATTTACAGTGCACGGGGTTTTGGAACCGCTGCTTCGGGAAAACCATCTTGAGGTTTCGGGGCGTAGAGGAGGAGGGAAAAAAGGGGCGAGCGGATTTGTCGGTTTATGCTGGCGTTACGCGGTCACGTCTCCGTCCTCTCCTTTATTTGCTTTTGCACACGCCCTCCTTCACAAGTGACTCACGCAGCAGGCACTATGTTCCGCTCATTCATTTAGGAGGAGACAGCTGAAGCTGTTAAGTTTCATTTCCTTTCTCAAGGGCACAGCAGCACCGCGCCTCCCTGGATTCAAACCCGTGGCCGCCAAGTACCTCCACGCTGCCTTCAAGAAAGGCGGCAAAGGTTACCAAGGTTACCGTCTTCATCATCATCACCTTCAGCATCATTACAAAACAGCACACAGTGGAAACGCTACATTGATGTGGAAAACATCAAAGAGAGGAACTCATTGGACGACAGGGAATTGGGGAACCAAACAAAGTATCAGCTTGTGCAGAAAGCATAACTTCCAAGTCACATATTCCAAATGCACTGATGCTTTATGGCACACAGGCTGTCCTCAGGGCGCACAGGGCTAACACAGCGACAGGTGTGGTTCCCATCACCACCACAGTCTGGCACAGAAAGTGAGGTGTGGGTAGGACAGAAGCCGGAGCAGGAACACGCCCTGCCAAAATCCGGCCGGAGAGCTCCCTGAACGGGCCCTGGGGGGGTGGGGGGGGGGGGAGCAGCGGCAAGCGGCACACGATTCTGTCCGACCAGAGCCCAGACGGGCCGAAATGCCCGTGCGACCCTCTCTTTGCCCTCGTCCGCCCCCCCAAACCACGGCCTCTCCCTGGAGTGCCAGACACCATCTCACCGCAGACAGAAACCGTGGAAACGAGGGCATGACACGCCAGCGATGCGAGCGGTGGCGTTTTTAGCGGCGCTGTCCCGCCCAACCCCGCTCCGCCTCGGGAGCTCCTCTGGCCACTCTGGGAAAGGCGGGACGCGTGAGGGACGCAGCCGAACCCCCCCGAACACTGCGAAGAGCTCCAGCAGGCGCATTAGCAGCCACACTGCGGGCTATTAGTAACCCTGTAAGGGCCCTGGGGCCACTGCCCAGAGAGGCTGCTGGGAAGGGAAGTCTCTTTAGCATCAATACAGACTCTTAACGCTGCACCAGGAGAGGCCGCAGGCCTCCCCCGCTCCCTTAACCATCGTTATCCCAGCATGCACTGCAGCACCCTGAGGGGAATCCCTGCTCTGCGTCCTCCCAACCCCACACCCCCCGCCCCCGTCCGAAAGATCTGGGCATCTGGTGAATGGAGAGCCCTGTGCAAAACACTGACACACTGACAAAACACTGACAAACTGGCAAAATACTGACACACTGGTGTGGGTCACAAAACAGTGACACGCTGACAAAATACTGACACACTGACCACTGGTGTGAGGGACAAAACACTGACACTGACAAAATACTGACACACTGACCACTGCTGTGGCTGACAAAATATCCAACTGTGTCAATGTGTCACAGAGGGGATAAGAAAAAAAACAGAGGGAGAGAGAGAGATACTGGGAAAGAATGAGACTGAAGGAAAGCGAGAGAGGAAGATAACGAGTGAGAAAAGGACAAGGCAGAAAGATGGTAATAAAGAGAGAAATTGAGTGAAAGATCAATAATGAAATAAAAAGGAGGGAATAAAAGCAAAGGGAGGGGGGGGGGAGCGATAGAGACGTCTCTCCCAGGTCTTACTGGCAGGCTGTGAATGGCTTTTATTTTCTCATAATTACAGATAAGAGCTGACAGACAGAGCGAGCTTTACTGCACCGCTACAGCATGCAGGAGAACATGGCTTCACCTCACCCTCTTTAACACCTCACCCCGCACACCTCGACATCCGAGCAGGTCACGGGTACGGATTACAACCACCGTGTGTGTATGAAGGTGGTGTGTGTGTGTGTGTGTGCGTGTGTGTGTGTGTGATTGCATGTGTGTGTGGGGTGTGAGTGCGTGTGTATGTGTATATTAAGGTGGGGTGTGAGTGTGTGTATGTGTGTTTATGAAGATGGGGTGTGTGTGTATGTTTATGAAGGTGGGGTGTGTGTGTATGTGTGTGTATGTTTATGAAGGTGGTGTGTGTGTGTGTGTGTGTGTGACCGTGTGTGTGTGTGTATGTATGTTTATGATGGTGGGGTGTGTGTGTGTGTGTGACCGTGTGTGTGTGTGTATGTATGTTTATGATGGTGGGGTGTGTGTGTGTGTGTGTGTGTATGTGTATGTATGTTTATGATGGTGGGGTGTTTGTGTGTGTGTGTGTGTGTGTGTGTGTTTATGAAGGTGGTGTGTGTGTGTGTTTATGAAGGTGGTGTGTGTATGTATGTTTATGATGGTGGGGTGTTTGTGTGTGTGTGTGTGTGTGTGTGTTTATGAAGGTGGTGTGTGTGTGTGTGTTTATGAAGGAGGTGTGTATGTGTATGTTTATGAAGGTGGTGTGTGTGTGTGTGTGTGTGTGTGTATGTGTATGTTTATGAAAGTGGGGTGTGTGTGTGTGTGTGTGTGTTTATGAAGGTGGTGTGTGTGTGTGTGTTTATGAAGGAGGTGTGTATGTGTATGTTTATGATGGTGGGGTGTGTGTGTGTGTGTGTGTATGTGTATGTATGTTTATGATGGTGGGGTGTTTGTGTGTGTGTGTTTATGAAGGTGGTGTGTGTGTGTGTTTATGAAGGAGGTGTGTGTGTGTATGTTTATGAAGGTGGTGTGTGTGTGTGTGTGTGTGTGTGTGTATGTTTATGAAGGTGGTGTGTGTGTGTGTGTATGTGTGTGTATGTTTATGAAGGTGGTGTGTGTGTGTGTGTGTGTGTATGTTTATGATGGTGTGTGTGTATGTTTATGAAGGTGGGGTGTGTGTGTATGTGTGTGTATGTTTATGAAGGTGGTGTGTGTGTGTGTATGTGTGTGTATGTTTATGAAGGTGGTGTGTGTGTGTGTGTGTGTGTATGTATGTTTATGATGGTGTGTGTGTGTGTGTGTATGTGTAGGGGCATTCTCAGCCTCTTCCTCATGAGTGAGTCCTGACTCCGGGGAATAATAATATGATCCAATGAGCAGACCCAGGGGGCGGAGAGG